>JAINUG010000070.1:1887499-2324561 GCA_029706075.1 Aldrovandia affinis
CGTGCTGGTCAGGCTGAGACGCAGAGCCAATCGTCCTCCATTACCCTCCATTTTACTGGCTAACGTACAGTCTTTGGACAATAAGCTGTGCGAGCTACAGGCTCGTATTCAATTCCACCGTGAAACAAGGGACAATTGTATCATCTGCTTAACGGAGACCTGGATGAAGGAGGGGATTACCGACACAGCCATTGAGCCCACGGGTTTTTCCGCACACCGCGCGGACAGAACAAAGTCTCTCTCCGGTAAGGATCGCGGAGGGGGGGTATGTATTATGATCAACAGGTCTTGGTGTAACCCAAGTTGTGTGCATACTCTGAAGTCGTTCTGTTCCCCGGACCTGGAGTATCTGATGTTAATGTGCCGACCATTTTGGCTACCTCGGGAGTTTACAGCGGTTATCGTGACTGTTGTTTACGTCCCGCCACAAGCCAATACGGACATTGCATTGAAGGAACTCTACGGGGTAATTAGCGTGCAGGAGTCGGCTCACCCGGAGGCTGCTTTTATTGTGGCGGGGGACTTCAACAAGGCGAACTTGAAGAAAGTTTTCCCGAAGTTTTACCAACACATAACAGGCAAGACCCGTGGTGAGAAGACGCTGGATCACTGCTACACCCCCTTCCGGGGGGTGGCTACAAGGCCCTCCTCCGCCCACCGTTTGGCAAATCAGACCACCGCTCTATCCAGCTACTCCCCGCTTACAGGCAGAGACTGAAGCAGCAACCAATCGCTGCGCGAGAGGTTCAACGCTGGTCGGACAAATCGGAATCCATGCTGCAGGACTGTTTTGAACACACCGACTGGTCCATGTTCAAGGACGCCTCGGACAACAACATCAGTGAGTACGCGTCCACAGTCGGTGGGTTTATCAAGAAGTGCATGGATGACGTTGTTCCTACTAAATCGGTTCGGATGTACCCAAATCAGAAACCGTGGATTAACGGGGATGTTCGCTGCACTGCATACGCGCGACGCCGCCTTCAACTGCGGAAGTATGGAGGAGTATAGAAGAGCCCGCTATGACCTCCGCAGGACCATCAACACTGCCAAGCGAGAGTATAGGAGCAGAGTGGAGGAGAAATTTCAGAATCAAGACGTGAGGGGTATGTGGAAGGGGCTACAGACAATCACGGACTTCAGAGGGAGAACCAGCTGTGTAGAGAACTCCTCTACCTCCCTCCCAGCAGAGCTGAACACATTCTTTGCTCGGTTCGATGTGAACGGCAGCCCACCGGAGTCAGCGCTGCCTGGGAGCCCAGCCTGCTGAGCATCTCAGAGGCCGATGTGCGCAGAGCCTTCAAGCAGGTGAACATCCGCAAAGCAGCAGGTCCCGACGGCATCCCGGGGCGCGTCCTCAGAGCATGCGCTGACCAGCTGGCAGGGGTGTTTGCAGACATCTTCAACCTCTCCCTGTCCCAGGCTGTTGTTCCCGCGGACTTCAAGATGTCCACCATTGTGCCTGTCCCCAAACACCCCAAGGTAACGTGTCTGAACGACTGGAGGCCCGTAGCCCTCACCTCGATTGTCAGTAAATGCTTGAGAGGTTGGTTAAGGTCTTCATTTGTTCCATGTTGCCTGACACACTGGACCCATGGCAATTTGCATATCGCCAGAACAGATCCACTGACGACGCAATTGCCGTGGCACTTCACACCGCCCTTTCTCACCTGGAGAGCAGGAACTCTTATGTGCGTATGCTGTTTGTGGACTATAGCTCAGCGTTCAACACAATAGTTCCTGCCAAGCTCGACACCAAGCTCCGGGGTCTAGGCCTGCACTCCACCATGTGCAGCTGGATACTGGACTTCCTGTCGGGCCGCCGCCAGGTGGTGAGGATGGGCAGCACTACCTCAGAGCCACTGACCCGCAACACAGGAGCCCCCCAGGGAGGCGTGTTGAGCCCTCTCCTCTACTCCCTGTACACCCACGATTGCATGGCCATGCATAGCTCCAACGTCATCATCAAGTTTGCTGATGACACGACGGTGCTGGGACTGATCTCCGATGACGACGAGACAGCCTACAGAGAGGAGGTTGGATCACTGACACAGTGGTGCCAGGAGAACAACCTCACCCTCAACACCCAGAAGACCAAGGAGCTGATCGTGGACTACAGGAGGCAGAGAGGAGAGCACGCCCCCATCTCCATAGACGGGGTTGCAGTAGAGAGGGTCAGCAGCTTCAAGTTCCTCGGAGTGCATATCTCCGAGGACCTCAAATGGACCACACACACCACACACGTGGTGAAAAGGGCCCAACAACGCCTGTACTTCCTCAGACGTCTGAGGAAATTCAACATGTGCCGCCGTATCCTCCGTACATTCTACACGGGTACGATTGAGAGTGTTCTCTCAGGATGCATCACCGTCTGGTATGGGAACTGCACCGTACTTGGCGCAGAGCACTACAGAGGTCGTGCGAACGGCCCAGGGCATCGTGGGAGGGGAGCTTCCCTCCCTCCAGGACATTTACACCAGGCGGTGCGTGGCAAAGGCCAAACGCATAATCAAAGACAGTTACCACCCCTGCCACAAACTGTATTCCACTTTACCGTCAGGCAGAAGATACCGCAGTATCAAGTGCCGCACTAACAGACTCAGGGACAGCTTCCATAGTCAGGCCATCAGGCTGCTGAATAGGAGCTGATCCTCGCACTCTGCACACACCCAATTGTATTTGCAATTGGTTTGTATTTGCACCTTCATACCTATTTGCACTATTCTGTATTGTATTTTTTCTGTATTGTATTTTTTATTCTGTATTGTATTTTTCCCGTATGTTTGTATTTTTAAAATATTATTGCAAAGTCTATTATAACTGGTACTCACTTGCCCAGTTATATCGGTTTATAGGTACATTTTGCACTGTTTCCAGCTAAAATTTTTTATCTTCGCTTAATTTTTTAATTATGTTTATGTATACTTATAGTTTAATTTGCTGCACCGTTTTTAACTATTTTATTTATGGTCTACTTATAGTTTAAAAAATATATAGTCTTACTGCTGTTTGCTGTCGGGAGTTTTCTGGCACAAGAATTTCACTCACCGTGTTATACTTGTATATATCTGTGACTGACAATAAAAAACCTTGAACCTTGAACCTTGAACCTGCACTCCGGGTGAGAAAGCAGAAGATTTCTAAGCAGTGAGGAATACTGCCATATTGTACCCTTGAGCTTAAGGTGCTTTACCTGCATTGCTTCAGTACTGTTAATGTCCGTCTGTGTAAACTGGCAATGTGTCAAATGTAAGCTGTGTAAGCTAAGTTTCCATGGCTAAAGGTGTCTGTTAAGATAATAAAAACAATGTTTATGTATGCCAACAGCTGAGTACAATATGGTCTCTTGGTCACCAGGTTGTGATATCTGTCCGGTGTGTGTGTGTGTGTGTGTGTGTGTGTGTGTGTGTGTGTGTGTGTGTGTGTGCACGCGTGTGTGTGTGTGTATGTGTTTGTGTCTTTCCTACATAATTGGAAAGCTTGAGCTGAGGTGCTTTTTAGTATCTTTAATGGGGAATATTCAGCCGACGTGTTTAAAAACGACATAAAAAATACTGCAAGTTCAATAAAAGCGTTTACTGCCTGTCGAAAGGGGATGAATGATGGCAGAGTGGAAAAGTTTGATGCAAATGGAACAGATGGACAATCCCTGACTCTTAAACCTGATTCTGGTCCCTCCTGCTGACTCACAAAAGTGGTTTGTCAAAATAAAAGCCACTGGCACCCTTAACAAAACGGCAAGCTGGCAGCATCAAAATTGTTTAAAAAAGTGACAGAAATATATTTTTAAATGTATTCCTTTTACAATGTAACACTTTTGATGTAAGACAGTTGCAGGAAAATCCTATGCATAAAAACATTGTGTAGACCAGGGTTCCCCAAATGATGGTTCTTGTGGGCTGAGCACTGCTGTTTTTCCACCCTTCTTTTACCTGGTAGTCAGGTGTTAAGACACTCTCGCTAGGGGTGTGACGATATACCGGTATGATGGTATACCATGATTTTAAAATATGAAACAGTACTATCATAAGCTTAACGTAATACCATGATAGTAAATAATGTGGCAAAAGCTATTTTCATGTGGAGAAAAAATATTTCAACCGTTACCCAACTAAAATGTCTAAATAACCCATATTAAATAATATAATACTGCACCTGCTAATGTCATTTAATCCCACCACCTCTTGGGGGGCTGTTCTTGCATTTTGTTTTGTTTACAATGCAATTACCCACGTGCAGACAGCTCCCTTGCATTTCCCAACCCTGGAGGTAGCTGTTATTAGCTAGCTAGCTACACAGTATAAATCTTCGTTTGCAGTCCCTTACAAAACTTGCGATGTCCAACGCTGATTCCGATGCCAAGGGAGGTCTGTAATGACCAATTTACACATACAATTACAAGGATTACAACTACATTCAGTTGCATTTTTTGTTTTATTTTTCAATTAAAATGGTATATAAAGCTGCAAATAGCCATACAATTACCAGATCGAGTTGTAAACTTTGTGTGATACTTTCTTTTGCTTAAAAACTGATACTGTGATATACCGAAAACCATTATATTGAGTAGTATGATTATCACACCGTGAAAATTCAATACCGTCACAACCCTAACTCTGGCCAATGAATTGCATTATTTGTTCAATTAACTACTTCAGACAGGAAAACCAGGACTGAATTTGGATTCATAGGCCAGATTTGAGGAACCCTGGTGTCGACAGTAAAGGGTTGAATCCCAAAGAAACATTAATGAAAAGGCAATGAGCTGAAGGGAAGCTTCATACTTCCTTAACCTCTTACAGTAGACTCCGTTATTATTCACACCTTTGATAAAGATGAACAAAAGAGATTGTATAAAATAAACTATATAAGTAATGAGGTATATTTTATGCAAAAATAAATCTGAAAATTCCAAACATCACTAATACAGTTGTTCAGAAAAACACAATTTGTTTTATTAATAATATATATTTTTCAAAACATCTGGATCAAAATTATTCATACCCCTAACTATTTTAAAAAAATGTAATCCAACAAAAACAAATCTTAATAAATATACAATTTATTTGAAGTTAATTGGAAGGTTATGGAACTATACAGTGCCCTACAATGGTATTCTGTTTCCCTAGGGCAGGGGTCGGCAACCTGCGGCTCCGGAGCCGCATGCGGCTCTTTCACCCTTATGCTGCGGCTCTTTCATCCTTATGCTGCGGCTCCGCTTGGCTTGGGAAAATAAATTATAAGTATCCAATTGAAGTGTATTTTATTTGTAGTTCTAAATTTCCTCGCGCACGAAAATCCGAGGGGCGCAACATTTTTTTGCGTAGCACCCCCCCCACGCTACGCCACTGGCGGCTCCCAGTGTTTACTTTTCCGTGGAAACCGGGTCCAAATGGCTCTTTGAGTGTTACAGGTTGCCGACCCCTGCCCTAGGGTATAAAAAGGAGGGAACACACATTTGAAATACTGTGGTCAGCCATCGCCATGGTGAAAAGCATCAAACAAACGGTTATTGACCTCTACAGATCAGGAGATGGCTACAAAAAACGAAAAAGTTAAAAGATACCGCTTTCCATTGTTGTGTCAATTATTAGGAAGTTTAAGGCCACTGGAACAGTGGCTAACCTGCCAGGTAGAGGACGCAAGTCTATCTTGCCCCCACGTGTAGTGAGACAGATGGTTTGAGAGGCAAAAAGAAGTCAAGGGGCACAGTTTAAGATCTCCAAAACAACCTGACATCTTGGGGTTACAAGTTGTCTAAAGCTACCATTCGACGACGTCTACATGACAATGGCCTTTATGGCAGAGTTACAAGAAGGAAGCCTCTTTTGAAGACAATTTACCGAAAAAGGCATCTTGAATTAGTCAAACTACATCTGAACTACAATTGTAAACATGTCTTGTGACCGAATCAAGCTTTTTAGACATGAACATCAGCGTTATATTTGGCGTCCAAAGAATGCAAGTAATGTTGAAAAGCACCTCATGCCTACGGTGAAACATGGTGGTGGATCTTTAATGCTTTGGGGATGTTTTTCATCCACAGGCCCTGGGGCCCTTATTAAAATAGATGGAACTATGAACTCCAGCATGTACCAAGACATTTTGTCCAAAACCCTTGTTCCCTCTGGCAGGAAGCTACACCTTGGCCACAGATGGACCTTCCAATAAGACAACGATCCCAAAAATACATCTACTGCTTAGCTAATTGGCTAGCCTGGTTTGCTAGTTTTAGAAACTAAGAAATGGTTAACAGATCAATGTCCTGACATACCCATCTCAGTCTCCAGACATGAATCCAATTGAACATTTGTGGTTTGAACTCAAAAAAGCAGTCCACAAACATCAACCCATGAATCTGAAGGAACTATAACAATTCTGCATGGAGGAATGGTTGAGGATCCCCCCCAAGAAGTTCCATAACTACACTACAGAAGGTGACTACTTGCTGTTATAATGGCCAATGGAGGAACCACAAAGTACAGATAACAGTTTAGTGGGGCAGATAACCACAACGATTGTGCATTTTGTGATAAAAGCATCAAATTTGGTACACATGTAGCCAAAGACATTCCAAAAAGATTTGGATGTGGAGCCATCATGAATTTTCAATGTGTCGCCCATGGCAACCATTTTTTCAAAATGGCCACCAGATGACCACAACGATTGTGTTTTTTCTGATAAAAGCATCAAATTTGGTACACATGTAGTCAAAGACATTCCAAAAAGATTTGGATATTGAGTCATCATGAATTTTCAATATGTCGCCCATGGCAACCATTTTTCCAAAATGACCGCCCGTTAACCACAACGATTGTGCATTTTCTGATAAACGCACCAAATTTGGTACACATGTAGCCAAAGACATTCCAAAAAGATTTGGTTGTTGAGTCTTCATGAATTTTCAATATGTCACCCATGCAACCATTTTTTCAAAATGGCCGCCAGTGGGCACCAGTGACAACTGTTTTCTTATCAATTTTCTTCTTCTGTCGACGTCTTTTAGACCTGCTGTTCGTTTGAGGTGAGCCAGGCTACTGTGTCATTGTCCAGGTCCGGCAATCTGTTTGATAACATTGACCTTAGCAGCGTGAAGGCCTTCAATGTTGAGCTGCAGTAGCGCTAAACCAGCTTGGCTTTTGCGGTCTGCAGATGTGTTAAAGACATTAGTTTCACTTTTGTAGGCTTTTGGGCCTTTAAGCTACTCGTAGGGGAGGCCATGTAGAGGCTGTCTTTGTCTCCCCCGATTCTTTTTTATATTATTTTTATTATTTTTTTGTTATATATTTTTTTGTTATATATTTTTTGTTATATATTTTTTAGAGGCTGTCTTTGTCTCCCGATTCTTTTTTATATTATTTTTATTATAATTTTATTTTTTTCTGATATTTTTTGTTATGAGGTCAAGAAAAAAAAAATATATATATATATATATAAAAATAATAATAATAATAATAAAATAAAATAAAATTACATTAAATTTAAATAAATAAATAAATAAATAAATAAATAAATAAATAAATAAATAAATAAATAAATAAATAAATAAATAAATAAATAAATAAATAAATAAATAAATAAATAAATAAATAAAAATAGTGATTGCAATAAAGTTGTGTAGATTCGTCTGATATGGATGATCTTGGTGTCAAATCATACCTGTTTTATGATTCAGAACTTGAAAAGGGAAGGACACCCACAAAGCGTCTAAACTTTCTGAGTGCTGAACTTTAATACAAATTACACATGCTGAGAACAACGTTTTGGTCCTTGACCATCATCAGGATTTATGATTCAGAACTTGAATTTGGAAATTCAGAATTGCTCAGAAGCTACAATTTAAGACTCAAAATAAGTGATAACAATGACCCGCCAAATATAGGGTCTATCACATAAAAGTCTATTTAGCACTCCCTTCACAGCAACAGAGGGCTGTGCAGTCTAATGCAGCTTTTTGCACTTGCACTGCCTAACACAACCCTTCTTACATTTGGTAAGAGACAAGTTCATAGCTGGAATGGCCTGCATCTGGTAGGCATGTCCAGAAGGGTTCGTACCCCTCAGATGTCTTTGACCATCCCCATCTACACGGTGAAGGTAGTTTTGGTGTGGACACTAGCATCTGACCCCACACATGGCCTCCTTGATACACTGCTCTTCACATGCTCCTCTAAGGCAGCCTTTGTTGGAGGGATTGACAGCACATTGTGCCTCTTCGCAAACATCTTCCTCCGTGCCTTGTCTATTTCTTTGCATGTGCTGGTTCGGTCATAAAGAAGGATAATAAACCTCTCGATTGTGGCCATTACCTCTTGTGGTATGTCGTCCGGGGCAGAAGATAGTTTCAGCAGGGCATGTGTCAGCTCAGGAAAGACAGCCCAAACAGCCCACCCTGTCTTCTTCCCGTGGCCAGCAAAGCTTGATACAGTATCACAGCCCGTCAATGCATGGAACATGGGAAGAGCACGTGCCTTTTCAGGCCCTAGCCCTGCTGCAATTTCATGGGCTGCGAGGTATTGGAAATTCTTTCCAGTTCCAAATGCCAACCAAAGCTCATTTTCTGGGTGTAGACCCTGAGCCACTGCCACAGCCATCACCACAACATCAGTATCAACAGTTTGAATCATGATTTTCTGATGGCCATTTCTTGCTGCATGGGCCACATGTAATAACATGCGACTATCAGCTTCCTCGTGTGTACATGGAGCAACCGAAGACGGATCTGGAAGTTGTGGCTTGCTGAAGACTTCCACATCATGTGTGACAACAAGCTGTTTGTCTTCCTGCACAAACCATATAAGCAGAGCATCTGAGAGTAAGGTGAACAACTCAGTCTTATTGCTGTCAACTCTGAGAAAGTCTTGCCAGTTCCTGGGAATGGCTGCAGTACCTACCACACGTCTCTGCACCCCTTTCCCATGCTTTGCTCTTGTAGCAGCTTTCAAAGATTCAGACAAGTAGCGGTCCCACACTGACACTGAACCCCATGCTGAGTTTCACAGCAGTGGTGTCACCAGTGTGCCCTGGCTGTGCTTCGACATCCACTCTATTACTGTACTATTTTCTGTAAAACATAGCCACATGTACAGTAATTATTCTTCATTTTGCAGACTTGTTGGCCACCACATAAAAAAAGATCTTCTTGAATTATATGATAAAATGCAGCTTCTCTGTACTTCTATAGTTGCAAATTTGAAGTCTGAATCATAAAATTGTAGGCCTATGTATAATTTGACCCCGAGATCATCCATATCAAAATAATCTATGCAACTTTATTGCAATTACAATTGTCATACCAGTCATGGCCGCCATCTTGAAAATTGTATTATCCAAATGTCAATTCATAAGAACTATGTATACTAGATAAATTGAGCTTATGTCCTCAATATCATTACATTTCCATCCCTGATAAGAACATTTATCAGAAAAAATTATCAATAGTGACCAATGGCGGCCATTTTGGTTGCCATAGGCGACATATTGAAAATTCATGATGGCTCCACATCTAAATCTTTTTGGAATGCCTTTAACTATATGTGTACCAAATTTCATGCTTTTATCACAAAATGCACAATCCTTATGGAATTTCTAGCTAAGCTGCACCACTAGTTGTGAATATTTGTGATTCTTGATTTTTATGGGAAGAAAATGATAATTTGTTGAACTGTTCAATTGTGGTTTGTGCCAATGCATTATTATTAAAGAATATAATTTTCAGAATTGTTATGAGCATAAAATATACCTCATGACTTATATAGTTTATTTTATACGATCTTTTTTGTTCATCTTTATCAAGCCTACTGTATGTTTGGGGTCAATTTTATCCCGTTCAGTATTTCACATTACTAAAACATTTTTAGCTTACCTTAAACAAATAAAAAAACAACTCTTTAACACTATTTTTTTTGCATGGAACTTAGACTTTTCCTAATTTGGGGTAATGAACCTGTGCCATATCCAGAATGAACAGGAAATAGGCATTTTGATGTTTTTGTAAAAACCAGTACACACTGCATACAAAGATGATGTTTTGTGTCACTTTGACCCTAAGCTCTGTGGGTGTATTCTGGCAAAAATATACAGTGCCCCTTTAAACTCTACACCCGTCTCAAAACTTTCACTTTTTGTTACCTTACAGTCTAAAATTAAAACATAATAAAATTCTCAAAATGTATTGTTTAGACTTTAAAGGGGCACTGTATATATGTTTCATAAAGATCTGTTTCTCTCAAAGTTTATTCCATTATGATTGATTCTGATGGCTCTTTTCTTTTTTTTCTTTAATTTCCCATGAGGTAAGTTTCCCACCAGTACTGCAGGACCCAAACATTTAAGGAACTTTGCATTGTGGGAACTCGTAGAACTGTTATGGGTAGGAGGAAGGGGGCAGCTGATGAAAGGGACCTGCACGGAGCTCTATCCCAACCCTGTTCTCTCTTGGTGTAGTGGTAATGCTTCTCTAATAGAGATATGTAAGACATGAATAAAAGGGCTCTCTGTCAATGAAGTTCTTTGACACTTATTTGACCATGACAGTGAAGTAGAGGAGGAAGTGTCAGATACAGAGAGCAATGTTAAAGAGGATCCTGATTATCAAGTCTCATGCTCGGGTGAAATTGCATTTCCTTTGGTGAAAATGTGTTTCCTCGGGTGAAAATGAGTTTCCTCAGTCTCTCAGTCACAATATGAAAATGAAGGGACCTGCACCTTTCTCATGCCCCAAAATATGTCAATAGTTTGGTCCCTGTCCCCACATGAAAGCCAGGGTTGACTGTCAGCCACTGACATCATCAAAATGGCCCAGGGCCTACCAGATCCACTGATAACCATGTCTGTGGTTTGAATTAAAAGATGCAAGATGCAGGTCTGTCCCTTTCTTAATGACCCCAAGACCAGCACCACATGTGTGAAATTCAGAAAGTGCATCTGCAAACAGCACAAACACACACACACACACACACACACACACACAAAAAGGTTTTGGGAAAACAGTGTTGTATTTTTTCATGGCGTATTATGTTGGCATAGTGTAAAACTTTGGTGGCTTTGAGCAACCCCTAAAACGCAATGAATTCAGTTTAAATTTTGCAAGTGTTACTTATTTTAATTACCCCATAAAATAATGAGTTCTGTGTTGCCATCTTGTTTGATTAAAAGTTTCCCATATACATGTATTATAAAATCACCCTAATATGCAGTGTGATATAAATAGGTGATACTATATTATACGATACTATAGATGGTAAGACTATAGCACATGTGTTGTATACATTGATAAAAAATATTATTATTAAATAATGTTGATTATTAAAATATTATTGTTCTTGTCATTTTTGTGAATGCAAGAGAGTAAAAAAATACACATTGATAACAATTACAAATTTTTTTGGGGGAGGGCATATGACTGTCAAATTGACAGGAAGCATAATAGAAGCCAGAGCCTAAATGGACTGAATGGCCTGTTCTCTTTATTATATATTCTTATGTTCTTATGTTCTAGATTGTATTAAACTGAAATAATATCAAGTGTGACCCTTTTATTATGAAAAAACTGAAATACCTCTGCAGATAACACACACAAACACAGCTTGTACAACATTTTGTGGGGTACTGTACAGTGCTTTGGGTAAAATATATCTATATGACTATATTGAGTTGATTGCTGGGGTCAGTTTAACCATGAACATAACATATGGTCAAAAGTCAGTGGACACCCCTACTAATTATTGAGTTCAGGTGTTACAGCCACACCCATTGCCAACAGGTGCATCAAATCCAGCACATAGCCTTTCAATCTCCACAGACAAACATTTAGAATTCAGAATGGTTCGTAAAGAACTCAGTGACTCTAAACACGGCACTGTCATAGGATGCCACAAGTCAGTTTGTGAAATTTCTGCCCTACTAGATGTGCCCCGGTCAACTGTAAGTGCTATTATTGTGAAGTGGAAGCGCCTAGGAGCAACAACAGCCCGGCCACGAAGTGGTAGACCACGCAAACTCACAGAGCGGGGCTGACAACTGCTGAAGCGCATAGCGCGTAAAAATCGCTTATCATCTGCTGCATCACTCACTACAGAGTACCAAACTGCCTATGGAAGCACCATCAGCACAAGAACTGTGCGTCGGGAGCTTCATGGAATGGGTTTCCATGGCCGAGCAGCTGCACACAAGCCTCACATCACCATGCGCAATGCCAAGTGTCAGCTGGAGTGGTGTAAAGCACGCCACAACTGGACTCTGGAGCAGTGGAAACGTGTTCTTTGGAGTGATTAATCACTCTTCACTATCTGGCAGTCTGATGGACGAATCTGGGTTTGGCGGATGCCAGGAGAACGCTACCTTCCGGAATGCATAGTGCCTACTGTAAAGTTTGGTGGAGGAGGGATAATGGTCTGGGGCTGTTTCTCAGGGTTTGGGATAGGCCCCTTAGTTCCAGTGAAGGGTATTCTTATTGCTACAGGATACGAAAACATCTTAGCCAACTGGGCACTTTCAACTTTGTGGCAACAGTTTGGGGAAGGCTCTTTGCTGTTCCAGCATGACTGTGCCCCTGTGCACAAAGCGAGGTCCATAAAGACATGGTTAGACGAGTAAGCCACCACTTATTTTCACTCTGCAGTCCACCAGCTGAGCTGTGCACTCATTGTGTTGAGTAGCGCATTGAGGAAAAATTTACAACTTACAGGCAAATAGCAGACTGATCGGGTCAGAGATGCTACTGGTGCAAAATGAGATACAGACATACCATGTTGGGCTGCTGGCGACATTCGGCACTGACACAGTCAGGGTCAAATACCAGATTGTAGGTTGTTTTAACCGGATGAGCTACCTGGCAACTGCACAGAGCAACCTTTGTTAATGGGCTTGCCTTGATCTCACCATGTTTCGCAATCGAAGTCCAGACAATTCGCCTATTTTTTTATGATAGAACAGACTGGTGAATTATTCATAAATCAAATCTTATGAATACAGTACAGAACAAACATGAATTGTTTTGAACAGTACAGAATAGATCAATCAATAGAATAGTAATGTGACCAACATTAACACTCACTTGTATTTGTTAGTCAAAGTGAGGGACAAAACGCACTACGGTTCAATAGAACATGGTGTGAGACACAAAACAGCAAGAGGCCTGATTTCCTGGAAAAGATTTGGTGGGGGGGGATGCATGGAGCGTGGTGACAGCCGAGGCCACTGTAGAAGAACCACTCCTCATCAAGAGAAGGAAAGGGCAAAATGGCATGGGGCATTTCAGAAAAGGGGAATTATCATAGACCTTTGAGGGCCAGGTGCCGGTGAGTCACAGATTGCCTCTCCGGTGCTCGCAGCGTGGCCGCTACCGAGTAATCATACATCAAAGAGCCGTGGCTCTGCGGCAGCCCTAGAGAGCCGCTTCTGCCATCTGAGCGCTCTCAGGAACTTCAAATGGAGAGCACCCTCGCCAGCAGGGCCACGCTGGGCTAAGCTGGACAACCCCACGTGAGGAGGCTGCACCCTTGGAAGGCACAGCTTGATGATGTCATAATTATCCTGTTTCAGGACTCCTACCAGAGCAGAGGAATAAAAGCATGACTACTCCACCGGAATCAGAGGGGAAACAAAACACAGGCTCCGATTCAATCAGCATTTGATTGATTGACCTCGCTGTATATCTGACAAACAGCCACATGCTCTACATTTACATGGATTACATAAAAATGTGTCCTTAAATTAAAACAAATGCAAGTGTTTGCTTTTTCTTCACCAACAGTACCCTCCAAAATTATTCACACCCTTGATAAAAACAAGCAAAGAAGGCTATATGAAATCAAAATCAAAATAGATAATGATATATATTGTACTGTGTATACAAGTAACTATCAAAATAAAGGAAACAGAAATATAAAGCATCTTAATAGGGCGTTTGGGCCACCATAAACTGCCAGAACAACTTCAGTGCACCTTGACATAGATTCTATAAGTCTAGAATTCTATTGGAGGGATGCAACACCATTCTTCCATGAGAAATTCCATCATTTGGTGCTTTGCTGAGGGTGGTGGAAAATGGAGGTGCAACTCCAGAATCTCCCATAAGTGTTCAATAGTGTTTAGATCTGGTGACTGAAATGCCATGACATATGGTTTATATCATTTTCATGCTCATCAAACCATTCAGTGAGAATTCGTGCCCTGTGGATGGGGGCACTGTCATCCTGGAAGAGACCACTCCCATCTGGCTTTCTCCTCACAATTAAACGCAAGTGTTCTAAAGTTTTTGGTGAGTTCAGCAAATCAACAAAATTGACTTCACATTTACATTTTACATTTTAAGCATTTAACAGACACTCTTATCCAGAGCGACTTACAATATGTGCATTAATACATAATAGGAACATTCATAGTTCGCGCAAGAGATCAGTGCAGTAATACATTGATAGACATCATTGTAGGCAGCTGAATACCATACCTGTAACACTGCGAAGGAAAAGGTTAGCACATAAAAAAAAACATTTATAAACGAGGAGTAAGCAGGGATACATATACAAGAAGTATTGAACAAGTAGGCAGTGGGGATGGCAATTAGCCAGATGTACAGAATTCAGTGGTAGTGGAGTCTGAAAAGGTGGGTTTTGAGTCTCTTGCAGAAGATCTCAAGTGATTGCGGAAGGTCATTCCACCACCGAGGGGTCAGGACAGAGAAGAGGCGAGATCGCGAGGAGTGACTGCCGGGCGCCCGGAGGGATGGGGCAGTCAGTTTGCCAGAGGAGGCGGAGCGCTGCAGGACTCTGGTGGAGAGGGTGTGGGGAGAGGAGATGGATCCTTTCCAGGCCACCTGGTAGGACCGGTCAGCCAGGTAGGACTTGAAACATGTCAATGCAGATCCAGAAACTCCCATCTCGACGAGAGATGAGAGCAGGATCTGGTGGTCCGTGGTATGAAATGCAGCTGACAGGTCGAGGAGGAGGAGGACGCAGCTAAGAGATTGGGACTTAGCCATTTGTAGAGCCTCAGCGACCGCAAGCAGAGCAGTCTCTGTGGAATGGTCTGCCTTGAACCCAGATTGGTTTGGATCAAGCAGGTTGTTCTGTAGTGGATGAGCAGACAGTTGGTTATGGACAGCCCACTCGTGTTTTGGAGAGGAACAGGAGGAGAGAGACAGGTCAGTAGTTGGAGAGAGGGAACAGAGCCAGAGGAAAGAGAGGAGTTGATAACATTGGAGACAAAGAGGAGGATGTCCATAGCAATGGACTGGAAGAGGGGGGAAGGAATAGGATCGAGAGGGCAGGTGGTGGGATGGTGGGAGTGAACAAGTTGAAGGATGTCTGAGTCAGGGAGGGGTGAGGAGGACAGAGGGGTGAGAGGTTTAGGTAGTGAGATGGGTGAAGAGTGTTAGGTGAGGGAGAACATGGGGGGGAAGGAGTTGCGAATGTCATCAACCTCCTCACAGAGGAAGGATGCAAAGTCATCTGTGGTTAGAGAGGAGGGGTGTGGTGGAGGAGGAGGGGTGAGGAGAGAGGAAAACGTAGAGTACAGCTTGCGAGGATTAGAAGCATAAGATTGAATCTTGGAAAATAAAAATGCTGATTTAGCAGAGGAGAGGTTAGAGGAAAAGGTAGCCAGGAGTGTGTGGAAGTCAATCAGGGACACAGGGGATTTGGATTTTCTCCATTTCCTTTCTGCCACTCGTAGAATGGAGTCAGTTAGCCAGGGGGTGGGGGGTCGGAGATGAGCAGGTTTAGTGGAGAGAGGACAGTGGGATTCAGCCACGGTGAAGTCAAAGGACTGAAGCAGGGCGAGAAATGCAGAGGACTGAGAGGTGTCCAGCAGAAGGTTGAAGTCACAGAGGAGTAAGATGGGAGTGCTATCCTCAGGGAAGGAGCTGAGTAGGGCATCATCTCATCTAGGAAACTCCCCAGTGGACCTGGTGGGCGATAGACAACAATGATGTGTAGTTTTCATGGAACAGTGACATTGGTAGCATAAAATTCAAAGGAGGTGAGGAAGAGGAACAATACCAAATCTCCACAGGGGGGAGATCAGGATACCTGTCCCTCCACCTCTACCTGTGGGTTGAGGAGTGTGGGAGAAGGTGTAGGCAGGGAAGACAGGCACCGGGGGTGGCCGTGTTCTACGGAGTGATCCATGTCTCAGTGAGCGCCAGGAACTACAGGGAGAGTAGTGAGGCCTGGGCCGAGATGAAATCAGCCTTCCGGACAGCGGACTGGCAGTTCCATAGTCTGCCTGCTACCACCACATCAAAACTGGAAGATATAGGAGGGTAGATGAGATTGGAGGGGTTGCGCCTGTGAGTAGAATCTCTCCTTCTAGAAAATCTAGAAGAGGAGACACAGACTGGAATAGGGAGGTTGCATGTGGTGTTAGATGTGGAGGAAGAAGAACAGGAAGAGACAAAACTATGATACTTACCGTGCGGTGAGCACTCCCTAGCTAGCCTCCCTCGATGGACTCCTGCAGGTAGACTCACACGTCTTCATACGGAGGCTAGGAAGGGGCTTTCCAGAATTTTGGCTACTGATAAAGCTGTGTGGTGCTAAGCACTATGTGGTGAATGCCAGGTGATAACAATAGACATGAATTAACTGGCCAACAGGTACCACCCACTACTCAGGGAATGCTCGACTACAGAGACGGACGTTACACCTGAAACAATTAAACCGATTCTAAGCAGCTAACTGCCAATCAACTTCTGAAATAAAACTTCTAAGCACACAATTAGCACTATGACACTGGAACACCAACAACAGGCTAATAACTTTGATGACTAAGCAGCATTAACTACCACTACACCCAGTGAAAAGGTAGAGAACGCAGCAACTAAACAGGAAATCTAATGCCGGGTTACTTACAGTTCCTAGCATGCAATGAGACGATTCACCTATGCAGTAAAATGCATACTGCTGGGAAAATGCACACAAACTGTGTTTGTGGAAAAAAAAGTAACACTCAAATTTGTGATTTATGGGACTTCCCGGGTGGTCTAGTGGTTACAACGTTCGACGCTGGCCACTGTGACCACCTGTGATAGAGGGTGCAATTGCCTACTAAATTGGGAGAAAATTGGATAAAATTAGAAACAAAATTTTAAGAAGTTGTGCATTTATTTATTTCTAAATCCAGGTCACAGTGTGTTTAAAAAAAAATCAGGCTGTTTATATCAGATACATAAACAACAAGATCACCTAGGCAAAAACACGAAACAATCCAAACTTAGGGCCTCGAGACATGAAGCCGATTTGGTTCTGACAAAACAGATCTTGACAGCAGTTGTCAGAATTAGACAGCTTGTTGCCTGGCCCATCGAGAATGGAATATCATCTAGTTGTGATTTGGTCAAATGAAAAGTTTCAGTTTGTGGTTTGATGAAGTAGGTCAAACTCATCAACTTCACGTGACATTTGTCATGCTCAGCCTTTTGGAGAGTAGTGTACAACAGCTAGGGAACTGGGCTTGTAATGCAAAGGTTGTAGGTTTGATTCCCAGGTGGGGGCTCTGCCGTACCCTTAACCTGAATTGCTTCAGTGAATATCCAGCTGTATAAGTGGATTGTATGTAAAGAAATGTAAACTGTGTAAATCGCTCTGGATAAGAATGTCTGTGAAATTCCTGTAATGTAATGGATTGCAGTATAAGAGCGTCTTCATTCATTGCCCCCCCTTCATTCATTGACCTTTCAAATTCAGTGATCAGCTTCCCGAGTATTGTGCATACACATAGGTGAGTTAGAGACAGTAGAGTGAGAGGATGACTTGGTGTAAATGTCCTGTCCTTGCACCTCATTAGTTGAATGATCTCCCCACCTAACACTAAGAAGACAGCGGAATCGGTGCCTATATTCTGCCATGGACTGAAAACCCACCTCTTCAGACTTCACCTTGCTCCCCCAATTCCTCCCCCTAGCACCTCACAAACACAGATCACATTGGACAGTATTCTGTCCCCTTTATATACACATGTAACTGCCAAAATAATGGAAATGCCAACAGAGTGGGTGTTGGGCTGCCAGAACAGCATCAGTGCGCCATGGCATAGATTCTACAAGTGTCTGGAACTCTACTGGAGGGATGCAACACCATTCTTACACAAAAAATTCCATCATCTGATGTTTTGTTGATGGTGGTGGAAAACACTTTCTCAGGCGCTGCTTCAGAGTCAATCCGCTCTACACAAGCGGCACACAAATGAAGATCTACACAAAAATGTTGTTGGACAAAAGGACTCTAAAAAAAAGACACTAAAAAGCTTCTTCCAACAACCGCATCTCTCCTGTTCAGGGATGCAGACCTTTAAACCCCTTAGCTCAGGGGTGTGGTCAGTTGAGGTTATAGACACTTAAACTTGTCAACAACTCCAGCTGCAACAAGGGATTACATGCTTCCAGCATGGCTCAATGGCGGGAAACAGGCAGTTGAGGGAGGGAGATCCTCTGGCCAGAACAGCCGACTGTAACAAATGATTTACATCCCAACCAAAGGAATAAAGTTACTCTTGAATTTAGAGTCAGAAACAAGCCTGCATTTTCCTGAACTTGTACCAAAGGCATCAATAGTACCTTATCATCTCCCTGAGGTGACAAACTTTGACCTTTGGCTGTAACAGCAGAGTGCGTAGAGTCCTTATTGGTCACCCGTAGTGCATCTCAGAACTGGGCCTGCGGTCCGTTAATAATCTCAGGACTTTCAGCGGTTTGGAGGGCAGTGTGAAGTGTGTAATCAGAAGGACTTTGAGCGGTGGGAGCCAGTAATAAACTCCCGCCGTGTAAACACCCCCCATCCCCCCCCCACTGGCACAGCAGGTATTATTTTTAGCCCTTTTTCAGCCCCCCTGTAAGAGCTCTCACATCTCCGAGACTGTCACCTCCACCCCGCACTGCATCAAGAGGAAGAAACAACCATGGGATTCCACGCAGTGCCATAAATCTCAAACACTATGTTTACACATCCGCTTTCGGCGAGGAAAGTGCACAGCCATTATTGGGCAAGGAAATGAGAATCAAACTTACCAGATCTTTATTAAATAGCTCTGACACTGCTTAGGCCTGCATTCAATTAGCTTTTGTCCTTAAATTGGTCTTACAGTTAAATGAAAGGGTTTGTTATTTCTTCTATGCAAACTAGGGGTGTGACGGTATACCAGTATGATGGTATACCACAATATTAAAATGAATGAAATTAAATGAAATAGTACTATCATAAACTTAATGTAATACTGTGATAGTAAATCATGTGGCAAAGGCTGTTTTCATGCGGGGAAAATATTTCAACCATTACCTTACTAAAATGTCTAAACAACCCATATTAAATCATATAATTCTGGACCTGGGGTGTCTGCTAATATAATTTAATCCCACCACCTCTTTGCCTGTTCTTGCATTTTGTTTTGTTTACAACGCGATTGCGCACGTGCAGACAGCTCCCTGGCATTTCCCAACCCTGATAGTTGTTATTAGCTAGCAGTAAGTAAAAATAGTGAAACTATTTATTTTTTAAGTAAAGACCAGGCTTTTCTGTCTCGACTTCTGAGGGTAGTGTGACATAGATGGATTTAAGAACATGACCCCTGTAATCTTTTACCTAAAACCAGAATTGATTATGGATTTAAAAATCATTAAAGGTGAAAAAGCAGCTCGACTATTAGCACAGGGAGAGAAGACCAAATAAAGTGTGGTGGACGTCATTTCCTGTTCATAGCACTATCTTTTGAGGGTCAATACCTCCATCTCAGTTCAAGTCTCTGATAAATTATTCATTAAATACCGGATTAACCTTGCTTTTCACTGATTTGCAACCCCTGTTTCAATGTAATATTCCTTAGCTCAGTTTTTCTAAGCGTTGAGGAACCTTGTATTGATTTTCTGCTCGGGGTACGATAGTATGTCTAGAAAATAGATTGAGTGGTAGGACATGAATATTTGTTTTTTTTAAACGATACATTTGTTTTTGTGTGTTTAAGTGTAGTACAGTTTACGGTTACTTTTTCTCACTTATAATTTAAGACCAAAATATAAATTTGAAATCACTGTTCTTAGTGGCATAGTTGTCATAACAGTATTAAATTGCACGTTTGATGAAGCGTAGTGTTTTGAGCTGCAGTGGTTAATCTGAGGAATGCCGTCACATATTCTTTTTTTAACCATGAAATTGCTCGATATGCACCGATATATGTTTATATTATGTTTACCTCTCCTCAGATTCTGTAAACCTAAGTATAAATCTCGTCCGAAAGACTGCAAACATAGTTATAAAATGCAAAGGCCCATATCAACCTCATATTGTGGAGATGAGGGCAAATAACACACAGTACTGGCTTACTCTTAATGGCCAATACTACAAAAGGGGATGCAATTTAAAAAAATGCATTTATGTTCTAGCTGGAAGGGTTTACAGTAACGAAGTACCCACTAAAGTAAACGCAAACAATTAATTGCACATTTAATTGCTTTTCTTGTTTTCACCTTGTTTTACATGTATATATATATATAAATAATTATTTATTTCTCATCATAAATGTCAATCCTTGGGACTTTGTCAGCCACTGTGTCATCCCAGTCTTGAACCCTGCCAACGGGGTTAAGACTGGGGTATTCACAGAGACACAAACACGCACGCGCCGCGGGGAAGCGGGGATGGGCCGCGGCTGTCGAAGAGCCCCGTGTATTATGAACCCACCGTCTCTCACGCTACATAGCTGTGTGGCGGGAGCACAAAGATTGAGCGGAGCCTTGCCGATTACTTTGCTGAACTGCTTGGGGGGAGGGGTATCTGTAGGCTACGTGTCCGAATAAGGTTGGACTCAAACTGGGATCTGAATCGTGATCTCCATCTTATCGCGGTGGGGGTCTGCACAGCATGAGAAACAGTGAACATCTTCCGAAAAGAGGAAAAAGACCAAATTAATACGATGAAAGAATATTCCTTTCGTAATCGGCAATCTATTACCTTCATTACGACACTGTCTAAAAGTACAGAGCTGCAAAAACAAAAGCGAATGTCTGCGTACTCCAGTATACATCACAGGCAGCAACAAAAGCCTGACAATTATGCTATTATGTTAACACATTGAAAATGAAATCTCATTATCCACCTAAAGTATGTTAGCTAGTTTTTCACGCTGCAAAATTTGAATAATTTAGATGTGATCACTTGAAATGTTCCCCCTCATATGAGTCCTGGCTCACACCCAGACACTCCAAATGTATTATTTTTAAATGTTACAAAAAACAACAACGACAACAACAAAAACATCAACAACATTCATTTGAATAATAATGCTCTTTTTCCCACTTCCCCGTACTAATGAGATGCAGAACACCCACCAGGGACATATATACTGTCTTCCAATCCGGTGCGCAAGTACCCCTTAGGAAATTCTCAACTCTTTCATAAATAAAGATTGAGTAAACTAGGTTTGTAGCATAATAAGAGACAGTAATTAGCGTCATCTGCTCGCCAGGAGTGGAGTGTTGACTTGGGAAATCGGATTAGTTTCTTCATATTCAGAACCTGGTGTGGATCTGCGAGCACACTTAACTCGGTTTATGTTCCAGCGCGCGCTATAGAGCTGGGGCTACGGTCCGTGATCAAATGCAAAACAATGGGGAAAATGCGTGGCTAGACAAGACCAACCATCAGTAATTATGCGGTATGAGAGATGAGGAGTGTTCTACTTGAGATTTGTCCAACTACCGTAAATACTTTCCCAAGGGTCATGCATTTTTTAATTTCTTTTATTTCAGGCCAGACCTGTGGGGATGTTTCCTATCGCATGTTTCTCACACCCAGAAACCAGAGGAACGTTAACTGGCATCCTGCTTTACTAAAAACAGAAAGTCAGAATCAATGATCCCCCCATAAAATTGAACTAATTATGAAGGTCTTGGTGGACCACCAAAACATTTCACTTGAGCACAATATACAACATTCATATCTCATATGCCCAATAAGCACACACTTACTTTCTATGTTCAATGAAAGGAATGCGTCTGTTTGTTATCCCTTACGGAAAAATAAATCACATAAATTCTGCATTGGTGAATCACGTTCCAATCACATTGGTGAAACCCACGTTGATTCACACATATAGGCCTACCACACATTTCCACATGTATACCATATATTGTCTTATGTTGTCACATTTACAAGTATTCACTTCACAAGTATTCACATGCAATCACACATACTATACATATATATATATATGAAGAGTTTGAATGCAAAAGCAGATAAATCAATTTTTGAATCCGCAATCAAGATGTTTTATTGTGCTTTCTTAGTATAACTTATTGATTCCAAAAAGGCTGACCCTAAATGGATGTAAGCAAAGTAACAGAAAGACAGATTTTCAAACATCTACATTTAAAAATAGATATATAATTTGATATCTTTCAGCTTGTTTTGCATCAAAAGCAGCTAAATCCACAATCAGATGTTTCACTTAATTGAAATTGGTTCACCCAGAGCAAGACTCAGGCATTGCACTCCGGTTGTGCTGACCACTGTGAACTTCCCAAATGTGGGAATCTCGACTACTTTCTGTTACTAGGGGACTGCATTTGCTCTTTGCCATGATATCACGGTGAAAAGACCAATCTTGTCTTCTTTCTTCTGTATGAAAGGATAAAATACAGTAGTGGATATCTCGGTTTGTGCTAACGAGAGGGCATGCATGTATCGGTTTCTGCAACAAAATGTTGAATAACTGTACGTAAAGCATGTGACATATTGATTTTTATAACAAAACAATTTGGAAATCGCAAAGACGGCACTGTGATCTCAATCAGGGCTTGTTTGGTTTAGTTTTGGCATGAATGGCATTTATCGGTTTTTCCATATTAACTCTTCATATACATACACACACACACACACACACACAGGTAACTGTCATAATAAAGAGAACAAGAACAAGAATTGAGTAAATTAGAGATACAAAGTATATTGAAAGTAGGTGCTTCCACACAGGTGTGGTTCCTGAGTTAATTAAGCAATTAACATGCAATACAAATGCTGGACATGCCCAGTTGCCCACTGTTTTGGCTACCATGACTAGAAGAAGAGATCTCAGTGACTTTGAAAGAGGGGTGATTGTTGGGGCACATTTGGCAGGAGCTGCAGTGCCAAAGACTGCTCAACTTGCTGATGTTTCACAGGTAACATTGGTTGAGTTGATGTTGGCATGGAAGTCTGAGGGAAAGACATCATCAACAACTGTGGTCGAAAGTGCATACTCCTCGACCATGATGCATTGATTCGAGATGAAAGGCAAAACAGATGAGCAACTCTGAATCAGTTGACTGCAAATCTCAATGTAGAGCATACGCAGGTAGTGTCATCGAGAACAGTCCATCGAGAACTTTGCAGAGAGGGATACTGTGGTCAGGTTGCAGTGCATAAAACCCCTTATTACATTGTAAAAATTGCATGTGTGTGTGAAGTGATGCAAAGAATATAAGCAGTGGTCAAGTGAGCAATGTAAAAAAAAGTAATATGGTCAAATGAGTCATCCTTCACCCTGTTCTTAACAAGCAGACTTGCCTTAGAGGGCAAGGTAAACATCAGTAAATACAAAGTCATTCTGAGTGATCACCTTCATCTATGATTAAGTATTTCTATCGTGATGGGAGTGATCTCTTCCATGACAATGCCCCCATCCACAGGGCACAAGTGGCCAATTAATGGTTTGATGAGGTTGAAAATGAGGTAAACCATATACCATGGCCATCTCAGCCACCAGATCTCAACTCAATTGAACACTTATGGGAGATTCTGGAGTGGCACATTTTCCACCACCATCAACAAAACATCAAGATGGATTTTCTCGTGGAGGAATGGTGTTGCGTCCCTCGAATACAGTTCCAGACACGTGTAGAATCTATGCCCAATGCCCTAATAAGACACTTTATATTGGTGGTTCCTTTATTTTGCCAGTTACATGTATATTTACTTGTAAATACAGGGTAAGACTTTACATTAACTCTATCTACATGAAGCATTTATAATGTACAGTATTCATGAGTATTAAAATTACAATTACATTGTGAAGGGCATTATGAATACTTTATGACATGTGTTACTTGTACATTACATTACATGTAATGATGCTGTTATGTAATGATCAACAGAGCCTATTTATTATTAATGCAGGGTTTCTCAAACTTTTTTACTCCACGACCCCATACATAAATGATAGTGCAATTACAATGCTGAAAAACTTTAGTCCAGAAACATATATTGGTGGTCTATTTCCAAAATAGTAGCAAATGCATTCACAGGCTATATCCTTATGAAAAACAAATAAAACAGATTTTTCAAATTTTCTGGATTCAGTCAATATTTGTAATGTAAATTTGAGTCATTATTAAATGTGTCTTTTGTTAAATGCAAACACAGATATTTTCATTAACTTTTGTGATTGCTGAGCTCACCCAACTTTGTATGTGAAGAAAAAAACTAAAAACCTTTGTTTAATTGCAGTCAAAGTTATAGGACAGATGTGGACTGAATCCAAGGCCAAGCAGCACACAACACCACAAAGCATACAAAATGAAACAATTGCAAATTACATACAATTAAATTACAAGCAAATTCTGTTCTGTAAGCTATCTTAAACTAAATGAAAACATCTTTGAATTATGAGCATCACAATGTTTAAAAGACAGCACATTTACAATGTCAAAGAAAATAATCCAATTTGAAAATCCAACAGTCTTCAGCCTCTGGGTCTCTGTCAGGACTCATATTTTCAGGATTATGGACACACATACACACACACAGAGGGTTTCTTCCCAGCTCAAATACCTTAGATAGAAGCATCTTGCATGGTTGCATGGTTTTCCACCCTCATAAAAAACACCAAACTATGGAATTTCTTGTGGAAGAATTGTGTTGCATCCTTCCAATAGAGTTCCAGACACTTGTAGAATCTACGCCAATGTGCACTGAAGCTGCTCTGGTGGCTTGTGGTGACCCAACACTCTATTAAGACACTTTATGTTGATGTTTCTTTTATTATGGCAGTTACATGTATGTACAATATATGACCTTCTTAACTACATATCCCAGAAATGTAACAAAGCCCCAGAGTATATAATGCTTTATGGTGACAGTATGCGGTGCCACGCTTATATAAATACCAAACACTTCATGTTTTTGTGTCCTCTCAGGAGTTGCAAACCCGACTACTTCATCGAGAAAAAAATGAATGCACTCAAGAGTGCGATGCGGTTCAAAGGCAATGCAAATCAAGAGGACGCCTCTGCACTCTGCCTCCACTGCAGTACCTGTCGAAATCCCCACTTGCCAGTTTTTTGTTTTCCACCACCAAAGGATTTACTTGAACTACAAAGTACAAAATATAAGAAAAAACTAAACAAACAACAATATAAATAGTAAAACCATCCAGAATTTGTATTTCCTTCTCCTCTCAGAGGATGAGCGGGATTCTTTTTTTTTGAAGATAAAGCAGGTTTTCTGTAACCACCAAAGTCATATCTAGTGACCTGGCAACGTGTCGCATTGAGTCAGGTCTTCGTTCCTCATCATCGTTGCAGAGAAGAAAGGTCAGACGGAAAGATGTGGACAGCTTTCAGCCCCTGGCATCCCGTTAATCAGCCCAAACGTGGTTGGCGATCTGAAAACACCTCTGCTTTTCTTCAGCAAGAGTTGACCCCTACTCTGAGTAAGACCTACATGTTTACTAGAGATGGGCTGTGCTGACTAACCAAAATTGTGCATGCCTTATTACATTAGCTTATTGGATTTACATTTCTTGTTGTTGTTATTTGTTGTAGTGTGGACCTGCAATTCCTTATAAGGTCATTTTATTTGTGAAATAAAACAAGGAAGTGTTCCTCTGATATGTATGTAACTGGAGTTTTCAATGGGAAAGACAAGGAGGGGTAGAGGGGTGGTCATATATTTCCAGCCAACTTTGCACACTATTACCTCAAACTGATAAACCTGCTTTCTCTACAGAAAAAAACAAAGCTCCATGTAGCTCCTCCTTCTTGTGATAGCTGTTTCCTGTTTCCTCTCCATCTCCATCTTTTCCTTTATGCTTTTTTCCACTCTTATCTTTTGTCCATGATGTCCAAATGTGAGGGGTCAACAACTTAATTTGTAAGGGCAGGTGTGATCCCTGGAATCCAAGCTCAAGTACAAATGCATCAAATGTTTCAAATGCAATGTACAGAAAGACACACAATAAGCTTCTTTATCGGCTTTGATGGACATGAAAGTGTTGGCTGGTGGGCTGTAAAACAGAGGAGGTGTGGGGACAGCAGGGGGCATGACAGGGCTTTTAAAGATTAATATTTATTAAAGCTTTATATTAAAGATTTAGATTAAAATATAAAAGATTTCCTTCATTCTAGCTGCGGTAATTGTCAGTCAACACGATGGATTCACAATCATGGCATGCATTATTCAGAGCCAAATCTATCATGCCTTATTTCATAATTATATTAATGGTTCATTATGCCCTCTTAAAATCTAACTCTGCCAGCCAAGCAATGTTGTTGTATTGATACATTTTTCACCAATGCACTCTGTTAGTAGTCAGTAGTTCCTGTTTCCTCCAACAGACTAGGGAGCAGCCTCACACACACACACACATGTTGCTCATTGGGTTAATTAGTTTCTTTATAAAAGCACAACCTGCCATGCCTGAAAGAGAGGCTTTTGATGTTTTTGTATGTTTACCCTCAGAATTATAGTGTTTAATTTGAATAGTTTTCCTCTGTGTATTTTATTTGTTTTGACTGCCCCAGAAAAGGGGAATAGAATGGCCGTTGACCCACCCCAACACTCGTTTTGTTTTGCGTTTTGTTCAAATCAAATAAATTGTATTTGTATAGCGCTTTTCACAATTGAATTCACAAAATGCTTAACAGAGGGGGAACCCAGGCCTAGACCCCCCCCAAAAGCAAGCCTAAGGGCAACAGTGGCAAGGAAAAACTCCCTTGCTAGGGAGAAACCTTGGGATGAACCAGACTAAAAGGGGGGGAGCCCATCCTCTTCTGGCCGGCACAGGGTGAGTCCAAGGTGACTCAGGGCTGAATGACTCTGCGCCTCCTGAGTTAGGTAGTCAGTGGGGGTGGGGGTTGGGGGTGGGGGGTTGGGGCTAAGCCATGTGAAGGGGGTCCAGATCCAGGAACTGGGGTAGGCGTGGGGGTGAGGGTTGATGGGGGCAGCTCACACTTCTCGCAGGATCTAGGGCTTGGGGGCAGGTGCCCCTGAGTCAGAGGCCGAGGCAGAGAAGAGAACATGCAGTCAGAAAAAAAGCAGTGCTATAGCCAGTAGCATTATGTAAGAGCAGGGGAGCACAAGCATAGGAAATATACAGATAGCCCCGACAGGTGTAAGCTATGGCATCATACCTATTAGAAGAGGGTGGTGGTTCTCTGTGGCTCAGTTGGTAGAGCACAGCATTGGCAACGCTTAGGTTGTGGGTTCAATCCCCACTGGGGCCACATATACTGAAAATGTATCCATTCACTACTGTAAGTCGCTTTGGATAAAAGCGTCTGCTAAATGGCATATATTATATTATATTAAGAGGGACAGAGAATACACGCAGCCGAGAGAGTTCCAAACCATCCACACCCGATCAAGGATAAAGTATGGAAAGTTTCTCACTCCATAAGACACTAGGGCACTGCCTTCTCCATCTCTCCACCTAGACTATGTTTGGCAGTAGGCTAGGCTAAAAAGATATGTTTTTAATCTAGACTTAAAAATTGAAACTGTGTCCGAATCCCTAACATGCTTTGGTAAACTGTTCCACAACAGAGGAGCTCTAAAAGAGAAGGTTCTACCACCAGCTGTGCTTTTCAAAATTCTAGGGAGTAATAGATGGCTGGCTTCTTGTGAACGAAGCAGTCGTGTAATCAAAAAGTGATCCGATAGTACAGGATTATGGGGAGACACAATGATATTCTCGACATCGATACCATACCAACACTAAATCTAAGGTATGGTTGTGGCAGTGGGTTGGTTCAGACATATTTTGAATAAAACCAACAGAGTCAATAATAGCTGCAAAAGCCAATCCTAAAGGGTCACTGTCATTATCAACATGTATGTTGAAATCTCCAACAATCACAACTTTATCTGCCATAATTGCCAAGCTTGATAAAAACTCTGCAAACTCAGAAAGAAAGACAGTATATGGTCCAGGTGGTCTATAGGTCCAGGAAGGATTGCACTGAGGTAACTTTATCTTTTGACCGTCCAGAAAGCATAACAAGTGATTCAAAAGAGAAGAACTTATCCCCACATTTAGGTGTAAAACTAAATTTTGTCGCAAAAATCACAGCAACACCACCCCCTCTACCAGACAGACGTGGTGCTTGACAGCTAGCATAACCATCAGGAGATGCCTGCTACCCTGTCAACTACTGCCAAAAGCTAACTAAATCATCAGATTCTGATGAGTCTGAAAAGGTGGGTTTTGAGTCTCTTGCGGAAGATTGCAAGTGATTCCGCAGTCTTGATTGATTGCGGAAGGTCATTCCACCAGCGAGGGGTCAGGACAGAGAAGAGACGAGACCGCGAGGAGCAACTGCCAGACACCCGGAGGGATGGGGCAGTCAGTTTGCCAGAGGAGGTGGAGCGGAGGGGTCTGGCTAGGGTGTAGGGAGTGATGAGTGACTGGAGGTATGGGGGAGCAGTACCTCTAGCCGCTTGAAAAGCAAGCACCAGTGATTTGAATCTAAGGCATGTTGTGATGGGGAGCCAGTGCAGAGAGAAGAGTAGAGGGGTGACATGGGTGAACTTCGGCTGGTTGAACACCAGACGAGCGGCAGCATTCTTGACTAGTTGCAGTGGCTTGATGGCACAGGCCAGGAGGCCTGCCAGCACGAATTGTAGTAGTCCAGATGTGAGATCACCAGGGCCTGGACCAGGAGTTGTGTGGCCTCTTGGGTGAGGAATGGTCGGATCCTCCGGATGTTGTGGAGGGAGAATCGGTAGGTCCGAGTGATCGCTGCAATGTGGCCCGAGAAGCACAGCTGGTTGTCCAGGGTCACTCCAAGACTCCTGGCAGACTGGGACGGAGACACTATGGAGCCTTCCACAGTGATTGATGCATTAATCATCAGGGAGCCCTTTGCTGGGAGGAAGAAGCTCTGTCTTCCCCAGGTTCAGCTTCAGATGAATTGTAAATTGTAAATTGTTCTGAAATATGTCTTCATTGTTTGTTGCTTTGTACAGTAATGTAAATGTCTGAAGTAAAGTCACATATTTGAGATATTTAGATAAATTCACTTCCAGAATAGTTTTCAAAATATGTGGCCCATACGGCCGTCCATATATGCTTGGAAAGAAAACTGGTTGAGCATACTGTTGCTGGGTTGAGCAACTTCTAGGATGTATCTCCATTTCAAAGCCATTCATTTTCAATGGGACACAAACTTTTCTTCATCTTGTTGAAAGTTACTATTAAAACATTTAAAAATTCTTGTTTTTTGAATTATTTGTAGATAAGCTAACGCTTTTATTAATTTGTCGGGTTGGAAGGACCTGGCTGTATGATTTTAAGAGCTGCCATCTCTCCCTCCCTGACTGCCTGGGAACTACCAGCCATCAAAGGGTCTTGAGACTGTTCTGAGGATTGAAACTCATGTACACTCACTACACTCACAGTGGGGTGCATCCACTCCCCTTCTGAGCTCCGGGGGTCCTGCCACAAATATATTACACAATCTAAATATTGAATGTGGTAAATGGCAGTTGTTCTTTTGAAGGTGTGCAGCTGGTCATATCATTGGCAAACATTGATAAGTCACATAACCGATAGAGTACTGTCTAGGGCTGGTTAGAGGTGTATAAAGGAGTCATAGTACCTTGGCTCTGGGAGTTATTTCGTTTAACGGGGGCTCCAGGCGATCTAATGGGATTCTTTCATGTTTGGGGAATATGTAGTATTTTATTCTCTCTGTAGTGTCTTGTCTTTTTCTTGTATGTATTGCTTGATGTCCTTTTATATAATATTTGCTGGGCTGAAATAAATGTGCAAATCAACCCATGTCTTTTTTCTCCATCTTTAGGGCCAGTAGGGGAACGGTGTAACATTCCAGGAGCAAGGTTGCAAGGTGCGAGAGTCCGCATCAATTCCTCTGTGTTGCGTAGTCAGTCCCTCATCACTGCTAGGGTAGCGGATGACATTTTTATTTAAAATGACCTTCGTATCTGTATTATATGCAAGCAGCAGATGTTTGAAGTTCGGATGCCACTAGTCCTGAATCTCATGATGTGGGTTATAGAGATAAATCCTTATTTCCCATATGGCTGTTACAGAGATGGGTAAATTCATGTCCGCCTTACATATTGTGTAAATATGTTTAATGTTAATTGTACAGTCTTGTAAGGGCTCCCCTTCCCCCCAGAGCTGCACCAGAGGCCTGTCACGACTGGCCTTGTGATATGGTAGTGATGTATAACGTAATCAGTATTATTCATTTTGATTTTCAAACCTGTTGCACGGCACATACCTTTTAAAATATTCCCTACAAATTGACACTGGCTTACTGGCTGGCACATTTTATACAAGTCCAATTGGCTACTGCAAACATGAATCACTCTTGTTAAAAAATAATAAGTGCTATATTTTTAAATATGAAGACTTAGGCTCCTATGCATGTTTTCTTTATGCCACAATAAGTAATTTCAAGTCCCACTTTGATTTATTAAGTACAATGTTTTTTTCCTTCTCTTTGGATTATTTACAACACCACATTGACAACTACATCAATGAGGGCTGAATAGATTCTACTTTAATTAATTGAGTGCTTCCTGGTGGAATAAGGAATATTTGATTGTAAATCAGTTCTTTGCAAGGTTTAAAACTTACTCCTTATTAAGGGATGTAAATTCAAAAGTTCTGCCATGCTGGCATTTGATTTGTTATTGAACACGTGGTGTTGCTATGGAGTTGGTCAAGAAGTCTCACCATGCCAATGATGTATCACAACTGGATCATAAAGAACATCTTTTTGACCAACACGAATATGTTTAATTATGCTAGGTGTTTAATATATACAGCAAAAAACAATGTTACTTGAATACATTGATGCCAGAAATAAATAATATATTGCAATACATTTTGTATTTGTTTAAACTTTTAGTTAAAATTAAAAATACTAGAATTTCTAGTAATAGGCCCAGTTAGATAATCATATCAAAATAAATAAAGTCTCTTGAATAATCTTTGCCGAACCAACTGAAAACTGGCCCTTTAATTGTTCGCCTGGCATGATCCTTGCAAAAAAATAATGCCCCCATCATCCCAACATCTTATCCAATTTACATTTTAAGATTGTAAAAAATGCTGTCTACACAGTTTTTAATTGCGCCCAAGGTAATAATACACTCTGCGTTTTTTAATTATATTCCACGTTGCCGGAAACGAAGCAGCACTTTTTTCCCAGGTGTTCGCAAACTTACCAGGGCAAGCGAATTCATGAACTCCATGTCAGGGGACATGATGCTGCTCACACAACTCCAGATCATATGTGCCTCCTGTACAACAGACTGATATACTATGGTAGTGTGCATATTTATAGCTGCAAGCAGGTAGCCTTGAAACGGCAGTTAATGCACTCCTCCTATCTTTGCAAAGGACAGGAAATAATCCTAAAGAGTGGAACTTCAAACATAGGCCACATATTTGACAACCAATGTGCGCATGCTCTTCTGCATCCACGATACCCTCAAAATGGATATTCACTCGTAGTGGTTTTCAAAAGGCCTCAAAATTCATGCAGATGTGGACCCGTGGTTTCGAGGAGATGTTACAGCTTCAAGGAGAATGGAATCGCAGGTGGCTGCATTGTACTTTTTTGTTTATGTTATGAGGGGCTCTTGAGTCGCACGTGCTTTGCTGACAGCCATAAATAAAAGCTGTCAGCTATCATTGCTAATGCTTCCATTTATCTGCAAAGTAGAAAACGAGATGGATTTCATGGGCTCCACACTCAATTGGCAGACACTTGTAGTGCTATTTAGTTGTGCATGGTGGAACCTTTTTAAAAACACAAATATTGTTTCCAATCTAAATTAAAATAATTAAAATTTAATTCGGTGAGGTTTCAGGGGATTTTCTATAGTGATATAGACCTATGTTGTTGAATGTCATTAAGGTCCTGTTTACACATGTCTATGCGGCTTCTGATTGTTTCCAGAAATAAGACGTCCAGGCTTTCCGTGCCCATTGCAAACATATTTGGTGATATATACTTACATGGGCTGTAGGTGTCACTGTTTCCATATTTTCAACTACTAATTTGCCCTTTTACCCTCAGGTACACAAACACCTGCTTTCAGTGTTCAATAATGTTTTTTATTGATATACAATAATAGAAACAGGTTATATATTTGCAACACAATCAAATTCCTGCAGAGTCTTTGCCCTGTCTTTGCCCAAGTGTAATATCCATCCATCCATCCATTGTCTAAGCCGCTTATTCCTGGTCAGGGTCGCGGGGGGGGGCTGGAGCCTATCCCAGCATGCGTTCCGGGCGAGAGGCAGGAATACACCCTGGACAGGTCGCCAATCCATCGCAGGGCACACACACCATTCACTCACACACTCATACCTACGGGCAATTTAGACTCTCCAATTAGCCTAACGTGCATGTCTTTGGACTGTGGGAAGAAACCGGAGTACCCGGAGGAAACCCACGCGGACACGGGGAGAACATGCAAACTCCGCACAGAAAGGCCCCGGCAAGTGTAATATATATATATATATATATATATATATATATATATATATATATATATATATATATTTTTTTTTTAAAGTAAGTATAATATAATATAATAGTATAGTATAATAGTATAATATGTTTTAATTTGAAGAAGAATAAATCAGGACAAGCAGGTAGAGTACTAAATAACAAGACAAAAACATTTACAACAACAGGATGGGCTTTTATGTAATCTGCCTTCCTTATTTAATTAAAATCCTGCCTGTTGTATTTTGATATTTCAAGACAGCTGAGAACTGGACCAACTTCAGCATGGATATTGAGGAATGAGGCACTGCCTTCAGTCTGTGGCTGAAAACAAAAGGCACCCAGAGACTGAAGAGTCCAGCCTTTACTAGAAGAGTCTAGCACTGCAGTAGTTCAAAAGAGAGCTTATGAAGGGTCCACTGCATTTATCAATCTTTGCCTTGTCACTTAGGTCACCAAAATTGAGGTCATTCATCACTACACAAATAAAGGATATCCCTGGAAATAAACCCAAAGAGAGAACACACATACACACACACACACACACACACACACACTTGCGCAAAGGTGACATATTATCACAGATATTTTTCAGGATTACGAGCCCTCGCAATGGAGCCATCAAATTTGTCAGCAGAGGCACGTATGCAGCTCTATCAATAATCCGTGGCGGCGGCCGGGTTTCCCGACCGCCCTGTATTACCAAGCTTCAGATGACAGCCCTCTCCAGCTCCATCACCTCTTCCTCTGGGACCCGAATCTCATAAACCGCTTCCCAACATGGGCCCCAAATATAAGAGGGAAGACCTGCACCCAGATAATACAGGAGAGTTATTACGAACAACTGCTTCTCTCTGAGCAAGGGGGAAATGCTATTGCATGTTATATCTCTTTTAAAAAACAAAGTGGAAAAAAACCAAGAGGCAGGCTCCCCCCCACCACTTCAGTCTATTCCAAGTAATGTGCCAGGCACTCCCTGTGAATCCACATAAAAGCACATCACCTGCACTATAAATGTACTATAAATACTGTGTGCTTCAATCTTCCTTTCTCTCCCATGCCATGCAGCTATAATGCTACAGCATGTCTCCCAATAAACATTCTGTTTCCATACCAGTATTGTGTGGTCCTGACAAGGCTACTGATAGGTCCCTGCAAGCCAGCAAAGCCATCCAATGGTCAAGTTCCATGGCAGTAGAGGGGGAAGCGTGGAAGACACCACTGACTGGTATTGAATGCAACAGTTTTTATGCCTCAAACCCAGAACCGAGGATCTGCCATTAGTGAAAACACATAACATGAGCTCAATGGGATGTCCTGAACATGGGTTTTTTGTTTTTATTTTCATTCATAGTAAAATCTTTTTCAGGTTTTTGGTTCCGTTCCTTGAACCATTTCTAAGCCCCGGGGGTTGTGTTTGTTGTGTGGCTGGTACACGGTAGCACTATGTGGAGGCTACTCAGAGATGCAAATGTGAATTTTAGATGAAATATTTATTATGCTATAGTATCATGTCTTTTCCACACCATCCACAGGATTGTGGCCCGTCACCTGACCCAACAGGTGAGGGCTGTAGTAAGAGTTGAAAGTTGACATGGAAAATGTAAGCTGTGTAAAAGTATGAGTGGTCTAGGGAGTACTCCAGAACTAATACTGCTGGCCAATGTGGCTGGTGCAGTCTCAGTATGTGAGGAATGTTGTTCTGTGGTTTGTATGAAAGTGTTATTTTAGAAGATCCTTTCCCTTGAAGGCAAGTGTTCCACATTTTTGCTGATAACAGTTTTAGCTTGCCCTGGGTGCTGTGTTTATTGCAGGCCCGAGCCTCCATGTTTATTCCTGAGCTCTCAGGGAAGGCCTAATGGTTATAAACAGTTCTAGACTCCACTCTGCTGATCTGTGCTTGTTTCTTGTCATTGTGACTGTGTCCTTCTGTGTCCTGTTAATCCTGTATTAAGTACCACACTTTTGGGGGTTTCTGCTTTAAATATCTAAACCAGTGCTGAAGATTTGGCTAAAATGCCAAACCAAAATTCTGAACCCAATACTTTCCAAAAAAACTAAATGTAAAACAAAGAATAATCAAAGTTAATACTGTATTTTTACTTTCACTACAATATTTCAGTGCTACTTTATTACAATAACCAAAACAAAATGTATCAAGGGTGACTGATTGCAAAGCAGTCGGAGAGGAGAGCAATTAGCAATAACACTGAATTATTTGCCTTCAGTTGGTTGTTGAGCTGTGTGCTTGTCTACTCAAATATGTGACATATTGCATGCCAAAATAATAATTCACATCACTGGTAATTCAGTTGTGACAAACTCTCTTCTTTTGTTTTTCTGTCCTAAACATTTCTGCAGTTCTGAATGTGTGCACAGGTACATACCGACATTGTTTTTCTACACAAAGTTTCATGTCCCTGCCCCCTTGTAAATAAAAGCCTTTGAATATAATGATGTACATTACATTTTACATTTTAGCAGATGCTCTTATCCAGAGCACAGTTTTACATACAATCCATTTATACAGCTGGATATCTTTTACTGAAGCAATTCAGGTTAAATACCTTGTTCAAGGGTACAACAGCAGTGCCCCACCTGGGAATTGAACCTGCAACCTCTGAGTTACAAGCCCAGCTCCCTAACCATTATACTACACTGCCAGCCCACTGCCAGATGGTGTGGTGGTGGGTGGTGGGTGTTCTGGCACAAAATGGCTACCATGCACAACCCAAGTGGGTGAGTTTCTCTCTCCTTCACTCTCTTTGAGTATCATGAAAAGTGCTATATAAATGCAATCCATTATGATTATTATGACTATTTTTATTATTAATTTTCTGATATTGGTGGAGTTAATGGTATGGTTATTTTGCACTTTGGCATTAAGATAGGGCACCAGAATGTTTGCAAATGCCGGGTGAAACACCCAAGCAAGGTGCTGAACCATGAATAATTTCAGTAAATATCCAACCGTATTAACAGATAAAACATTAAAAGTATTTTAAATATGAACCACAATGTGTATATCAACCTGCATATGGGTGTTTGCTAAGCAAATACAACAAATAAAACCAGATTTATACATAAATACGAATGAAACTAAAACCCTTAAATAAAGCCCTTCAGATATGAATTATAATCTTAAAACTTGAAATAAAATAAATTCCAGGGAGCCTCAAAGTCATTCACATTGTGTCACATGTATCTGTCCATCAAGGGTGCAGGGGTGAGCTTCTGTATATTTTTCACGGACCTTGACCATGACCTTGACCTTGATGAGTGTGGCATAATGGTTAGGGAACCTTGACCTTGGGACAGGCTTGAGCAAGGAAATGAAAAGTCTGTTAAATGATTGGTTTAATTGACCATCCAAAAGAGTTATATGCAGAAATGAAAGTCTGTTTGTTGGTTTAATTGGTCCAAGAGTTATATGCTAAAGACGAGCAACGTGTTAGAATTATTGTTCTCCCTTTACAGTACAGAAATTAAAGGCTGTCAATCTTGTTGCAGGAATAGAACTCTGGCAGGAATAGTGCAAGAAAAATTAAAAAGGAAACAGTATTTGTTTCTAATTTTGAAGATTTCGAAATCCAAAAGCAAGTAGGCCTTGTTTTCTGTACAGAAATGGAACAGCAGTTTATGAAATAACTGAAAATACTGTATTCATTTTTATATTGCAAGCAAAATATTTACTATTGACTGATTTAATAAAGATTTTTATAGGAGGAATCTTTTCCCCCTGTGACTTCAGCATGTAGTTTAAAGTTCTTTCATTTTTAGTAATTCGATATTTGATATTTCATGTTCATATCTGCCAGAACATTTTTTAACACATCCCAAGGCTTCCCTTGTTGAAAATTTCAATTTATATTGGTTTCACCACTTCAGATCTTCTTTCCAAGCCAATTTGACATGTTTACATATACGTGTTATCTGATTTGATCCGCTAGGGATAGTTGAAGAGTCTGTTGTTAAGGAGGTTTAGAATGCACACACACACACATACACACACACAAACACACACACACACACACACACACACACACACGCATACACACTCATATGTTCATACCCACGTACAGAGAAAAAACTGAGAGGGAAAGAAAGAGAGATCTCATGCATCATGATCAGATCGTTCAAATTGCTTACATGTTAATTGTGAATACATTTTTACTGATTGATTGATTCATATATGCGTGTTTGTCCATGAATCAATCAACCAATCAATCAATCAATCAATTGGTTGATTGATTGATTGGTTGATTGATTGATTTGTATCAGTATCACACAGTATTTGTGAGTGTAAAGTCTTACAGCATTGAAAAGCATGCATGAGAACACGTGACCCTCTGGAAAGTTGAGCAATTGGAAGGCAATCTTTAAAATGCAAGGTGTGGTGTCTGGATCTCCATGTTCTTCCCCAACAGCGGATCCACTGGCATTTTGCTGACTAATACATTATGAGTCAGCAAAAACTATTCAAACCATTATACCTGGAGGGAAAAAGTCTGAAAACTGAAACCATTGTCTGTGATTTGGAGGGAGATGTTAAGCTGTCGAAGCGGCTCACATTGAAGCTTGTTTTCGGTGCCAGGCTGGAGTTCACCAAACAATAAATAAATAAATAAAATTACAGGAAAAGTAAGTGTTTAACTTTTAAACCTGATCTTTCCCTTCACTTGAAATATAGTCTGAAAGAAAAGGTAGAAAACTTTGCCCAAAAAACTACAGAATGAATAAGTGGAAGTGAATTGTCTGGAGAAACTGAGGGGTAAAGCAAGCGTGGCAGTGCTCTCAGTGGAGAGACGTACTCACAAAAAAGCACATTGTTTAAAACATCTTCTCTCAAACGCCCAGCATATGAAAGGCAGAGTTGAAACATGGAATAAAAAAGGTATACACATGCCAGATAAAAGGCTTTTCTTCCCACCTGTCTGGGAGAGACAGAGAGAGATGCCTGCTTGTTTTGTCAAAGTCATGCATGTTGAAAAAGAGTACAGCAGAGGCTGGTTTTCAGAAAATGGGGAAAGTTTTCCAAACTGGGATCTGTCCTGAAACTGTCTGTACATTTTCACTGAGACCAAACCACCTAAACGGTGGCTTTTTTTTTCAACATGGCCACAGGTTGACATCACTGAGCAATTTCAATGAAGTGTTGGAAGAGTTGACCCTGGCAAACAACCGTTGTCCTTAACTTTGACCTCTGGTTAAAAATGCCAGTAACTTTTTCTAATGCAGAAAGACGTTTGCAGGGTCAGCAATTATCAACATAAAAGAAAATAATTTGTTGAATAATTTTGTTGAACAAATGTAACTCATTTACAGTGTTTGTGTGTGGAAGTGAAGGAAAATGTCTACCTGGGCTATCAAATGCTCAGATGATGAAACATTACATAAATTAAAATTTTATTTTATTACTTTATTCACATGATATGAGTGGATGAGTGATTTGCTCCCCCTATTGGTGATGCAGTATCGTGCATGCACAGCTCATGCTTCCATCACATGATAATCAAGAAAACATTCAGCAGGGGCAATTCTAGGATTTTACCTTTAAGGGGGCTCAGCCCCCAATGAGAATATGAGATGTACACATGCAAAGCACAAGCCTACATTTTTTATTCATTTACTGTTACATTCCCCAACATTTTCAGTGGGGCTGAGATGAAAGACAGGGAAGCTAAAGCCCCCCATAAATAGGGTCTAAAATCTCCACTGACATTTAGTCAGAGCATCCTACCTGCTACAATCGGGTTAATCAACCACAGTTCCACACAGACACATGGCATAGTAATTTAGGTCAATCTTTAATGGCATAATAGAGCTATGAGGATTTTTACTGAAAAGATAGTTGATCATTTGATCTAGTAGCTATGTTTGCTGCTAATATTATAGCAAAACATAGCAACCATTTATGAATTGCTCAAAGGGTAGTTAGTGAGCCAGCTAACACTTTAATTAGCAAGTGCAATAAAGTTGAAAATAATAATTTTAATAAAGTTTGAAAAGCCTGTCTTCATTTGTTTGGAATGGTATGTGTCCTATGATTATAAATTCCCATTCAATTCCTATAAATTCTCAGTCGATGTTTCCTGTTTTTGATCATTCCCAGAATTTTGCAACCCTAGTGAAGCTTCATCGTCCCATTAGTAGTAGTCAGGGCTATGCAGACATCCTTGTTGAATACTCAAGCTCAGAAAAAAGACATAAACAGAAAGGAATGGATGGCTTTTAATCCCTCCATTGGAGGTGTACAGTCCATCGCTCTCCCATTTTAATTGCCATACTGTGAAAACTTCAGTCCTGAGAGAAAATGTATCCAATCACAGGCTGGATGAAAGCGTCAATGAGATACAAACTTTGCCCTCTGAGAAAGGAAATTGTATCAGCTGGGAAAAACAAGAGAGAGGATTTTTCCTCTTTTCCTTTTTTTAAAAGGGGAATAATGCGAACACTTTAATGTCTTCTAAATACATGGCTTTAAATATATGGGCTGCTGCGAATCTGAAGTTTGTCTTCAAAGAGACATGGGGGAAGAGAGTAACACACGGTCAAGCAGATGCAGTCATGGAAGTGTGTGATGGAAGAAATATGCTAAGAAGGCACTGTAATGTGAAAGTGTGTGTGTGTGTGAGAGTCTCACAGCCTGGGATTTTGATACATTAAATTGGGAATTTTTATTTGTGATACACACATTCTTCTTTAGAGAGTCCCAAAAAAAGAAAATTAAAAGTAAACTGTAACAAAATTAAAATAGCTAAACTGAGATGTTGTCATTTTTTAAGTATTCAGCCCCCTGAGTGAATGCTTTGTTGAACCTCCTCTGGCTTTTATTACAGCCAGAAGTCTCTATTAGCTTTGCACTCCGTGATGGAGCAATTTTTGCCCATTCCTCCTTGCAAAATTGCTCAAGCTGTGTCAAGTTGGATGGCGCGCGGTGATGTACAGCAATTTTTAGTTCTTGCCACAGATTTTCTATTGGGTTAAGATCAGGACTCTGACTGGGCAAATCTAGAACATCTACCTTCTTTATTTGAAGCCATCCCACTGTTGCTTTGGCAGTATGCTTCGGATCATTGTCCTGTTGAAACACCAGCTTCCTACCCAGTTTGAGCTTTTTGGCAGAGGGGCGCAGGTTTTTGTCCAGGATTTCTCTATATTGTACACTATTAATTGTTTCATCAATCCTCACAAGATTTCCAGTCCCTGCTGATGAAAAGTCCACAACATGATGCTACCACCACCATACTTAAAGGTGGGGATGGTGTTACCTGGCTGGTGTGCAGTGTTGGCTTTGCGCCACACCTACCGCTTAGCATTTAAGCCAAAAAGTTCAACTTTAGTTTCATCAGACCACAATACTTTTTGCCACATTTCTGCAGTATCTCCTAAGTGACATTTTGCTAATTCTTTGCGGGCCAGAGTATGGTTTCTTTTCAGCAACGGCTTCCTCCTTGCCACTCTCCCATAAAATCCCTTTTTGTGGAATGACTTGGAGATTGTTTACCCATCTTCTCAAATTGCAGCCACTGACATCTGTAACTCATTCAGGGTTACAGTTGGGCTCAAAGTAACTTCCCTAAGAAGTTCCATTGTCGTCCGGCAACTGAATTTGTTGGGACGTCCGGATCTAGGCAGTGTGGTGGTAGTTTCATATTTCTTCCACTTCAGTACAATGGACTGCATGGTGCTCCGAGGGATGTTCAAGGCCTTTGAAATTTGTTTGTACCCTTCCCCAGATCTGTGCTTCTCTATAATAATATCCCTCACTTGCTTAGAATGCTCTTTGGTCTTCATTTTTAATCTTTTCTTGCGGCCTCCAGACAAGATGGTGGGACCTTGCAGAGAGAGGGATATTTATCCTCACAGATTAATTTAAAGCAGATGATTCACTAATGATTACACATGTGGAATCCATTAAATGATTGTGTAATTTTTTAACAAGAATGTACAGTATTTCACCTGAGCAAATTTAGGCTAGCTATTATAAAGGGGTATGAATACTTTATTTATGTGATAATGTCTGTTATTCATTTTTAGTAAATTGTTAGATTTTTTTCTTTGAGGTTGACTTTATGAAGACTTTTAGATCAGTAGGAAAAAGTCAAATTTGAATGTATTTCAAATTCAGCGTCTGAGACAAGAAAATGTGAAAAAGGTGTTGGGGGCCAGATACTTTTTCAAGGCACTGTATATATGAATAGTTTGGATGCAAAAGCAGTTAAATCCATTTTTGTCATTCTTGGTAAATCAAGATTTTTTATTGTGCTTTCTTGGTATCATTTATCAATTCCAAAAAGGGTGACCCTAAATTGATGTAAGCAAAGTAACAGAAAGCCAGATTTTCTAAAATCTACATTTAAAAATAGATATATAATTTCATATTTTTCAGTTTGTTTTGCGTCAAAAGCTGATAAATACACAATCAGATTTTTGCAAAATTGAAATTGGTTGACCCAGAGCAAGACTCAGCCATTGGACTCTGGTTGTGCTGACCACTGTGAATTTCCCAAATGTGGGAATCTTGACTGCATAATTTTTGGTATTGGGGGACTATGTTCGCTCTCTGCGCTGATAGTATGGTGAAAAGACCAATCTTATCCTCTTTCACTTCATAGGTCCCTGTTCTGAATTGTACTGCACAGCTGTGTGAATTTAGTACGTTGTGTCTTTTAAAGGATAAAATACAGTAGTGGATATCCTGGTTTGTGCTTACAAGAGGGCATGGTGTGGATTGGAAAGGTTGAATAACTGTACATAAAGCATGAGATATATCAAGTTTTGCAACAAAACGATTTGGAAATCACAAAGACGGCACTGTGATTTCAATCACGGCTTGTTTGGTTTAGATTTGGCAGGAATGGCCATATATATATACAGCAGTGGCTAAAAATATTGGCACCCCTGCATGATTTTTCCAAAAACTCACAATTTTCTCTAAAATAAGTTTAAATTGACAAAAGTATTTGGCCTCCACAATTCTTTATTTCATTGTTAATAGTACAGAAACTTTGTTTTTGATTCAGAACTTAACATATCCTTTTAAATCATAAAATAAACAGAAATGGAAATGGAAATTATTGACACCCTATATTTAATATTTGGTAGATATTAGATTATAGACACAGCCTTTGGAGAAAATAATTGTAATTAAGCGCTTCCTATAGCGATTAATGAGATTCATACACCTCTCTACTGGCAGTTTGGCCCACTCTTCTTTTGCAAACTGCTCTGTTCTCTCAGATTTGAAAGGTGCCTTCTCCCAACTGCTGTTTTCAGATCTCTCCACAGGTGTTCAATAAGAATGAGATCAGGACTCTGGTCAGAACAATCCAATGTTTTCTCTTGAACAATTCCTGGGTGTTTTGGATGTGTGTTTTGGGTTATTGTCCTGCTGGAGGACCCATCACCTTTGACTGATACCCAGTTTTATGACACTGGGTAGAGCATTTTGCTCCAAAATGCCAAAGATTTCATGATGCCCTTAATACGTTCAAGGCGTCCAGTACCCCAACAGCATTATGGAACCTCCACCATATTTGATTGTAGGTAGGGTGTTATTTTCTTTAAAAGCTTAATTTCATCGTCTGTAAACAAAGCGCTGGTCTGCATTGCCAAAGACCTATAATTTGGTTTCATCGGTCCACAGAACATTTTCCCAAAATGATTTAGGCTTGCTTAGGTGGGTCTTGGCAGAGATTAATCGGGCCTTTTTGTGTTTCCCTTTCAGCAGTGGGGTCTTCCTTGGCCTCCGACCGTAAAGCCCTTCTTGGTTCAGTGTCTGGTGTATGGTACGGGCTGAAAGCATTACCCCACACCTTTCTAGGTCAGCCTTCAGATCTTTGGATGTCATACAAGCTGTTTTTTCAATGGTTCACACTAACCTTCGATGACATCTGAGATCAATTTTCCTCTTACCACCATGTCCTGGGAGATTCTTAACAATTCCATGAGCAGCCAACTTCTTGATAATATTACAAACTGTGGAAACAGGAATGCCAAGGTCTCTACAGATGGCCTTATAGCAGGGGTGCCCAAGTTCGGTCCTGGAGATCTACTGGGTGTGCAGGCTTTTGTTTCAGCCCTTCACTAACACACCTGATTCCATTAATCACTTCACTAACACACCTGATTCCACTAATCAACTGCTCGTCAAGGCAATGAATGTTCAAATCAGGTGTGTTAGTGAAGGGCTGGAACAAAAGCCTGCACACCCAGTAGATCTCCAGGACCGAACTTGGGCACCCCTGCCTTATAGCCTTGTGAATGCTTATGTTTTGTGATAATAGATTTTCTGACATCCACAGACAGCTCTTCTTTCTTCACCATTGTCACAGAGGAACAGGGTAGCAGAACGGACTGTTTTCTCACTTTAAAATTGATAATTGGTTAACACAGTCACAGGTGAGTTGAATTACATGAATATATTTCCTCCAACCAAATTTATTTTAATTGTTCTAAAGGGTTTCAATAACTGTGTCATGGCCACTTTTCAATTTTTAAGCCATAAATATTTTTTTTCATTTGTATTAATTGATCATCATCTATACATAAAATGCAAGGGTGCCAATAATTTTGGCCATGACTGTATATATATGTGTGTGTGTGTGTGTGTGTGTGTGTGTGTGTGTATGTGTACGTGAGCAAAAATTGTGCAAAGATAATTGATCATAATATCACTCACACTCTCTAAAACTGTAGACTATGACAAAATAGTTGTGAAAATTTAGCTTGATACCATTCTGCAGGTGATATTTCCAGCACTGTAAGGACTGCAGCTAGTGTAACCTGCTTGAGTTGAAGAGCAGATGGGGAGTAAAGCAATCTTGTCAGATTCCTGCTCTTTGAACTGTTTGACTATGAGGAAACCTGTCAAACACACACATGTTGCATGTTGCAGAGCTTGGACTGGGCCTATACTCAGCCTGTTAAAATCACTAGACATTTATTGATTATGAAAAAGAAAAAAGGAGGAGAAAGATTATACATTGGAGAACATCCTGAATTAATTTGCAGGATGTTGTCCTATGGTGCTGACAAATCAACACTGGCTCTGGCTCTGGTACTGGTTCTGTGTGGCTCAGTATGTAGAGCATGGCACTGAAAATGCATCAGTTTGTGGGTCCCATTGGTACCACATATACTGAAAAATGTATGCATTCACTACTGCAATTTGCTTTAGACAAAAGCGTGTGCTAAATGGCATATGTTATATTATGTGAGTGAATGCGTCTCCTTTTCACCTAACCCCTCCCCTTTCCACTGACTTTTTTGTAACTCAGCTGAGAAGTGGGAGAGTTGGGAGAGTTCACTTCCGTCTCTAGGCAGAAAGTTAAGTCTCCCAACTCCTCCTACTACTTTAAAATTCAAGTTTCGGATCATGTTTTTAATGAGGGAGACTGTCCCAGCCAGAAAAGACTGCAATTAACAAAATCACACTGCAAAGAACTCCTGGTTCTACTCCTGTTTCCTTTAATAGCTATGGTTATGTTGGCGGCTTGGTCAGCTCACTGGGGCTTTGCCTCAGTCCCAGAGATGCCCTGCACTCGTTTTCCTCTCACGCCACAAATTCCTCCAAGGGTTTAGAACCGCTTTCTGTGAAAAATGCACCAGGGATGAAAGAGAAGGAAGTCTGAGGGGGAGGAAGGCTGATATCTCATCAAAACAGATTTCCAAACCAGATGGAGAGCTTAATACAACTGGGACTGTTTGGCTGGGACATCTTTAATTTGGGCAAATGCGCCTGTATTTGCAAATATTAACTTGTTTTCTTTTGCATACCGCAGTTCTACTTCTTGTTCCCATCAGCAAAATATTTCCCATCAGCAATGGTTTTAAAAGGTAACATAGTTCACATTTATTAAGTCATATAATAAATAAAAATATTATGGTGTATGACTTTCCTGTACATTAATGAATGTTAGTAAAATGGCTGATATTATTGAATACATTTTGCTTTAATCTGTAACTTTTCATGTTGAATGTTTGAATCCTGTCGTTGCATTTAAGAATAGACATGTGTGATATGTATAGCGGTCCAATAATATTACAATTCTGTAATAAATTCATCTTTAAAAAGGAATAAACTGAGGACATTGTTTTTGTCATTATTCACAAGCATTCATCATAACCATTTAATGTATGCATTATTAAAAACATTTGCAATCAAGTTGGAAAATAATTCACATTATGGTCCAAATTTATGACTCAGATTATATATCTCACCAGAGAAGTATGACTATATTACTATAGATTTAATATAAAAACTGACGGTAATCAAATTCAATGCTATATTTTTAAGAATAATTGTAATTTCTGAAATCTTAATAATGATAAATGAATGATAAGCATGTGACTTGCTTGGGTCAAATATTATGTGTTATCTTGTTTCTTAAAAAATGTAAATCAAGGCAAATCAGTTTTTCAAAGGCCAACACGCTGCTTAATCTGTACTGCTTGACCTTTGACTGTACCTACGTATATCACAAATAGCTGGTGAGCTTGGCAGGAATGCTTGCTTATTGATTTTTAAAATAATGCTTTTCTTCTCCCCTGTTTGAGCAACAGCACCAATCTCAGTCAGAATGATAGTGATCTTCCACTACCTTCAGTGAAAGTTACAGGGAGGGGAAATAAAATAACAGTAACACCAATATATGAATATGTATTAACTAATAAGGATCTGGACTGCCCTTTGCCTTCAGGACAGCTTAAATCCATCTTGGAATGCTGGTATTCAAGTTTTCAACAGTTTCAACAAGAGATCAGTGCAGTAATACAGCGATAGACATCATTGCAGGCAGCTGCATACCATACCTGTAACACTGGGAAGGAAAAGGTTAGTCATTTTTTATTTTTATGAGTAGTAAGCAGGGATACATAGTGTTGAGCAAGTAGGCAGTGGTGATGACAATTAGCTAGATGTACACAATTCAGTGGTAGTGGAGTCTGAAAAGGTGGGTGTCACACGCCACGTGACAATCCCTGGACTGGAGCAGAGCAGCCGATGGTAAGAACTGGCAGAGGAGTGGGGTTTGCCCGTCTACGGACCGGATCTTTATTTTTTTCTGTCTCTCCAAAAACACGGGAGAGAGACCCCCCAAAAACACCCTACTTGCCGCGAAGCTTTCGGGCAAAAACAATTAACTAAAATAACAAACTAAAATAAACCAACAATAAATGAAAGCCCCACCTCCTCCGAGGGGGGAATCCCCTTTCAGGGAACACAAAACAAACACAGACAATCAGCGGCTTTCCACACCGCCTTCATACATCCACATTTAACACACATCAACACTTACGGGACAGGGTAGAACTCTACACACTGTCCCGACACACACTCGACACACATCTCAACAAGACACCGCACCTCCTCAGACCGGAGTTCTCCTAGAACCTCCCCAGGCACACACATATCCAGTGTCTTTTCAAGTGCTTCCCCAAATCCATGCACACAGAGACACTCAAACTTTTCAGTCCGAGCTTTCTTTTGACCCAAACACACAGAGACCCTCGCCACTCCTCAGAGTGAGAGTTCTCTGGCAACCAGCCCCAAGACACTCTCCACTCTTTCATTGAGAGTTCTCAGGCCGTTGTCCAGAAACACTCTCCACTGCCCGAGTGCGAGTTCTCTTCCAATCACACCGAGGGCGAGAGGCGGACCCTATACCAGGGCGCCCTCTTGCTCTCCCAATCACACCGAGGGTGAGAGGCAGACCCTCTTTCAGGGCGCCCTCTTGCTCTCTTTCACGATCACACAGGTGGGGAAAGAGGGAGAGAGGGCACACTAAGAGTGTCTGCCTTTCTCCCTCTTTCCCACACATGCAGGAAGCACTCTACTCAGTCACTTTCGACAAACGCACACAGAACTCAACATAAACTCCACACAAACTCCACCTCCCTGAAGCTTGGATTACAGACACGCTCCACCATGCCCGACAGAGTCACATCAAACATCAAACACTCCAGCGGCTGCCAGGCGCCCGGAGGGATGGGACAGTCAGTTTGCCAGAGGCAGAGTGGAGGGGTCTGGCTGGGGTGTAGCGAGTGATGAGTGACTGGAGGTATGGGGGAGCAGTACCTCTAGCCGCTTGAAAAGCAAGCACCAGTGATTTGAATCTGATGCATGCTGCAATGGGGAGCCAGTGCAGAGAGGAGAGTAGAGGGGTGATGTGGGTGAACTTTGGCTGGTTGAACACCAGACGTGCGGCAGCATTGTGGACTAGTTGCAGTGGCTTGACAGCACAGGTCGGTAGGCCTGCCAGCAAAGAATTGCAGTAGTCCAAATGTGAGATCACCAGGGCCTGGACCAGGAGTTGTGTGGCCTCTTGGGTGAGGAACGTTCGGATCCTCCGGATGTTGTGGAGGGAGAATCGGCAGGTCCGAGTGATCACTGCAATGTGGCCTGAGAAGCACAGCTGGTTGTCCAAGGTCACTCCAAGACTCCTGACAGACTGGGACGGAAACACTATGGAGCCTTCCACGGTGATTGAAGCATCAATGCTTGGGGAGCCCTTTGCTGGGAGGAAGAGCAGCTCTGTCTTCCCCAGGTTCAGCTTCAGGTGGTGGGTGGACATCCAGGCAGAGATGTCGGACAGGCATGCAGAGATCCATGCCAGGACCTGGGTCTCAGGTGGAGAGAAGGAGAGAAAGAGTTGAGTGTCATCAGCATAACAGTGATAAGAAAAACCATGAGCAGATAACAGAACCAAGTGACTTGGTGTACAGGGAAAATAAGACGGGGCCTAGCACCGAGGCCTGCGGGACTCTGGTAGAGAGGGTGTGGGGAAAGGGGAGGGATCCTCTCCAGGCCACCTGGTAGGACCAGTCAGCCAGGTAAGACTTGAACTATGTCAATGCAGAGGGGGACGACATGAGCGCATTTGAAGGAAGAGGGGACAGAGCCAGAGGAAAGAGAGGAGTTGAAGACAAAGGGGAGGATGTCCATAGCAATGGACTGGAAGAGGGGGGAAGGAATGGGATCGAGAGGGCAGGTGGTGGGACAGTGGGAGTGAACAAGTTGAAGGATGTCCAAGTCAGGGAGGGGTGAGAAGGAGGGCAGAGGGGTGAGAGGTTTAGGTAGCGATATGGGTGAGGGAGAGTTAGGTGAGGGAGAGGATGGGGGGGAAGAAGTTGCAAATGTCCTCAACCTTCTCGCGAAAGAAGGACGTGAAGTCATCCGCGGTTAGAGAGGAGGGGGGTGGGGGTGGAGGAGGGGTGAGGAGAGAGGAAAATGTAGAGTAGAGTTTTCAAGGATTAGAAGCAAAAGAATCTTGGAAAAGAAAAATGCAGACTTAGCAGAGGAGAGGTTAGAGGAAAAGGTAGCCAGGAGTGTGTGGAAGTCAGTCAGAGCCACAGGGGATTTGGATTTTCTCCATTTCCTTTCTGCTGCTCACAGTTTTAGTCAGTCAGACCAAATGGAGTCAGTTAGCCAGGGGGTGGGGGGTTGGAGACGAGCAGGTTTAGCGGATAGAGGGCAGAGTGAATCAAAGGAGGAGGAGAGAGAGGAAAGTAGGGTGGATGATGCTTCCTCAGCAGGTAGCTGAGAGAAGGCATCAGTAGGGGGAAGAGAAGATAGAACAGTAGCTGACAGGGCAGTGGGGGAGAGAGAGTGGAGGTTGCAACGGACAAGGACAGTGGGGCAAGTTGAAGATGGTTTAGGCACAGAGGGGAGGGGGAGGGAGAAAGATAGAAAGCAGATGATTGGGGAGGTCATGGAAGGTGTTTGACTTTGACTTCATGAAACCAGTCTTGAATCCATTTAGCAGTGTGGACGGGATGTTATCATTTTGGAATATGGGAACATCTTGAGGACAAAATGTTTGCACCATAGGGTGCAGCTGGTCGCCTCCAATATAATAGTCCACTGGTTCAGATGACCATCTTCCCAATACTGGATTATAGAGATGTGATCTACAGATCTGCTCCCAAGGCTGCACTTGATAGGCTGGATGTTCTTTATCATTCAGCCATCAGGCTCACTACCAATGCCCCCTACAGAAGATACCACTGCAACCTGTATTCCTCTGAAAACTGGACATTATTACATACTAGACAGAAACTTCACTCGACTATTCTCATCTAAAATACCTTCTTGGACTGACCCCCTGGTACCTGTCATCGCTGCTAAAAAAATCTGATCCTGCTTACAAAACCAGATCCGCCTGCTACATCCAATTAGTGACCCCCAAAGTCAGCACTACTCTGGGCTGCTCCTCATTCAGCATGCCGCAGCCTCAGACTGGAATGAGCTGCAAAAAACCCTGAGATTGGACAATCTTGTATCAGTTCCTGTTTTTAAGTCTCTGTACATGGACATTAACACAGACGCATGATCCTGCTACAATTTATGCATGAGTACTATGTCTTATTTATCTTTAATGCCTGTGTGTGTGTTGGGATTTATTTACATGAAAATACAAGTCCTTTTTCATTTGGTGTTTCCATTATTTTGCTTACCCCCTTTATGTTCTTACAGGTCGAGTGTAAGAGCAATGACTGAATTTTAACATGTATTGTACTTGAATTTACATTTACGTTCTCATTCTCCGCTTTGACAACCCTCATCCATGGTAATTATTTGCCCTGTAAGTTGCCTGCAGCAAGCCTGAATGCCCTCACCATGCCAGCAGCCCAGCAGCTGGCTGTGCTCTCATTTTCTTCTGTGAACAAAGTACTAGGACTTTGTTTGCCTTGGGACATGATGAAACAGTCAGTTCTCCAGTGGCAAAAACCAAAACAATAATAATATTAGTTTCATCCTAATACAAACCATGCAACTGGCCATCAAACTCTTTGATTCATTACGCATCATGCATTTTAAGTATTTGTGGTGACCTTGATTTTTTGGAAGAAAATAAAAAGGATACAGTATTTAGTGGTCATGGAGCAGTACAAAACCTGTATGCAGTTTTTGCCTTTAAACTTTTCAACACAACAGCAGTGCCTTAATGTTCTGGAGAAACTATTGTACACATATTTGCTTTCTTTAGATGCCAAGATGGCTGTCTTTGTGTTCTCTCAATGCCAGTACCACCACCCCCCCCCCCCTTGATTTTTTAACACCAGTGTTTTTGGCTTTGTGTTCTTGTGATATTAGTGTTCCCATCTTTGCCTACTCTGAATGCCAGAATACCCGTTGAAAAATATTTTTGCATTCTTCAGATGCCAGCGTTCCTGTTTTTTTGTTCTTTAGACACCAGCATTCCAGGATTTTTTGTTCCTTTGATGCCATCATTTCCAGGTTTGGGTTCTATAGACGCCAGCGTTCCCAGGTTTGTGTTCTATAGATGCCAGTTTTCCCAGGTTGTTTTGTCCTTTAGACACCAGCGTTCCCAGATTTGTTGTCCTTTAGACATCAGTGTTCCTGGGTTTTTTGTTCCTTTGATGCCCAAATTCTCAGGTTTGCATTCTATAGACGTCAGCATAGCCAGGTTTGCATTCTATAGATGCCAGCATTCCCAGATTTGCATTCTACAGACACCAGTGTTCCCATCTTTTTTGATTTCTTTAGAGACCAGTGTTCATGGCTTTATGTTTTTAGACAGCAGAGTTCCCAGGTTTGTGTTCTTAGATGCCAGAGTTCCCAGGTTTGTGTTCTTAGACAGCAGCATTCCCATCTTTGTGTTCTTAGACACCAGTGTTCCCATCTTTGTGTTCTTAGACACCAGCATTCCCGTCTTTGTGTTCTTAGACTAACAGCGTTCCCAGATTTGTGTTCATAGACAGCAGTGTTCCCAGGATTGCATTCTGTAGAGGCCAGTGTTCCAGGCTTTGCATTCTTTTGAGGCCAGTGTTCCCCACTTTGTATTGTTTAGACTCAGCATTCTCAGGTTTGCATTCTTTATTTGCCAGCATTCCAGGCTTTAAGTCATTTTCTTTCAATGCACTACATTTTCATTATACCTCAAATTTTCCCTTGCAACTTGTAACAAAAATAAGAAAAATAATATTCCATGCAAGGCTTATCAAAAGTGGCAGGTTATGTGAGTACAATAACCCTGCATAAGCCAAAAGCCAAATCATAAACTATTTGAAGCAGGGGTGGTCCTAGTGGAATTTAATATAATTTTTTTCCCCAATTTAGTAGCCAATTGTACCCTCTTTCTGCTTCAACTATTTCCCACCTTGCACTACAAGCTCACCGCTGAAGCTCTGGGACTGGCAGTGACAAAGGCAATGAACCACCTCCTCCGCGATGGAACTCGCCAAGCCTTCAATCGTAACTCCGGTACACACAGAGCTGCTCTTATACATGACGAGCTCCTGCCGGCTTTCCTCCCCCCTCCCCAGGGGTGGACAGCCAATCGGCACCCCCAAACAGGACTCCTGGCCAGAGCCGGGGAATTGAACCCCAGCCGCAGTGGGCAACTTGCACTCTGGGCGAGTGCCTTTACCGTTATACCATCCAGGGGCACTTGGTGGAATTTTATTTGATTGTCGAAAACCTGTTCGATATTCAGGCAGCATGGAATTGATATGGTATGCTTGTGTGCATATGTGTGTGTGTGTGTGTGTGTACATGTGTGTGTGTGTGTGTGTGTGCGTTATGCAAGTATTACAAAGATGGCACACAATGGGTGGTCTCTGACAGAGAAGATGTTTAAGATGGCATGCTGTGGATTAATGAACAGCTAGAGCAGATGTAAAATCCTGGCTCAGGAATAATCTCATCAGGCAGGTTTTATATGAAACTACAACCTGCTTTACATCGTATCACTGTGCATTGTGCTGTGAGAGAGCAGCAGGAGTGCCTGGTCCTGCTGGGTGTTTACATTTAGACTGTTAGACAGGCTTTAATGATTCAACAAGAAATGTCCAGCAAGACCAGTGCAAGACGAGACACATTGTTGTTTTAATTGAGAGCTTCCTTTTTGCATGATTGTTTCGTTGATTTCTACTATGAATTCTATTCCCCTGAACCATTTTTATAATGATTATTTAAACCCTACCAGAATATAATGTTAGAGCACTCGGTTATCATCAGGTCAGGAAAAAACTTTTAATGACATCCTAATCATTAAAATCCTCAACAAAAAAGAATTATACAGCCCCATATAAGACTGAATAATGTCATCAATAAAAACCATGGCAGCACCTCTTTAAAGGACCAGCTGGTAAAAAATTATATTATAGTATTAAATTATAGCATACTCTAGATCATCAAACTGTGAATTTGACTGAGGAAAATTGCAACAATATCTCACTTAAACACTTTACTTCAACTCACCAACAGGCTGCAATATAAGTTTCTCAAAATATAAAGATCTCAAGTTCAGAAGAATAAGACATTTTTGGTGGTTACTGGAGGAAGGATTTTACCATTAGGTGGTGGTAAGGTCCGTAAAGTCATTGAAGCCATTGAACAGACTGTACAGAAAGTAATCAAGGCCCCGGTGTATGTTGAAACTACCATTGTCAAAGATTGCAGCCTGAAAAAGATCAGACCGTCAGAACATGTTGCTGCACAGCACACTGATTGTAGTTCGCTATTGTTTTTCATTCATTGTCTATCTCTTTTGGGGCATTACTAGCTCATTTCATGTCACACCTAGCCTCATTCTACAATGAACAGATTGTTTCACCATCATACACAAGCTGTTTTCAATTTGTGAACACAATAAATGCCCCAGCATACCTGGCATTTACCTAAACCCTGGTTTAGCACTGCTTAGCCCAAATGCTAAGTGCAAATATCAAATTAAAAGAGACCAGATTTGATTTAAAACATTTGAAATGGGTGAACTCCTAATGCGCTAATAAAGGACCTTTGAGTAATTACCAAAGCACAAATTATTTCCAGAGTGGCCTGTTATCACTCACAAAATAATCAAATTAAGAAGCTACCTTTTGAAGCTCTGAGAGATGCTAAAATAAGGCCACCATCTCTCAGGCCTCTGAGGTCCACTGAAGAGCTTTCATGTCTGGCTGTTCTAACTACACCCAACAACTAATACAAAATACAGCACTGTGGAATGTGTTAAAGAAATGCACAACAAAAAACTTTAATCCTGCATTTCTTCTCTGGCTGCTCTGGATATATGGAGATTTATGAGTTGTACTCATAGCCTGTAAAGTGTTAAACTGGCTTGCCTCAAGAGGGACTTGGAGCCCCCTAGAGCCAAACACAAAGTCTCTGTTCATAAGAAGATAGTCTACTTCTGAAAATTACAAATGGCAAAGCTAGCAGTGAGCCTTTTCATTCCAAGCTGAAAATCTGAGAATGGATTAGTCAAACTTTACTCCAGCAATATTTCTATATTTTAAATCAAGACAGGGAAAAGAGAGAATCTCTTTGGTCATGTCAGAGCCTACAAATACCACTTTGGGTTGAATACCATCTGGATTCTATTTACTCGTGATGGGATAGACTGTTCTAGAATCCTGAAATGGGTGCTACTGTACCATTTTCTGTCAATCACTAACTTCAGGGAGCCAATCAAAACAACTTTTCTCACCATCACAGGAATATTACCATTGGTTCAAGTAATATGATAACCCAAAATGGCACCATCCACCTAGGGATTAATGGAGCCTCACTGTCCCATTACCATTGTTCATGGTTTGATCTGGTCTAGCTAACTTCAAGAAAAAGACAAACCGGACACGGGACAAGTTCTCAGTTCAGTGGGAATGGAAGTCTCCAGTGTATCTTAACCCCGCTGTGTCTCCTTTAGAAAAGAGAGGACACAGTAGGGAAGAGAGTTGTATTTTCAACATCTTTTGCTTGCTGACAGGGGATCGCAAGATCTTTTTCTTTTTCTTTTTAGAGGATTTTTAGTCATGTACCTGGATTGTGCAAATCAATCAGTATTAACTGATTGGACCCACCAATGCAGCATCATGTTGTGTTTTCATTCATTACTGGATTTAGATTTTAAATTGAAATTATTTTATGAAATTACATTGTATTTTCAAATTCTATATTTTCATGTCAATGTTTCATTGTTTACATTAGCTTTTTTTAAATCTGTGATTTCAGTTACTTTATGAATTTGGATATTGTTCAAAATTAAAGTGTTTGTGTTTGTTATTGTGATCACTTGTTTTGTTATTATAAAACATCTCTTTCTTTTCAATTTTTTACAATTTATTTAATAATCACTATGTTTGGTGCATTCGACAAAACACTCCATAGAAATTCCATTGGTGGTGCCACACCTCTCCAAATAAATTCAGAAAAATGTATTGTCACCAATGTGTGCATGATGTTCTATACTTCCATCTGTTCAGGAGTTTATTTTATGTTCAAGGAAGAACTACTTTCTATTGTAAGTCAATTGTGTTTAGCGATAAAAGTAGAGAGACCCTTCCACAGCTACTGTAGCTACTTCAAGGCCCATTAGACTAACCACAGGTTATTATATATATAAAGTTATTTTCTTGCCCAGATGAACATATGGCCTTAGACACTAGCATAGTCTCTCCACTTGTACATCATCCAACTATATGAATTTTACTGAGAAACATACAAGCAATATTTCTCTTAAACATTATACTTTTGCCATTTTTGGTAAATATGCCAAAATTCATAACAAAATAAATAAATGTTTTGGCTATAACTAGGGGAAGTACCCCTAGTAACCATTATTTCTACTGTTGAATTTGTTACTGCAGAATCCCCAGTTGTACGACAGTTTATGTTATAGTGCTACATTTGAATGATAATTACACATCTGTACGTTTTGTCATGGTTGTTTAGATTGAAGCTCGAATCAAGCAGAGCATGGATACATAAGTTACTTGATTCTCTTGGGTGGCACTCTTAGCTCTTGGTCGCTTGCCTGGAAAGAGAAGTCTTCCTCTAATGTCACCTCTCTATCCTTTTATTTCTCTTGTGTGTTTCAGGTGTTTTAATTTCCTGTCTGGATTTTCAGTAGGATGGCAATATTTTCATATTTTTGTGTGGCCTTTGGATATAGTGCCTTTAGATATAGTGCAATATTATTGCCACCCTTGGTAAAGATGAGCAAAAAAGGCTATGAAAAAATGTATTTGTTGTTCATGGACTTGATCTTATACATAAAATATGAGAGAAATTCAACCTTTAATTGAAGTCAAATTATTAAAATAAAATAAAAATCCTTATAAAAAAATAAGCATTTTTCTCAAAAACATGTGTCACAATTATTGGCACCCCTGCATTTAGTACTGTGTGCACCCTCCCCTTTCCCCTTTCCAACAGCACTGAGTCTTCTATAATACTTGATGTGGTGGGAGAACACATAACAAGGGATCCTCCATACAAAACCTCTCTACATCCTTCAGAGTGCTTGGACCTCACTTGTTGACTCTCCTCTTCAGCTCACCCCATAGGTTTTCAATGGGAGTTAGGTTAGGGGACTGGTGCGGCCACAGCAAAAGCTTTATTCTGTGGTCAGTGAACAATTTTTGTAGATTTGGAGGTATGCTTTGGATCATTGTCCTCCTGGAAGATCCAACCACGACCCAGTTTTAGCCTCGTGACAGAGGTAGACAGATTTTGATCAAACATCTCCTGGTAGTTGATGGAGTCCATGATACCATGTATCTTAACAATGTTCCCAGGTTCTTTGGAAGTAAAACAGCTTGACAACATCACATATCCACCACCATACTTCACAGTGGGGATTAGGTTATTTTCTACATGATCACCCCTCTTTTTACGCCAAACCCACCACTGTTGTTTGTTGCCAAAAATCTCTATTTTTGTCTCATCTGACCATAGAACATGGTTCCACTCAAAGTTCTCATGATGTTTAACAAACTCCAAGCGTTTACGTTTGTGGTTTTATAACAGTAGAGGCTTTCTTCTGGCAAGCCTTCCAAATAGCTTGTTGGCATGGAGGTGGCGTCTAATTGTAGTTTTGCAGACTTGGTGACCCCAAGATGCAACCAATTTCTGAAACTCTCCAACTGTGATCCTTGGATAAATATTTGCCTCTCAAACCATCCTCCTCACTGTGCATGGGTGCAAAATACACTTGTGTCCTCTTCCAGGCAGGTTCATCACAGCTCCAGTTGTTTTAAACATCTTAATTATTGCCCTAATAGTGGAAATGGGTATTTTCACATGTGTAGATATTTTTTATAGCCATTGCATTACTTATGAAGACCCTTTTGTCTCATTTCATTTGCGTATTTTCAGGACTTCCCCATGTTGATGGATGACTGAGGGAGTTTGGCCTGTGTGTCACCTCATATTTATACCCCCAGTGAAACAGGAAGTTATGGATGACCACTTAAGAGTTCCTAAAGACTCAGGTGAACTTAAAAAAAATAGAAAATAAAAATATACAGTATATGGGAATATACTAGATTTTGTTCATAAGAATTTCTAAGGGTGCCAATAATTGTGACACATGTGTTTTTGAGAAAATCTTTTATTTTTTGATAAGAATTTTTTTCTTTGAATAATTTGACTTAAATTAAAGGTTTAGAATAGATTTATCTCATATTTTGAGTGTAAGATCAAGCTGATGAACAACAAAGACAGTTTTTCATAGCTTTTTTGTTAATCTTTACCAAGGGTGCCAATAATTCTGGAGGGCACTGTAAATTGTGGAATTATGATTTATTTATTCATTTATTTTTCACTAATGAATAAAAATAAACACATACATACACAATAAAAATAAATAAACTGTAAGCATGTGGTAGGTATGCCTTGAACAACATCTGACCACAGAACCATTCAATACTTGAATTCAACACTTAATATCACCACACACGGATGCTTTGCCTATTTGCTTCAGTGAATCTTTCGCCAATAATACACTGTGCATTAGATTTTTGTCCCCACAGTCTATAGGGCTGCATAATAAAGTCAGGCAAGCAAAACAAAATGTCAGTCCAGTTCAACTGCAAGTGTTATTTACATCAACAGCATCAACAAATCCCATTACACATGCAGGCCACTCAATTACACAGAGAGTACTCTGACCCCTACCCCTGTGTCAGTAGTGTCAATGGTCACATTTTCAATAACAATTTCAATTAATAAATGTGGCACACTCAATTTACACTTTTAGCTATTTGTTCCCGCTCCTTGTTGAGTATTTGTAATGATAATTATGTCACACACAAACACTGTAATATGCCATGAAGGTGCTGCGTCATTAACGTAGTAACATACATAGCAACAACCGGCTGGAGACACGCAGTCCAAATACATCTCATCACTTTTGAAGGATGAGCCTAGACTAATAAAGTGTGCTAAACATGCATACAGTGCAGGTCATGTTAGTAGTGTTAATTTAATTTCCACATAGCTGTGTGAAATTTTGTTTACTTTATTGATTCAAAGTTAACTGAGCTAACGTTGGTAGGGAGTGAAGGTTAGTCAGCTAGTTTGCGCATGGTAACATGCTAGCTAGCAGTTACCTAGTTACTCGAACATTATCACAACTCATACAAAAATATCTTTGCTGTCATTTGTTGTATGATTTCCTTAATTTGGCCGAACAATAAACATTTCCCTGTCATTACTGTTGGTTCACAGTGGGCGAAATGCATAACAATGTTGCGGTCTGTGTGTCTCCAGTAATCTCCTGCTTCCAACAGTGACGTAGGCACTTTCATGGCGTATAGTCTTTGGTATGTAACCTTAAAAAATAGCACATGCCTATTCTAGAAGTTTATACAATTTGTCCTTGGTATCTTTATGAAACACGTTGCGTTGGAGATTGGCAGGGTAGTGTAGTGTGTGCCAAAAATTGCCCTTTCGTTTACATTTGTGGACTAAAAAAATTTATCCGTGGTTTCTTTTTCAGCCTGACATTGCCTGTTGTCTTTGTCCGTTATTGTCGTGAATGATTAATTCCAGGATGTTTCATATGTTTTACACAAAGTTTTGAGTTAAAGGAGTTGATCTGTAGTGATTGTAGAAATATATTACATAAAAATCAACAGTTACATTTACAACCGTTTTAAATGATATCTCCCTTTGCTCCTTTAATTCCGCAATTGGTCATTGTATGTGAAATAACATATTTATTTGTTATGTGTTTTTTTCTTGTGTCACGGTGAATGAACATTGACTAATTAATGCCTATTATTGTTATCAACATACCATAATAACATGAAAATGTTCAAGGAGACAACAGTGTATATAAATATAGGCTATTTCACTGTTAGTTGATGTAAATTCAGTATAGTAACCTCCGTCTGAAAGCACAACATAGGATAGGTCTACTTTTCGATAATTTGGTTTCATGCATAATGCAATGTTATAGGCTACCTCGAGCCCTTAAAGAAGCACAGTGCAATGAGATTGCTGCTTCAGAACCATGGACACAGCCACGTAAACCGTCGGCGTTTCGCCGGCTGTTGGGACCAGACAGTCAGTGCCGAAGTTAAATTCCAGTATTCCGACAATCAAATGCAATTCCACGGTTAGTAGTGGTCCAGCGCCCAGATTAAATAGAGCATTGTTATTCAACGCTTGAGATTTCAGAGAGAAAAAAATCAGTTCAAAGAAGAATGATATTTTAAAGTCTGCTTTGCATTCGAGTGTGTGTGTAGTGAAAAACGAAAGGAAGTAGATACGCATAACAATACGTTATTTTATTTTAATGTAGGCCTATTATTATAGGAGGAGTTTCTGTAGCTCTTTCACAACATGGTTAAACATTTAAGAGCAACATTACTGAACAAATCAATCAAAGCTAACTACGCATATCCGAAACGTACCGTTGACGATATGTGAATATATATTTTGTAAATTAGGTTAAGGTTTTAGCAAAATAGTTTGTTTCCAATGTTTAATTAATGTTTCCATTAACAGAAATATGGCGCAGTTTATTATTATTATTTTGTAACAATCACTTTAAATAGAATGCGTCGTAGCACTTGAAATTTCCAATATGCTTGGCATCCAGGAGCAACACCAGGAACAACACAAAACAAAGCAAAACATCTTCCATTGGTGCAAACTTTGCTTTTGTTGATAAAGCACTTCTTGTCGCACGAACGTCCAGAAATCCACACTTTACTTGACGGATGCCGTTTTTCTTTAGGGCTGCACACACACACAAAGTAAAGCATGGTAACAAAAATTACGTTTCTTGATTGTAATTCGTCGGTTTAGAACACCCTCTTGTTCATTCATCTGTCCACCGCATTGTCTGTAGACAGGAACAAATTCAACCGTTTCCCCAGCGATGCAATCCCGTGGGTGAATATCGAGCTTCACGTGTGTAAATACTAACAGGTTGATTCATTATCCAAACGATAACAGAAATAAAAAATATATTTGGAAGTGCGGGTTCCAAGGAAATTCCACTATTCAACGTAGATATTTAAATAGGTCGACATCTTTCTGCTTCTCTGGCAGTTTAAGTTGTATTTTTTGTTTGTTTCTTTTATTTTTTCAAATGAATAGGCTATATGTACTGGACCTTCGGTCGTAGAAGAGTCGCTTGAAACGAAGTCTCGTGACGATGTTTATAGAGGAAACACTAAGAACCCAGAAAATGTGGAATATTTCCATCCGCCCATCAGGTTTCCCCTTTCCAGCTTCAGATAGAGTTTGTCCTCGCGCTCCAGGTGCAGCAAAACTCCATTACTGGCGGCCTCGCGGGTGACGTCCTGATCTCCAGCGAACGCTGATATCACTGGGTATTCATTCTGCATCAGGTTCACCTGAGTAACGAGAAAGCGTGTTAGTTACCTATAATATTGCATTGAGTGAGGGGTGTGTGTGTGCGTGGGGGGAAGGGGGTGGTGTTACACTGTAGATTTCCACATATCATATCCATGCGCGCAGCGGTGCTCACCTGTATTGTCTGTCTGTTATATACCTTGACCACGTGAAAGCTGAAACTGTAAATTCCTCTCCTCGGGGCTTGGAATACACTCGCTTTTAGGTCGAAATGGTTGCCAATGTTAACTAATACCTGTAACAACAGAGGCAGCAATAATGATAACATTATCATTATTATTGTTATTAGGTTATGTTAATGTGTTCTCAATTTCAAGTATATGCAGCCATGGGAAAAACAAATGTTTAAAAATATTTTATTTCAGTAACCTCTACAAATAATATCAGCTCACCTTTCTTCCTGATAGAGTTCAGTGTGAACATATTCACAGCACAAACTGAGTATGTGGACACTGAAAGAACAAGGATAACCTAGCTATCAGTAATTTAGTTACGCAATTACTGTAGGCTACATGTAAATACATGTCGAAGCATTTATTGCCGCTGCTTAGCAAACGAATATATCAACGGTTATACTGGCAATGTTGTAATACACTTTTACTGTAGGCTACACGGTACACACGCAATGCTTCGTGGTCCGACACCTGTGGCCGTGCGATCTAAATCCGCGATACCTAAAGTGCAGATTCCACCGTGCTTACCACCTGAGAGATGCCTCAGTAATGCGCGTCACAAGCTTGTCAAATATGAACGATGACGTCAAGATTTGCTTCAATTGTTTGGGTAAGACATCCACGCACTATCTAGTGTCACAGGTGATACATGGTAGCCTACTTTGGGCGCGATGATTTGTGGTTCATGCAAATGTAGTAAGGCAGATTCATCAAGGTTGTTGCATGTGTCCATGGCAAACCATGAGCCAATTTACGCTTGCAGTCAGCATGAGGTAAAGCAGACAAAACATTGTCTTTGATTGGCGGTTACTTTCTCAATTCAATGGTTCATTCTTGAGCACCCATTTAACACAATTTGCAATGAGCGCGCAGCATTTATTAAACGGACGTTTAGTGCACGTGCACGTGTGCGGTTCTGCTGGACGTGTTTGTTCCCTTTATTCATCAAAACGGAATTATGAATACTAACATTTATAATCAATGATTTAAAAAGTTGAATGACCAAATAAACTCATAATGAATCACCAACTGAAATAGTCTATGCAAATCAGTGTGAAATAACTGGTCCTACAGATACACATCCTAATATGATAGCCTACATATGAGGGGAAAAAACAATACATCATATGAATCGATGCATTACATAGTCTATATTACTTCAAATAAACTTTATATATTAAAGTGGTTGACTGACATAACGTAGTTTCAATTTCTACAATTCGTATCACTGTCACAATTTTAAGTAGGCTAGCCTACGTAGGCTAATACAATTAACCAAAGTAATTTATATAACCTGTTCAGGCAGGAGTGATGAAGTTGAATGACAAAAAAACATAATATATGGATGGATAACAGTAAATTGCGGTAATATAACACCTGACCTGGTCGAAGTAGATGGTCATTGATTTATTGCTCATTTCTGAAGGTTCGTGATTTGTTCCTCTGACCGCGGAAAAAGCCACCTTCGCGCTGCCAGATCGCACAGATATTCCGAGCGAGGAGGTGACCCCTCCGTCCGCCGAGGGGCTCGAATCGCAAACCACCAAACACTTTCCCTCCAAAACGATCGGTTCGGTGTCATTCTGTCCCAGCGAAAAAGTAATGCCACTTCCCAGGAGAAGTAGCATCGGCAGCGTGGCACGCGGTGCTGGGCAGCTTGCTGGCGCCATGGTCGGGACAAGAATCCTGTAACGATCAGCCCCTTGGAGGTTTATGGAACGATCACCTGCTCAAGCTACTGTAATCCTGTCCCTTTCTCTCCGTCTCTCTCACTCACTCATACACACGATGACTCTCTCTCTCTCTCTCTCTCTTCTCTCTCTCTCTCTCGCTCACGCACTTTCCGCCTGTGCGTCTCGACCGGCAATAGGATGGTCCTCAGACAGCTCGCACGGCATATCCTGACAATTAAACAGAATATTAGTAATGACTTTATTCATGCAGCGACTGTATTAACCAGGGTAACTAAACTGGGCGAGCTTTATATGGAGATGGAAAAGAAATAAAGAAAAAATCGAATTCAGAATCCCCCCCCAAGAAAAAAGAATACAAAAAAAGAAAGAAAACGCCTTCAGTTCTGGAATCTTTCATTTCATGGAAACTATCTGACAATATTTAACATGTAGCCATACATACGGACGAGTCGGTCATTGCAAATGCCCTCTGTGAAATGGCTGTGACCTATTGAATTAGTTATTATAGCCTATATAAACGCAATGTGTTCTGTAAGTAAATTCACCCGTAAATTCACAGCGATGGCGGAGACTTGGTTTCATAAACTCAAGCCTTCCCTTCAGTGTATACGAACCTCAACTGCCCTCGCGCTTCCCTCTCATAGCTACTTTATCGAGAAGTACTTCAGTTGTCATTTTTGTTCTGAGATGGCCCTTCAGGGTTGGCGGGGATTTGCCAGCCCTCTGGATTAAAGAGTTTGTTTGCGCAGCAATGTAAATACGAGCTAATTTTTCAGAAGACACTGGGTACTATCTAAATAGTTGACCCGCTGCCAATGTTGAATAGCTAGACTATATAGGCTACTATTTTACAGTGATGTGAAAGCATACATCGAATTGCTGAAACGAGAAGAAAGAACGTTTGTAAAATAAATTTTTGTATGTGTTTGTCATTGTTATTTTATTAATTTGTTATTATTATTTTAACAATGATTACATTTCAAGGTACAAGCAAACAAGGCGCTGGGCTACATAATCCAAACCCGTTGTCAAATGTAATAACACTGATTATGTTATCAAGTCTTCAACCGCTTTTCTGTAAAATGCCATTTCGTTCATTTAAATTGTAGGCATATCGCAGTCACAGGGAACCAAAATTATATCTTTTTGCTCCACCCAGTGGAGGGAAATGGTATCCGCGTGTGTTGTGCAGAAGATTACATTAAAGGGAGTTTAAGACAACGAAATTCAATAAATCAGATGCGCCGTAAAAAGCAAGAGCGTCTGTGTCCGTTTATTTCTGTCGTAGTCTATAATAGTTCCCTCGCGCCATAACTGTAGCGATGAAGCGTCCCCTGTGTAGGCTAAAAGGAACAACCACTCGCGCTAATTCCAGATGACCTTGAGAGTTGTATCAACTTCCCCATAAACGCATGTACCGTATATACATGTAACTGCCAAAATTAAGGAAATACTTGAGTAAATTACGGGTTCTATGGCGTGGGGTGCATTTTCCTGACATGGTTTAGGTCCACTCAACCCCGTAGAAGGCAATGGAAATGCCAATAGATACAAAACCATTCTGAGTGATCACCTTCATTCTATGGTGACACATTTCTATCCTGATCAGAGTGGTTTCTTCCAGGATGACAATGCTCCCATCCACGAGTGGTCACTGAATTGTTTGATGAGCATGAAAACAAATGGTGCAATTTCTCGTAGAAGGACAGTGTTGCATCCCTCCAATAGAGTTCCAGACACTTGTAATTACCAGTGTGAAAACGATAACTGCAAGTAAATGTGGCAACATGTGAGTGACAATATCTGGTATACATGTGGAAATGTGTGTCACTGGTATGAATAACATGTGAGATGTCCAAAAAAACATTTATGATAGGTAGAATTGATGTGATTTACCCAATCTGTATAATGGGTAAAATAATTTGATTTGCTTTGTATAAACTCTGTGATAGTGTGGGTGTTAGGAGATGCAGGTCAGAGGGGAAGATGGTCAGGGAGAGATGGTTTTTAGGGAGGGATAAAAACTGAATAGATGTGAATAAGCCTAAAAATAACATACTGCGTCTTATCGCAAGCTAGCCACTAAGTAAACACAAATGTGATTATTTCTGATAATGAAAAAGTCCATCCTGCTAACTTTGTGGGGATACACGGAGCCTTCAATGTGCGCTGCGCCTTTAAGACAGAACCAGGTGCGCTCTGTCCTATGATTAGTAACAAGTGTGCTCATCGCCGGTAATTAGTTGGTGAGTCAAGTATCTGCCTCGGCCTTACCTGCCTCACTGACAAACATCGCTACAAGGACTGAATTGATCTATGGACAGCGCCAGCTATTCTCCCGGAATGTATAACTTTCTCTCTCTCTCTCTCTCTCTACTTGTCTTTCCCCAGTAGGGAATGATTGTTTTTCTATTCTGTTTGAAAAAATAAAACAAAAACTTAAATATTTTGTAATCACAGCATACTAACAGGCTCCTCCTACTTTATTTGACGTACAAATTGCTCAGTTGGTTGACGAGTGACTAAGTGATGCATAAGGTCACATGGTTGTGCCTAGGGCAGTGACAAAACAGTTGAGGCTAGATGCGCCCCCTCCAGAGGATGGTATGCGATTTGAGATATGATTGGCCTGTTTTTGTTTTTTTATCTTACAGTGCGCGTGACCAAACCGTAAACCTAACCCTAATGCTAACAATGTTTCCCAAAGTGCTTAAACTCACGGAACTGCCTTTCATAGAAGAAACATACTGTAGCGACCCTGCATCGTCTGCATTGTCTATCTGGACTTCGAGGGGGCCCTTCGCCACCTGCGGAAAGTCTTTGCCGCCATCCGCCAAGCAGGGCTGCGCCTGAACCCGAAGAAATGCCAGTTGTTCCGGAGGTAAACTGCATTCCTGGGGCACGTAGTGAGCGCCGACGGCATGGCTACCGACCCGGCTAAGATTGCTGCTGTCCGTGACTGGCCGCCCCCCACCAACGTCAGCGACCTGCAAAGCTTCCTGGGCCTTGCCTCCTACTACCGCAGGTACGTGCAGGACTTCGCCACCATCACCAGGCCACTCCACCGCCTGACCGACCGCGGCCAGCCGTACGTCTGGGACGACCCTTGTGCCCAGACTTTTAACGCTCTCCAAACCGCCCTCATCACGGCTCCTGTGATTGCATACTACAGCCGTGCTCTGAATAAAGCAGAGTGGAATTACTGCGTCACACGCCGGGAGTTCCTCGCCGTCATCGCGGCTCTGTGGCACTTCCAGCCCTACCTGCACGGCGTCCGGTTCCTCATGGGGACCGGCCACGCTTCGCTCACCTGGCTCTTGAACTTTAAAAACCCAGAGGGCCAGGTGTCCCGCTGGCTGGAAACGTTGCAGGGGTACGATTTTGAACTGCGGCACCGCCCGGACGCCCTGTCGCAGTGGCCATGTGCAGCGGCCGGCTGCGAGCACTGCCCCCGGCAGGAGGCCCGGGCCCAGTTGGTCCCGATGGTGGCCACCCTGCGAACAGACAATGGGGAGGCCGGTTGCCTTCCCCTCTCCCCAGCCCAGGTCCAAGAGGCGCAGGAGCGCGACGCGGCACTCACACATGTGCAGAGTTGGCTGGCGGCCGGAAAGCGGCCGGAGTGGGTGGACGTGACCGCCCTGGACACTGAAACAAGGGCCTACCACTCTCAGTGGGGTGGCCTTGAGGCGCGGGACGGTGTTTTATATCGGCGTTGGCGGGTCCCTGGCCGAGGGGCCGACCTGTTGCAGCTGCTGGTGCCCCGCGCCCTCCGGACTCAAGTCCTGCAACTGGTGCACGGGTCACTTGGGAAACAACAAGACCCTCCTCCGCCTTAGGGGGCTATTCTACTGGCCAGGCTGCCGGGAGGACGTAGACGTCTACGTCAACTGCTGCGACTCCTGCACTCCTCCTCTTCGGGCGGGAACTCAGGACCCCGGTGGACCTGGTGTTCGCCCCGAACCTGAGGTGGAGGGCGGACCCAAGGTTGATTACCTCCGCCAGCTGCAGGAGCGCTTAAAAGTGGTCCACGAGGCCCAGGCCAGCTTGGGGGTGAAACAAAAGCGGGCCTATGACACCCGGTGCCGGGGCCAAGCGTTCGCACCCGGTGACTGGGTGTGGATCTTCTGCCCATCCCGGACAATAGGGGTGTCCCCCAAGCTGCGGAGCCATTGGCGCGGGCTTGGTGAGGTCCTGCAGCGGCTCGGTGATGTCGTGTATCGGGTGCGCATGCCCGGCCAGGGGCGGGAGGTGGTCTTACACCAAGGTCACATCAGTTCTGTGTTTGTGTGCTCCCCCCTGTGTTAAATGTTAAAATGTTCTGTTAAACTTTTATGCGTGTGATAATGTTATTATGTGCTTGTGTTAGCTAGCTGGTCGCGGACAGTTAATGTTAGAACTACCGCGACCGGTATGCCCAGTGTGTTTGATGCAGTCTCCCGAGCTGCAGGGCTACCACACTTGAGTGTACAGTAAACCAAGTGTGAAGAAGACTGTTACTTCCTGATAGTTACGACATCTACGGAAGGCGTTTTGGTAATGGTCAATCGTGTCCTTTTAAAGACGCGTTTGATTAGCAAAGGGTTCTTTTTGGGCATCCTCCGTAGTTGTGTGTTGTATGGAACACGGAGGTTTGCTACCAATATTATCCATAGCTGTGCGGTGTATGGAGCATGGGTAATTATCGCTTCTTTTAAGTGGCTACTAGCGTAGTCATTTTTGCATTACTACTGGACTCTCTTTCTTGATACATCACCCCGCACGCTCGCTACAATACTAACAAATCAACAGTGTTTCACACATGTGAGATGGCCAGTGCAAATGTTCCTCTCCCAAGGGGCTCACAAACAAACTGGAAAACTTGGGAATGGAATGATGGTGAATTTCATGCATTTGACGTCATGCATAGGCTACTTCGCGTCTCTGTCCTCTGGAGGGGGAGCATCTAGTCTCTACCTTGACAAAAGGTGTCCAGAAGCAAACTTGGTGTAAAAACAATAGACTGTCCGTCCGTCCGTTTAGGAGTGCACAGGGGCCTGATATTCTGACAGCTGAGGGGAAGGTGGCCATTAGTCGCCATTAGGCGACTTTAAATATCACAGAAGCCTCAGTGATTTAGCCTACTCTGACAGTTCACAGAATAAACAAAACTCCACATTGCTGTATCCTCGTTTTATGGAAAACGGTGTGAATATCCAGCAAGTTGATCTAAATTCCTGTAATTACTACCATAACTTCCATTTTTCACAAGTAAATTAATTATTGATTTGAAAATGATGACATAATAAAACCACAGTTTCCACACAGACAAGGAAGGGTCCAATAACGATATTGACAATCAAATCTGTTGTGTCTGCGTAGGCTAAGTGTGCGTGTGAGTGCCCGTGTGTGTGCTTTTTTGTGTGTGTTTTTAAGCTTTGCCTGCAGTCATCCTGCTAGTTTGAGGTGAGAATCGAGATCCGACTCGTGGGACTTTTGAAATGGAAATGTATCGGTGGATCCGAGTCACGCTGCATTTAAAAAAAATAGTTTTTATGGCCTCTGAGTAATGCCGCACCGCTAAATTTTGAGTTCCAGAGCAACTGTCATGCAGAGGAAACGAAGCTATCCGCGCTCATCTTTTTAGAAGCCCTGTGAATTTCTTAAATAAATTGCTTGGCCCTTTCAGCCACCGAACGGAATCCCAGCAGGCACGCCGTCACTGACACTCGCGCGTATGAGATTTACCTTGTTAATAATCATTTGACAAGATTTCCGAGCTCAGACATTCGAGATTAATTGTCTGTGGGATTTTTTCGGACTCCCCGCTCTCCTTGATGTCATTTTGATATGGGATTCATGATGCTGAACAAGGTCCCTCGGTGAAACTAGACACACATTTTGCTGCTTATGAGACAAAGATTTAGAACGGCCACCACAATAAATTGCACTAGTGTGTTTAAATGTGAGTAGAATGCCATGTTCCATTACGGAGGAAATATATTGTACTTAGCCAACGTCTTCATTGTAAATTCGACTTCTGCTAAACGACTAGTAGGGAAATCTGGTTGTGTCCGTTAATACATGCAATAACGAACTTGCTTAAAAGCTACCTGTATCCAGGGCAAATAACATTAGCTTACTGTTTTACATATCATCTATTTTCACATTTGGCCATTGGTGCAGGGCTTTACTGAAGCTGTTCTGGTTGAGTACCATGCCACTTCTAGGCTGCAACCTGAGCTCCTTAAGTAATAATGTACATGCAGGTGTTAGGATTGCAATCAGTGATTAATATCAGTCCAGTAGTTATATATACATATGAGCTTTGATTACTGGGTTATCATCCAAATGTGTCAGTGAATCACTTTCAGCCCATGCTTTTCCTCCAATATCTTTAAGGTTTCTCCCCATACGATAGGCCTATATGACCTTTTAAGGTTTCTTCCCTGCACAGATTGTCACCATTGTAAAATGTACGTTTCTACAGGATATGATTGGTTGTATATAGGTAACTGCCAAAATACAGCCAACACTTGGATAATGAGGGATATTTTAAACGGGTGCAGTACCGCGAGTGTCCGTTGGGGGGTGCAGGGCCATTACCAGTGGATAGGCCCGGCTCTAAATACAACACTATTGTTCATGTGCTCCCATATTTACAAATATGAACTCCTTTGGAAATGTGAGGTTTATCTTATTTCAGTTTGGTGATGGTTGAGCTGGATCAACCCAGTAAATCCCAAGCCCCCTGGCTTTAATGATCTTGAAACCCCAGCACACACCAGGTCTGCCAACTCTCATGCATTGAGCTGGAGTTTCACAAAATTCACCTACTTCAAACTCTCTCATGCCACATATGTAGTCTTTCACCCACTTTAATCTAAATGCCATCTCTGTTTGCTTAGGGTAGCCAGATGTGCTGGATTTTGTTGTAAATATGTCTATGGCAAATTGTTTTTTATTGTATGAAAAACATGCTCCTGAGAATAACCATGTTTTATATATATACAGTAGGCTCCGTTTTTATTCATACCTTTGATAAAGATGTATATTTTATGCTTAAAAAAATTCAGAAAATTATATTTTTAAATTTCCATGCTTATAATGCATTGGCACCAGGGCTGGACTGGCTATATAGTCTACCGGGCAAATGCCCGGTGGGCCGGTCTAGTTTTGGGCCGGTAGGGCCTCGGTAGGGCCGGTAGAATCATTTTATATATATTATACCACGGACCGGGTGTTCCGAGGGGTTCCCCCCCCCCCGTCGACAGAAAATGCGGCGCTCGCACCGGGTGCCGGGCCGGTCTGAGCGCGAAATGGCAGGGCCGATTTTTTCTCCCAGTCCAGCCCTGATTGGCACAAACCACAATCGAAGGGTTCACAAATTATTATTTTTTTCCTCAGAAAAATCAAGAATCACACCCCTGTTATCAGTACTTTGTGGTTCCTCTCTTGGCCATTATAACAGCAAGTAGTCACCTTCTATAGTATCATACAAGGTTATGGAACTTCTTGGTGGGGGGAATCCTCAACCATTCCTCCACGCAGAATTGTTCTAGTTCCTTCAGATTCTTGGGTTGACGTTTGTGGGCTGCTTTTTTGAGTTCAAACCACAACTGCAGTGTCCCTGTGGACCAGAAACTGAAAGATGGATGATGATATACAGCTTATGAAAGAGTTTCTTCACTATGGGGGAAACATCTGTGTGCTTTATCCTGAAACCACAGATTTCTAGTACACTCTTCTAATTAAAAATATTGTATTATGGACTAATCAGACACGTTTCACTACCACTAGTATGTTTTTTGTGTGTTTTTTTCACAATTATTATCTGACAATTCAATCATCTGTTTAACACCGAAATAGATTGAGCTTTGATTGATACTCTGTTCAACCTGGGCTGTGGTGCCAGGAAGAGGGTGTGTCTCAGTGTTTCAAAGTTTTTTGTCCCAAGGCACACCTTTATAAAAATGAGATTTCCAAGGCACACCATTTTTTCTCTCAAAATACTATGATGTGTACATCCTCATAAATGTATTAAATGTGTATATTGCTTAATATGAGCCTACTTCTCAAATACAAAGCACAATAAAACAAACTTAACCCCAGATCATGATTTAGCAACAAAAAACCATATTTTATTGTTAACAATAATAACTACACATTAACTCATGGATGCAGTTAGAATTTAATTAATTCTAAAGCCCAAGCAAGGCAGCGCACAACGTGTTACGTATATCAACTAATTTACAAATTATTTCATTCTGAAGCGCTGTTCCCTCAAGCCTACCACAAGGCAGCGCAAAACTATTTACATATTAATGAATTGAAGTCCAGTTACAAATTAATTAATTCTGAAGCGCTGTTCTAAGCAAGGCATCATAAAAGGCAGCATAAAACGTCCACGAAAAGCCCAGTGCAATGTAGCTGTCCTGATACTGTCTTTTAACAGTTTTTGATCGTTTCTCTTTCGGTTCCGATTCAGTTTCTGTCTCATTCCGAAACTGAACTGAATCAGCCTCAGGTACAGTCCTTTTTTGGTTACGAATATCTCCATTTAAAATCGATTAACGTTAGCTAGATCTGCTAATTAACGTCAATACTAACGTTAGTTTGTTTCTCGTGCCCTTTTCAGGAAACAATGTCGCGTTGCCATGGAATCGAGAGAGAGAGAGAGAGAGACCTGCTAACGTTCGGCCTATTTGTTTTATTTAGTTGCACCATTGGTCATTTTCTCTTTATGGGTTTAGTTGTTTCATTTTGTAAAATGACATTTGTTACATGAAACATTTAAAATTTGTATTACATTTAATTTATAGAATAATTGAATTAGGCTATTTCATGTTTAGGAGAAATTCCAAGGCACACCTGGTCAACTCCCACGGTACACCAGTGTGCAGCTTTGAGAACCTCTAGTCTAAGTCATTCTCCCCCATCCCCCCCATCCCAATATCTTCCCTCAAGCCCTTGACACCACCGGGTAACTGGGCATTCAAACCTTAGCGCATCAGGGATCACCTCTTGTAAATGATGCTCTGCTGGGGACAGCTTAATGCTCTGCCTACAGTTTTATAAATGGCACTGTTTGTCAATCCCATATCCTGGCAAAAATGATGCAAAATGAAAATGGGGTTGTTGTCAACATTTACCATTTAGCAGACGCTCTTATCACAAGATGTGCTGCTGCAAAAATGATGGACATCAATTCCATTCACATGTAGAACAAAATGAAAATGGGGACAGTGTTCAGTGGTAGTGGAGAAGAGGTGGGTTTTGAGCTCGGAAGATTGGAAGTGATTTAAGTCCTGACCGGCATGGGAGGTGTCAAGCCCTCTAACACTTGCAAACTACAGAATGGAACCCTTGCCGGTGTCAAGCCCTCTGACACTTGCAAATGAATGGAACCCTTGCACGCATTGCATTGCCCCGCAGGGCTCAAGGGTAGACATTGGAGCGAGGAGGATAAAGGCCTCAGTATACTTCAAACTAAATAGAATTTGGCGTGTTCGCACAAGCTGTCGAACTGCTGTCGAATATGGCATTGTGAGAAAATGTCAGTATACTTGCTGTGACTTGAGGTCTGTTTGTTTAATGATGCTTCACGTCAGATGGGGGAGCTTGCTAGACCATGGAACCGCAATATAAATACCAACGAAGCAAACATCGGCGAGGGCCGAATGCTTAAGAAAGTGACATAAGAAAGTATGCTCCAGAAACTAAATTAAATGTAATTTCTCATTGTGCGTTGTATATAGCATCAAGTGACTGTGAATTTAATTTGTTGATGTAGTAGACCATGGGTTAGCCTGGCCTATATTACATTTCGATAACTGTGCATCAGCAGTTGTCATTACTAAGCAGGGTTAATTTTCTTTTGATGATAACTTTGAATAAATGGTATCTGACTATCCATATGAATATACTGTTGCTAATTGCTGCTTCATTAGCAACTAGCCTATGTCACACAATTGGTGGTGAACATAGGCCAAATAGATAACGTCAAATACTAATGAGGATTTTGGTAGCAAGTTAATGTTAGCTAGCTACAAAATCAGTGCATTTCCCCAATAACAAAGTTTCCAACTGGATTCGCAGAAAAAAAATTGCTTGTCAACATGAAATATAGTTAGCTATATAACAACATAAGTAAAGAACCAGCTGGATGCGATGATAAGATGTAAACAGGAAACAAGCGTCCCAAATGACATACGTAAAAAACGCAACCAATTGTTGACCAATTGCGGCAAGAACGGTGTATTGGGAGGGGCTGTGTGAAAACTTCAACAAGTTCAGCTAGCCAGCCTGCACACACTGCGGCAATCGAAGCCCAATGCGGTGCTTCGTTTTGGTCGCAAACCAGCCATCTTGCCTGTGCAAACACGCCAAATTCAATTTCATTTGAAGTATACTGAGGCCTTAACTCTGTCATAGTTTGAACGATTTTCATTCTGAAACTTGATGCATAAAGGAGAGACTTGTCTACATATCACCGCATTTTGTTTATACACCAGTCAGGTGCGAAGATATTGGTGCTAAAAGTGGGGGTGAGGATAGGCTCTGGCTGCAGAAAAACAGCAAAGATCCTGGGCGTCACCTTCCATCAGGATATGAGATGGACAGCTCACATAAAAACCCTGGAAAAAGAAGGGAAAGAAATGTTGAACCTTTTTAAAAGCCCTGTGTGGGAAGAGTACCAGAGCAGTGCCAGCAACAGGTGTGAAAGTCTATCAGAGCTACATCAGGCCTGTCTTCAAATACTCCTCCCGAGCCTGGATAACCAGGTCTGACAAACAGACACACAAGCTCCAGGTAATCCAAAATAAGGCGTTCCGAGCAGCCTTCTGACTCCCGTCTCATACATCCATAAAGTTTCAGAAATGAAGACCATTACTTAAAGATTGCAACTGCTGGAAAAGAAATGCATCCACAAAGCAAAAGACAACCCTTCATTGAAGACAACAACAGAAGAGGCAATACAATGCACAGACACACCTCTTTCCATCAGGCTGGGCTGCAGCGAACATGAAGATGGCAGTGTGCACATGCACACACACACACATAACCAGACACATAGACACAAAAACACATACACTAGTGGTCAAAAGTTTTAGAACACCTCAATTTGACCAGTATTGAGTGCACAGAGTGACTGGCACCCTGACCCAAAAGGGCTACCACAGCATTTTGCAGCACCATGCAATACCCTCTGGTCTACACCTAGTTGGTCAGGGGTTCATCCTACAGCAAGATAATGACCCAAAACATACCTCCAGGCTATGTCAGAACTGCCTTAGAAGAAAAGAACAAGACGGTAGGCTTCAAATCATGGAATGGCCAGCACAGTCTCCAGACTTAAACCCCATCAAGCTAGTTTGGGATGAACTGGACAGAAGGGTGAAAGTAAGCAACCTACAAGTGCAACACATATGTGGGAACTTCTGCAACAGTTTTGGGAAGAACTTTCCAAACAATATTTGATTTCCATTGTAGAAAGAATGCCACGAGTGTGTTCGGCTGTTATATCTGCAAAAGGTGGTTACTTTGATTTGAGTCAAAAATGTAGATTAAATTTTGTTAAACAAAAAGATTCCATGATTTATTTTTAATCTCCAATTGTTTATTTGTTCTATGCTTTAATTTCAATAAAAACTGGAAAAATGGAGGTGTTATAAAACTTTTGACCGGTAGTGTATATATACAGTATATTAGGGATGCTAATTTTATGAAATTTCCTTGGTCGATCGTCACCCACGTTAAAAAACAATTAATCGATTCATCTTAAAAAAACGTTAAAAAAACAGCAAAACAGAGAATGACAGAATACAAAATGCATGTTTTTTTCCTCAATCAAAGCTTTACTTAAACGTTTGAGACACAGGCCTATTTCAACAGCATCAAACAATAAGAATTCTGAAGAAAATTAAACACCATTAATTTCCAGTAGGCCTAACAATTAAAATAATATTCCTTTTGAAATGAAAAGGGCTGTCCAGCAGCGGAGGCTTGGCAACTTAAAAAAAAAAAAAAAAAGATTTCATCAAAAACTCAGAAGAAATGCAGAAGTAATGTTAGGCATGCTTAACAAACTCAAGAGACCACGCTATTGTCGGCTGAGGTACACATTAGGCTATACAAAATATAACATAAATGTTTTGTTGTTGTAAATTGTTTCTTTTGTGAAGTATTGCTAGATATATTTAATAAAATCAACAAGGTTTTAACTGTTTCAAAGCAATATTATTACACTCACTAGAGTTTGTGTTATTGGATAACTCCGCTGTGATGCATAATTGTTAATTTGATATGCTTGATCCATCAAATAGTTAATGGTGATTAATCGATCATTGATTAATCATTAACATCCCTAATATATACAGTGCATCCGGAAAGTGTTCAGACCCCTTCACTTTTTCCACATTTTGTTATGTTACAGCCTTATTCTAAAATGGATTAAATTCATATTTTCCCTCATCAATCTGCACACAATACCCCATAATGACAAAGCAAAAACAGGTTTTTAGGATTTATAAAAAAACAAAACTCTCCATAGACCTCCGAGATAGAATTGTGTTGAGGCATAGATCTGGGGAAGGGTATAAAAACATTACTAAAGCATTGAAAGTCCCCAGGAGCACAGTGGGCTCCATCATTGTGAAATGGAAGAAGTTTGGAACCACCACAACTCTTCTTAGAGCTGGCCGTCCGGCCAAACTCGGTAACCGGGCAAGAAGGGCCTTGGTCAGGGAGGTGACCAAGAACCCAATGGCCAATGAGCTTAATTTCGAGTGTCATAGCAAAGGGTCTGAATACTTATGTAAATGTAATATTTCTGAGTTTTTTTTAATACAGTTGCATAAATTTCCAAATTTTTTTGCTTTGTTATTATGGTATATTGTGTGTAGATTGATGAGGAAAAAATGAATTTAATCCATTTTAGAATAAGACTGTAACATAACAAAATGTGGAAAAAGTGAAGGGGTCTGAATACTTCCCGGATGCACTGTATACTGTATATATACAGTATATATTTATATTTATATTTATACACTACCGGACAAAAGTTTTAGAACACCCCAATTTTCCAGTTTTTACTGACATTTAAGCAGGAGTAAAGTTGAAATCCATTTTGCCTCAGACACTGCCTGTTTTTATAATTTCATGGACTTGGCTGCACTGAACAGAATGCTGTAAAACCTAACACGTAAAACTCCTCTAACCCAAAAAAGTTGTATGGAGCTGCTCACTCCGGGTCTTTGTGAAGCGTCTGTCAAGACACAAAACAAACCAAACCAAACCAGCTGGCTCTGTCCCCTGGTTCTCACTTTAATGTAAAATAATTACAATGTTAGGTTTCTGTCAATAGATGGTGCTACAGCCTTTGCAATGTATAGGCAGCAAAGCGTAGCCGACAGCATGCAAATTGGTAAGACTGTAGTAAAGCTTCCCCAACATGATTACTGCTGCAGCATATTAACCATATAAATGCGACTCTTAGTGTGTGAGGTGTGTTTGTGTAGGTGCACAATGTGAAGTTAAACAAGCCTAGCCAAAGGTGTGTGGGATTTCATAGTGATAAGTTGTTGGTTGGCCTCCCTTCATCAATGGCGAACTGAAATTAGGATTTTGAGCCACAGCCTGAAATGTTCAATGTCTTTTCTCTCCCTGCCTGAGGGGCAAAAAAATCCCCAAATCAAATTCAGACCCACTACCATTCTAGAACATTCACGATGTGGTTTGATGGAACACTACATTTCCCTCTGTGTTCTATCAGGTCCCATTTTTCCAGAACAATTTGGTGCAAAAATAAAATAAAGACAAATTTGTCTCTGTGTGCATAAATACTGCATCTGGACAAGAAGCACATTTTCCCATATTTTTTCACACGGCCCCACTGTACAGAAATGATGTTCTACTGATAGAGCTATTAAAAAGCACAATGACAAATGGGCTCTGGGTTTGCATCCAAGTGCTCTCACCACTTCAGTGAAACAATGTTTTCCAATTACTGGGCCTATTTAAATTACTTAGATTTTATCCTTAATTTTGTACATGTATTGATGTAATGTGTTTATTTATCTAGCTGTATCTTATCCAGAGTGACAAGATTATTATGGTAAGATAGATACATTATAAATACAAACAGTGCCCCTTTAAAGTCTACACCCTAAATACTGCTATTGCACTGTAACTGTACTTAAATCAATATTTGCACAGCATTCATTTGCACCATTTACATCTTTTATATTTATATTTATAACTATTTTTAGATTTCAATTTTATATTGTGTGTTTTGTATTGTGTGTGTGCTGTTTGTTTGTATTAATGTTAAACTGCACTGTGGATGAGAGAGAAACACAATTTCAATCCCTGTATGTCGTGTATATACAGTGATTGACAATAAAGCTGACTTTGACTTTGACTTTGACTATCTCAGAAATGTCACCTTTTGCCTTACAGCCTGAAATTAAAACCAATAACCTTCCAGATCGCACACCAAGCTAATTGGCTTCCACCTGTGCTCAGTTGTAGTGATTCTGATTGAGTGTTGGTTGGGTGTGTTCTGTGGGCCGCATGAAACACAGTAGCGCATTTTATTGGCGCCCACTTTATGTATGCGTTTTGTATGGAAGTGGCTGTGGCCGTGTTTTGAATAAGCTCCTTAAGCAACTGCGATTTGTATTCTGAACACTGAGACGCTTTATCCTTGGACTAAACCAGCCCTCTGGGGATTGTAATTTATTACTGAGTTTCCCATGCAGGATGCTAAACAACTGTACATTGCAATCTTTAACTTTACATTTACATTTTAAGCATTTAGCAGACGCTCTTATCCAGAGCGACTTACAAGATGGGCATTTATACATGGTAAGATCAATCATTGTTCACGCAAGAGCGGATGGTAAGATCATTCCACCACTGATCCTGTTATTTTTAGCTCCTTTTCCTTCCCTCATTTGACTTTTGTCATGCCAAATGCATGAGTGACTTTCAGGGGCCATACAATACCTGTATGTAGTAAAGTGCCTGCCTGCTGTGTCATAGTTAATCGTTGCTGTGAGAGCATGTTCTTCATAGAGTATATCCAGTAAGATGACTATTACGGTCCCTGAGTGGCCCTGATTCTTTTGATCTGTCCCCGGAATAGCTCCATCTTATTATCCCATTATAGTCCTGTTTTTTAATGACCAACGTCTGTCTCTTCTCTGCCCTACTCCTTACTTGAGTAAAAACCAAATGTTACATTAACATCCTGTAAAGATCGCTTGTCTCTGTAGAAAGGAATTGACAGTGACATGATTGATATGAAAATAACATTTAATACATGGAATGCAATTACATATATGTATATATTTCGTATCTAACTCACATCTCTGGTCATTCACGCTGCATATTTCAATATGTAGATATGTGATTCAATAAGAGAAGATAAAGAAATGAGGTGGCAGATGCATTTTATTAGTGATCTCAGGCCAGATTTAGATGTATGCACAGGCAGATGCACATACACAGACAAGCACGTGTAGGCGCGTACATGCACGCATACATACATATACACACACACACACACACACATACATACATACATGCATGTACACACACACATGTGTACACATAAACCTTGTCCTAACAAGCACTTTAGAAACATTTTTTGAATAACATTTCAATGTACACTTTCCTGTTGCCATGGTGACCTGCCTTTTATTTAGTTGATTTCCAAGGGAACTGACAGTTACAGTGCAGTTACAGACTGGGGTCTTGGGGGGCGGGCGGAGCACAATTTTTGGCAAACAATTAACAATTAATAGTCACACTGCGGCGGCACGGTGGTGCAGTGGATAGCACTGTCGCCTCACAGCAAGAAGGTCTCGGGTTCGAATCAGGCCGGGGCCTTTCTGTGGAGTTTGCATGTTCTCCCCGTGTCCGCGTGGGTTTCCTCCGGGTACTCCGGTTTCTTCCCACAGTCCAAAGACATGCACGTTAGGCTAATTGGAGAGTCTAAATTGCCCGTAGGTATGAGTGTGTGAGTGAATGGTGTATGTAGTGCCCTGCGATGGATTGGCGACCTGTCCAGGGTGTATTCCTGCCTCTCGCCCTAATGCATGCTGGGATAGGCTCCAGCCCCCCCGCGACCCTAACTAGGAATAAGCGGCTGAAGATGAGATGAGATGAGATAGTCACACTGCCAGAGGGATGCATAACACGGAAATTTTGGTTTATTTATTTGTTTATCTACAATTTCTAATGTTTGTTTTCTGGTTTGAAATAGTGTCCATCCATCCATCCATTATCTAAGCCGCTTATTCCTGGTCAGGGTCGCGGGGGGCTGGAGCCTATCCCAGCATGCGTTCCGGGCGAGAGGCAGGAATACACCCTGGACAGGTCGCCAATCCATCGCAGGGCACACACACCATTCACTCACACACTCATACCTACGGGCAATTTAGACTCTCCAATTAGCCTAACGTGCATGTCTTTGGACTGTGAGAAGAAACCGAGTACCCGGAGGAAACCCACGCGACACGGGAGAACATGCAAACTCCGCACAGAAAGGCCCCCGGCCTGGATTCGAACCCGAGACCTTCTTGCTGTGAGGCGACAGCGCTATCCACTGCACCACCGTGCCGCCTTGAAATAGTGTTTCATACACAATTATGCCAGTCTGGACCAGATGTGAATTTCAGAACTGTGTCCTTGTCTGTGCAAATGGATCAGAATTTATTTTAGCACTTGAAGGTTTTGTTTTATCTTGTGTCATAGAACAGTAAATTATCATTTAGTGGCTGCTTGTCACAGATTATTCCAAACTTTGTGTTCTACAAACATGGACGAATAAACTAGTAATGCAGTTACTGACGTGGGGTTAGTACATCAATAGATTTGCAGAACTGTCTGTATGTTTTGCACTGCTGTATTGCTAATTTATTTGCATATTTTACTTGAGTGGGAATTCGATAGGCTTTAGGCTAGAGCATTTCGACACCATACACAATAACAATATAAAGTTAGATTTCCTGTTAATAGAACATCATTATGGTTTTAGAATGAGATGTAGAAGTTGCATAATTTATCCTTGAATTACAATATGTCAGCTTTTCAGGGATAATGTGCATTGAGACATCTGCCATGCACATTTCCCCTGGGGTGCACTCCCACATGCTTTGTAAATTTTTATTTCTGCCCATGAAACATTGTGTTACTCCCACCTACCTCTGGTTGTTTTTTACGATTAGCACTGGGAGAGTGTAGTATGTTTATCTCCTCAGTTTATTTAGGCTCTGACGTCTCATTTATTATCCAGCATGTGCACTGGGAATGGACCTCAATTTAATGAGCAGTGGGTGATAAGTCAGAGTCATGGGGCTCTAGTTGGTGAGGGAGTTTTTTATTTTATTTGATAAAAAAAGCAATAATGCGCACGTCCAAAGGTTATCTACAGGTGTTGGGCAAAAAAGTACAACAGGAAAACGAAAAGAATGTTTCCAAAGTATTTTAATTCGTGGATAGCGACATTTCAACCCGACAGGGTTTTTTTTTTAGAACAGATTCAAAATAACGTTCCATTATGCAATATATCTGACATTCTGTTTAGTATTGCGGTGCAATACAATGCCATACAATTATATAGTCCATTTTCTTGTGCTGAATGAAAGTCTCATAACTTGCTCTTTGGGAAAACCATGGTGCTTGCTCTTCTGGCAAAAATATTAAAGGTAAAAAAAATCTGATGTGTTTGGCAATAATAAAACCAAACCCTCACCACACCCACAAGTATGTTTATTGTTCTTGTCACAAAATTGTCGTAATGGAGTTGGACGTGCCCCAAGGTGCCTCCATCCTGGATTAGCGCTACAGTCTGCGCATTACACTTTGACATCGTTACTAGCACCCATGGTGATGTATGATTTGTAGTTCTTTTGGTTTCTGTCTGATAATTCTGGTAATGATACTTCTCAGCAGCAGGAGGCTGGAGTTCTTCATTCAGACTCTTGATTGATTATATAGCATGTACTCAAATGACAGTAAGCAAAGCCTGTGAATGTATGCACAGTCTAACACATTAGACTTACTTACTTACGCCTATTACCCCGCCTGGGGCATAGGCCGTCAACAAGAGTCCTCCAAGCATCCCGGTCCTGGGCCAACTTCTCCAGCTGTCCCCAAGAGTGGCCCATCCTCTTGACACCTGCCTCCAAGTCTCGACGCCAAGTATTTCGTGGTCTACCTCTATTTCTCTTCCCTTGGGGGTTCAATTTGAGGGATTGTCTTGTGATGTTTAAGGCTGGTTTACGGAGAGTATGACCGATCCATCTCCAACGCCGTTGGAGAATCTCTTCCTCTGCTGGCTGCTGTTTTGTTTGTTCCCATAGGGCTTTGTTGCTGATGGTGTTAGGCCAGCAAACCTGGAGGATTCGTCTCAGGCAGGTGTTAATGAAGGTTTGAATTTTCTTCATAGTGGTGGCAGTGGTCCTCCATGTCTCGGCGCCGTATAATAAGACTGACTAACACATTAGAATAGAACCAAAAATAGAGCTTTTGCAGCCAAAATAATAATATTAATCAATCAAGTTTTTACTTAATTTACTTATTTATCAACACCAGCCTTACATACAAGTAACTGCCAAAATAAAGACCTTAGTACGGACATTCAAATCGCCATGGCCTGAGCTAGGTGAGTCCCAGCTTGGAGCAGTGGGGGTCATTGTTTGTTGGACATTGGAAAAGGTAGAACCGGACCTATCGAATGATACCAGCCCTGGCACCCCCTGATGGACACTCATAGTACTGCCCCCATTTAAAGGATCCCTCATTTTCTCGAGTTTTGTCTTTATTTTTTCAGTTACCTGTTGATTGAGTGTACAAACCTTTCTCGTTGAAACTGTAGAACACTTTTAGGGTAATCTTCAGCTGTCGATAAAAAGAAAGGGATATGAATGAGATGGTGTGGAGGGGCGGGGGCAGGGCAGTGGGGCAGACATCCAGTAATCTGCAGCCACAGCAATCAGATAGGAGAACAACTTGTTTTGGTCACCATAGAAACCGTTCCACAGCCAAATAAGAGTCTCTCCAACCTGGGATGAACTGGGCCCAAAATCCACTCGCAGCACACAACAGCACAGAGGTAAACACATCGCCACCATTGCCTTCTCCCTTTTTATCACTCTGTCTGAGCAAAATGACATGCAATCTAATTACAACCAATCTAAATTCAACATGGCAAATTACCATATTTGTTTGGAAGTAAGTCAGGTGATGTTAGCTGCTGCTTATTTTTACACTGCAGCCTATAAATTAAACTGTACAGACATGAGTCGGAGGAAGACACTTTGTGCACAGCTTTATACCAACTGTGTACACCCGATTAACCAGCAGGGGTCGCTGGTGTGTGATGAAACACAGACTGAATCCTTCCCTCCCATGGCGACTCTACCATCAATTATGCATCGCCCTGTGGGGCTGCTGGCCACAGTCGGCACTGACACATTCTGGATTTGATACCAGACTGTAGGGCTCATCCACAAATAGTGGTTTAACATGAGCCACCCAGCAACCCTTTCATTTTTCTTTCTTAAACATTTACTAAAATAAATGAGCGCTATCGTCATATCGGTTTGACATTGTGCTATTCACCAATTACACATTACAGCTGAGGAATTCTTGTGAGCCCCTGGTACCATGGGAACAGTGCTGTGATGAATGCAATGCATCATGGGATACACATAGGTGTAAATTAATTGAAAGGCTAACAGGTGTATTAATTGATTGAACCAATTCATCCAGGGGAATATAACTGTAAAAAAATATTGACCCTTAAGGAGCTGATTTACCATCTCTTGATCTTTTTTATGTCAATATAAATATTCAGGCTATTCAACAGTCCTCATTGCAGTGTCTACAGGTATTTTTTTCCAATCATGCACACCACTTGATTTCAATAATTAGCTCACCTTCTGGACCATGAGGTAAACTAATTAGTGAAATCAGGTGGTGTAGTACATGGTTGGAGTGAGGTAAGGATTCCAGGTCACTAATCTCCCTCGGCCATTGGACTCCTCCAGTGGACTTCCAAGCACACAACCCTTTCATTTTCTTTCTTAAACATTTACTAAAATAAATGGCGCTATCGTCATATCGGTTTGACATTGTGCTATTCACCAATTACACATTACAGCTGAGGAATTCTTGTGAGCCCCTGGTACCATGGGAACAGTGCTGTGATGAATGCAATGCATCATGGGATACACATATGCAGGTGTATTAATTGATTGAACCAATTCATCCAGGGAATATAACTGTAAAAAATATTGACTCCCCTTAATGGGAGTCTGATTTTTACCATCTCTTGATCAGGTGTTTTTTATGTCAATATAAATATTCAGGCTATTCAACAGTCCTCAAGGGCCGCAGTGTCTACAGGTATTTTTTTCCAATCATGCACACCACTTGATTTCAATAATTAGCTCACCTTCTGGACCATGAGGTAAACTAATTAGTGAAATCCTGCCTGCAGACATTCGAGGTCTGGAATTGAGTAGCCCTGGTGGAAAAGCACATAAAGGTAATTAAATGCTTTTACTGAACAACCCTTAATGACTTTATATAGTCTTGGTTTGGCACTAGTCCTAAGGGGTAGGTTTTGTATTCAGTAGGGGAATATACCTGTGTAGTGCATCACTGTAGGGTGCATGGTGTAGTTGCATATGGCCAGATTCTGCCTTGATCAAATTGGTACTTCACAAAGGTGGACTGCAGCCAATTAAAATTGTATGTGTCATTGAACAATGCATGGCCTAAGCCCACCACAAGGAATGCTGTTATATAAACTCCGCTATCTATAAAAGCCTATTTTCTTTATAGTCCAACCTGAGTTATATTGACCTGTCTATACAAAATGTTCTGAGCTATTCATATGAAACACAGCACATGTGTTATGCTCCCATATACAGCTTGCTGTGTGTGTGCCCTGTGCTGCTGGTTCATTCTTACCCACGGTTTACCTGCTGGTTGCACCTCTCAGCTCGTCAGTGTGTTGGGGTTTAGCAAGAGTCACAAACATGCAGTTCAATTACTTTTTCATGGAGGCCAATACTTCAAAAATGGAAAATGTTATATTTAACCTTAAAAACTTCTCAACGGGCGGCGGATGGCGTAGCGGTCTAACGCGCCTAACGGCTGGTCCGGTGTGGTGTGCGCTACCTGTCTACCTGGTCGTCAGCCCCGATTGGAGGCGGCATTTGGCTGTCCGCCTCCGGGGGAGGGTGAGCCGGCACGAGTCCATCGAGGAGCAGGTAAAGGCGTCCGTGGTAGAATTCTGTCTCAGAAGAGGCGGTTGACCCGGAGGACGGGCGGCGGACTCGTGGGGGATGGGAATTGAGATAAATAGAGGGTATAATTGGCAACCAAAAAAAATAATATCAATTAGACTTTCGATAAAAACACAGAGTGATAAACAATGGAAGACAAATGCCTGAGCTTAAGGACCTACTTCAAACAAATGGACAGAAAATCACATGGTCATTTCAAATAGAGTGGTACCAACGAAAAGACTGGCTGTGTGGCTGTGCTATGAAGAATCGCCTTTACTGCTTTCCCTGCCTTTTGTTCTCCACTACCGACAACGTTTGGACTAAGGCAGGATTTTGTGACTTGAAAAATCTACCAAGGAGCCTCAACAAACATGAAAGATCGACAACTCACATTCAAAGCCAAATTGCTTTAAAAACTTTTGGAACTTCAATGATAGATCTGGCTTTGAATGAACAGCGGAGATTAAATATCAGCATCCACAATGCTAAGGTAAAGGAAAACCGTGAGATTTTAAAAGACCTTATTAATGCAACCTGCTTCCTAGCCAAACAGGAATTAGCATTTCGTGGTAATGATGAGAGTGCAAGCTTTTCTAATCGTGGCAACTATGTGGAGCTATTACATTCTTTTGCTGACAAAGATGAAAAGTTAGCTAGACATTTGGAGACATCCACTGTGTTTTCTGGCTTATCAAACAGAATACAGAACGATTTAATCGAAGCAGTTGGTGATTTAATTAGAAATGATATCAGAGAGGAGATTAATGCAGCCCCATTTGTTGCAGTCGAAGTAGACAAGACAACAGATGTCACAAACAAAGCCCAAGTCTCTGTAATTTTGCGTTATGTGGCTAAAACTGAGGTGAGGGAAGCGTTCTTGGGATTTGATGATGTGAGTGATGACAGACGAGCACCGGCTATTGCTGATTATGTTTTGGGAGTGTTGGGGAAATACAAGTGCATTGAAAAGCTGGTAGCTCAGCTGAATAAAGCTGGCAAATAAAACATGAATCGAATAGGCCTACATAACTTACCTGTATGCGTGTGTTGTAAAGAACGCTGATATTAAACATATGGTCGCCTAACCAATAGTCATTGCGCAGCCTGCAAATTGAATGGTGATTTTAAGCAACCTATATCGGGTTCATGTGTGTAGGCCTAAATCTGGCTCTGTTACTATCCAGTGCCTCCCCAGCTATTGACCTCACCGCACGTCACTGATTGATGCATGTATTGCTGTTGTTTTATACTGATTTTATCCCATTTTCTCCCAATTTAGTAGCCAATTACACCCTCTCTTTTTCATGTCAATCCCCCCTCGTATATTGTTCGCTGCCACAGCCCTGTGACCAGCAGTGACAAAGGCGAAGTATAGTCTCCTCCGAGACGGCACTCACTAAGCCATTGTGTGTGCAGAGGCATTAAGTGACAGGAAACTGAAGGACCGCTGGCAGGCTTCTCTTCAGTGGCCACTTGTGCCTTTTCGCATGACGAGAGAGAGCGGGGCTTCACCAAGCCCGATGTAGGGTGAGCCATCGTCATCGTGCTTTACTCTGTAACCCCAGCGGTCTCAGTGCATGTGTTCAATAAGAGCGCATGGCTGTTACTTCCAAATGCATTCTCCTGGGCCTGCTAGCAATTCATCCGTCTTGTCACTTTATAATATATATGTCGCCCATATACCACACGCGCACACACACACACACACACACACACACACACACACACACACACACACACACACAGACATGCGGAGGGGTAATGGAAAACCAGAGTGCTCACGCGCGCACATGCTGACATACTGCCATGCGCTCTTTCACTCGTATTATTTATTCGCTCGTAACCCTACTCCTGCCACTGCCGCTGTTCAGAGGAAGGCTTTTCTCCTCCTGAAATGAGAAGGTGTGCATGGTCTCTGTTCATCACAATGGGGCTGTGTGTGTGTGTGTGTGTGTGTGTGTGTGTGTGTGTGTGTGTATGTGTGTGTGTGTGTGATAATTTGCTATATGTATGTGACTGAGGCTTAAAATCAATGTTAGGGGTCATGAAGAGGTCAAAATGGCCACCCCCAAGGAAAGTGCAGTGGCCCTTATACTGCCCAGAATGGCCAACCAAGCACTTTCACTATTTTTCATGACTATGAGTTATTTTTTTCCGTTGATTTTGTTGATTGCTAAGCTCTCCAAACTGTTTTTTGTGAAGAAATATACAGGTAACTGCCAAAATGAAGGAAACACCAACATAAAGTGTCTTAATAGTGTGTTGAGCCGCCAGAACAGCTTCAGTGCGCCTTGACATTCTATTCTATTCAGTGTCTGGAACTCTATTGGAGAGATGCAACAGCATTCTTTTACAAGAAATTCCATAATTTGGTGTTTTGTTGATGGTGGTGGAAAATGCTGTCTCAGACTCCACTCCAGAATCTTCCAATTGAGTCGAGATCTGGTGACTGAGACGGCTATGGCAAATGATTTACATCGTTTCCATGCTCATCAAAACCAATCAGTGACCACTCATGCCCTGTGGATGGGGCATTGTCATCTTTGAAGAGACCACTCCCATCAGGATAGAAATGCTTCACCATAGAATGAAGGTGATCACTCAGAATGGCTTTGTATTTATTGGTGTTTATCTTGCCTTCTAAGGGGCTGAGAGGGCCTAAACCATGCCAGGAAAATGCCCCTCACACTATAAGAGAGCCACTGGAACCCTTCATTTACTCCTTTATTTTGGCAGTTACCTGTACTAGCACTTGCATTTAATCTTGAATAAAAAAAACCTGTTGATTGAATTCAGGCCTACAACAATGTGGATTTTCACATCTTGCCTACATAAACCATATCTAAGCTGCTCTCTAATGTCACACAGCATTTTTTTTTGACAAAGCCTGGTGATACACAAACCATTTTTGCGTTGTTTGCTATTTCGTCCCCGGCGTCATTAATGCTGATAACAGAATATTGAACTTCCTGCTGACTGAGGAAAATAACTTCTTCCATTGCACTTCCCCCATTATCCGCACATCAATTCAGCAGATGGCTTCCAAATCAAAACTCTCAGCTTTCTATTTACCCCCTAACTTTACAGCCAGACCTGCTGACAGCTTACTTTCCCTTTAAATTACCATCTGAAGTCTGACCATTAAGCAAATTGACTCCAGGCACCCTAAATTATGGGAGCGTTGCAGGAAACCATGAGGTAGGGGTTTAATTGTCTTGAAATAACGGGAAATGGGGAGCGCGGTGATCATCTCAGAACAGAGGGGGAAAGAATAACTTTTATTTGCTGGTGCAATCTTAATTTGTCTCCGTGGTCTTTGGAGGGGAATGGCCTGAGGATTCCAGGTTTTGAGGCCAGTGTGAAATGTTTTTTTAAAAGGATGAGATGTCCTCCATAACCCTGAGAAACCTCCATTGCCTCATTCTGTTTTATCAGCAGTTACATTTGACCACTGGGCAAATGGGAAATGATGGATGTTTGGGGAGTGACGAGACAATCAGAACTTTGGAAACCTTATGCATCTGAAATGGGGGGACTGTTTCTGTCAGGGGAAGAAAAAAAAGCCATGCTATTCAATTAATTCAAAAACCAAAAAAAAGTCAAAAGAAGTATTACTGTTTGTAAGTCCTGTCACATTTTTCTTGAAATGTCTGGTACAGTTTGAATGTATTTAACGTTATTTGACTAGGTTTACTAGTACAGTCATGCTATGGAAGATATATATACAAATATTAATATTTTCATGGGAAAATACTAATGCATAGGAAAATGCATTCCCTATGCACGGGTACTATAATTGCAATCCATTACAGGTATGGAAACAATGAATAAACATTTAGGTATAATTTCTCATTTCCATATATTTTATCCTATGTGGAATAACAGCTTGCTATTGACAGGCTCGTAGCCGTTTAACTTTCCTCAATGGTCCAACAGAAACATCTATATTTTATTTAGTAATATGACAATTCAAATGTAGTGTCACAATATTTAGCTATGTTTGGCCATTAAATCATACATTTAAATGTAACGTGCTTAACTTTAAGAATATGACTGGGCATTCCAAAATTGGGGAGAAAAACGGGAAAGCATTAAAAAAAACATAGAACCCAAGCTGCTGATCTGCGCAGTAACTGTTAAGATGTACATTCACTAGTGCATGTATCAGGGACTTGGAAGCACTGTAGAGTGATTGTGAAGGCACTATAGAGCTTTACAGTACTGAAATGCTCAAAGTAATAGTAGGGTTACCTCTGTGCTTTGTTTAAAGGTCTGTGGAAAAAATGGATGCTCTGGGGCAAGAACACAAACCTGCTTCTTTTTCCCTAGGCCGTGTCCTCAGATCTTTTTCAGCTGGTGACGTACCTGCGACTGGCTCCTATGTCAAACAGCAAGTACAGAGATGGGAATGCGTAATAATTCACAGTTCAGAAATAATCAATAAGCAATTCTGTAACAACGAAACCCTGCCACTGCATGACCACTTAACCTAATTGCCTTTTGTTTAAAGGAATGAAGGAATTATAATGGGAGACCGTGTCAGGGGTTTACTGGCTGTTAATATACATCCCTGCCTACAGTGGGTATCCACATGCTAACGGATGCAGTGAATTTTACATTAGCCCCAACATTAGCTTTGCTTCATCAGCAGCTCTATATCCTTTCTAACACACTTCCCGAGATGACATTATTCTCCTGTAATGGTTAATGGTTAGCGATTGCATTCCTGTTACACCACAGGAAAATTGCTGCTCTTCTTTTTAGCAGCACTCTTCCTCATCTCAGGCGGTGCAAGCACCTTGTTATTTTTTATTGATTTATTTTTCAGATTGTTCTCACAATTTAGTAGCCTATTATACCCTGTTTCTATCCCCCCCTTGTACTACGAGCTCGCCGACATAGGTCTGGGACTGGCAGTGACAAAGGCAAATGAACCGCCTCCTCTGTGACGTAACCCACTAAGCCGGCCACCGTAACTCCGGTACACGCAGAGCCACTCTTATATGCGACAAGCTCATGCCAGCTTCCCTCCCCCCTCACCAATCGCCGCCCCCGAATGGGACTCCCGGCCAGATGCAGTGGGCAACCTGCACTCCGGGCGCGTGCCTTTACAATTGCACCTCCGGGGGTGCCAGCGCCTTGTTATGTTTAAATAAGTGGTTAACTGAGAACATACATTTACTACTTTGGCTGCTTGCCTATTTCTTCAAGATGGCTGACCCCTGGTTGCAGACCAGAGTTGTCCCCTACCCAACCTCCCCCTAGGCTAAAAAGCAAGCCTCTGACGCAGTCTGAAGTTGTGCATGATTTTTCACTTCCCGGGATGGCAACCTCCTGATTGCAGTTGTGCTGGCATCTCCAAGCAATAATAAATTAGGGAAACTCAGGACTGCAGGGAGTTAGCAGGATACAATGGGCAGCTGTTTTTTTTGGATTGGAGGTACAAGAATGCAAGGGGAGGTGCTTGTTTATATACTACATGGAGGGGCTTAGGAATGAAGTGAAGGCAGGTGGGAGGGGTGGAGTTGTAAATCGGTTGTGTGTCATCTGATTGCATGCAGTCCTCTTCCAGCAATTAGGTTATTAACTTCAAATAGCCAGCTGCATTCACTGGAGCTGGAGCCTATTCACCAGTCTGGGAAGATACACCCTATGATGGGGATTCCTAAATCCCAATGCAGACCAACCACGCCTGGTTTTAAGGTCATCTTTTCCCTTCTCTGCCAATCCCGATAGAGATGTAGTCAGGAGTCCCATCCAGTGTTTCCACCTGCCACTGATCAGAGAGATACAGAGAAGGAGAGAACACACACCACACACACACATGCAACCTCAACAATATTAATAATAATAACAATCACAAAAATAAAAAAAATGTCCAGGGACGTAACAATGAGAGGCACATTCTGAATGTTTGGCCTAAATTCAATCTACATTAGTCCCTAACTTCGACTCAAAGATTAAGTCCAAGTGTAACTAATTTGTTTTCACACAAAAAAGTGAGCGTAGTGATCAGTAAAGCTAATGAAACTAATCCTATTTACATTGAAAAAAGGTAAGACTTACATTTTAACTGAGTCAATGTGAAGTTTGTACACACACAGTACAGTAATGACCTTCCACACTCGGTCAGTACTGCACAATCACTGGCCATCTTCTGGAAGATACTGAAAACCCACTTCTTCAGACTACTATTCCACTGAATATATTCCTTTTAAACTATCTTGTCTCTCCCTATTTTGAAGGTGTTGTGGTGCACATCGCTACAACGGCATCTATTTTATTGTAGCTGTACCGATCTTTTGCTCTAGCTGTGATTATTCTTGCCATTTAAAATGCACTTATTGTAAGTCACTCTGGATAACAGCATCTGACTTTTTAAAATGTGAATGTTTATTGAATCCAGGCCTTTATGAAGAAAATATTGTTCAATTTTATGTTGGCTGGTAAAGCCTTATACACATAACAACAAGTGTAGTAGTGGATATCATAGTAGTGTTACTGCCATTATATTTTAAATTACACTCACTTGCAGGGATACCTAGATGCATGTGCTTGCTCTTTGTTGTGAACATATACATGAGGATTGGTAGCATGCTATGACTTTCAAGGTGGAATAGCATGTATTTTCAGAGGAAACAAAACACATCCTATCAACAGGTAGGCAAAGCAGTAGTTTAGTTCTACTTGTATTCAAGTTCAAACATAAATGTATGTGCCTATTTATTTTGTTATTTTTTAGATTTCATTGAGATTTCATTAAACACACTGAACTGAAATGACATACAGGGTGAAAAATGGTCCAGCCATACAGTTAGACACATGGTGTTATTTGCTGTTTTTTAATAAACCTCTGAATATCCTGTCTGCAGACGAGTTTAACCTCCGTTTCTTCGATGTTGATAAAGTTGGGCTGAGTAAAAGCACACAGTGTACTTGGGCCTGTGACTATAAATCCCTGCCAGGTTGTGATGAGACTACTGCACCCAGCTTATCCTCACAGCTATATGATCTACAATCTCACACATACACACACACACACACGCACACGTATATGAGCACATCTCACAATCACACAAGCAAACACACACATATGCATACATACACACGCATGCGCACATACACACACACGAGTACATCTACAATCTCACACACACACACACACACACACACACACATATATATGAATACATCTACAATCTCTCTCACACACAGACCTATACGAGTAGATCTACAATCACATGACTCCCTCAAACACATACACTGACTCTCACTCACACGGTTACACACACACACGTATGCAACTGCAATCACACAGGACTCCCTCACACACTCTCAGACACACACAAATGGACATGCACACATGAGCACCAACACATACACATGAAGCCTTATGTTAATCAAAGCTGTCATAGTAACACTAAATGCATTATTATGTACTGTGATGACAGCCACACTGTAATCCTTCAAATCAATGCTTTGTTCTCTGCAATTGTCACGCCAGACAGGAAACATTTCAAAGTGCAGGTTTCAGTGCAGACACACAGATCTTCACAGAAGTCTTGATTAATATTTTACAGCAAAATTGGTAAAGTTGTACTTCATGTACACACATATAAAAGCAGGAGACATGAAGCATCCATTCCAAATCAGATAATTCATATTTGTGATATTAGTTGTGGATTTGAAATGCTGACCCATTTGCTTTCCAAGAAAATAAAACACAGTTCACCATATTGAAGCAGATGGCATCAAAAAAGAATCACAGACGTACTTAGAAATGAAAGATTAGCACTTTAATCTGTGACTTTGGATTATCCGAAATAAGCAAAATAAGCATGCTTCTAAACCTGAGAATATCTATTTTTCTAAATTAAAAGCATTATATTTCCTTTCTTCTGAGTATATGTTTTTAGGGACACCAAATAAAATACTTTTTAGGAGACTTCAATTATATATTTGTTTTATGTTTGGTTTGTAAAATGCATACTAGGCTGTTTGTTTGTGCGTGTGTGCGTGTGCGCATGTTTGAGTGTGTGAATGTGTGTGTGTGTGTGTGTGTGTGCATGCCTGCGTGTGTGTGTGTGCATGTGTGTGTGTGTGTGTGTGTGTGTGTGTGTGTGTGTTTGTGCATGCGTGCGTGTGTGTGTGTTTGTGCATGTGTGTGTGTGTGTGTGTGTGCATGTGTGTATATGTGTGTGGGTGTGGGTGTTTGTATGTGTGCGTGCATATGCATGTATGCTTGTGCGCACGTGTATGTACTGTATATACAGTAGAAGATGAAATATATTAAAAGATACATTGAGGATTGATGAAGGAAGGGAAGACAACCCTTTTCCTGTGCTGCCACAATCCTGTAGATAATTATGCAACAAAATCCATCTAATCATAATGCACTTGGTCCTTAATTATTAGTATTGCATTGAAGGAAGTAGTACTTTATTATCCTCACACATCTTCAAATAAATGATCATCTGTACTGTAGTCATGTGGCATGAAAAACCTGCACCTGCGATTTCACTTGCACCGCTTTGAGATACAGTGCAGTGTTATCAGTGTTGAATATGTAGTGTTGGGTGTACTCCTAGTAATGAAGGATTTATCATGGTATTATATTAATTCTGAGGTTTATAGAATTGGATGTGATCAGGGCTTGAGTGATTGAGGAAGGAGAAATCCTATGGCACGGGTTCTAACCACACCTCCTTACCATGAATCAGAAATGTGTCCCATGATGAGTCATTACCATTACCTTGCTGGTTCAATCCCAAAACCAATAGTACACACATACAGATTAGGGACCACACAATAGTTTTTTGCCATCCCAGCACACAAATAAATAAAACGTCAGGTGGTGACATGCATTTTTTAAATCACGTACTTGATGCATTATGTATGTTGCTGATGATGGCAGAAACTTCCGTTGTCCTGAAATGTGTGACCTGCAGACAACCTGCAGGTAACTGCCAAAATAAAGGCATGACTTGAGCACTTGAACATAACACAGGGCTGTTCTCCCAGGCTACATTCAAGCTTTTACAGAACATAGCCTAACTGATGGGCAAACAGGTCACTGTTGAAATCACAGTTACACAGTCAGTCACAAAGTAAACCACAGCCATCTGTGACCAAAAAAGGAGGTGAGTCGTGTCTTTGAGACCATTTTCAATAAACCTGTTTAACCTTGGCTTGCCTTTTTTCCCCCACTCGATCGTCTGAATTCATCCGGAGCTGGTCACCTATGAACCATTTTAATGGAAACTGACAGGAAATGTATCTGTTTTTCAAAGGCTGGCCCACGGACGAAATTGAAGTAGGAATGGAACATGACTGGGATTGTCAAATTTAAGCAGTACAAATGAAAAGAGGTGAAAATAGAGGCATGGTCAAATTTTATGCGGAGCTGTTGATGAATGGAGATGATAGGTATCCGTGTGGAGTGTGATTTTGTGTGTCTAAATGGGTCACGCTTTATTTTTTTTATTATTATGTGCAACATCATAAGATCTTTGTAAAGCATAGACAACACCTTCACGAACATGGCATTACAACTTCGTAATGTGTTCATAGCGGTGGTGCTTTATAAGTACTGAGTGCAGTGACACAGTTGTAAGTTATGCAAGACATGCTTCACAAATAATGACGTAGCTATGTCAGGTGTGATAAGGCACAATATTTCCTTAGGCTGTGTTCACACAGTAGGGTATGCATAAAAAACGCAGTTCTCCCATTGCTTTCAACGAGAGTAGTGTGTCGGCACATCACAATTTTGAATTGTACAATATAAAAAAGGTGACTGGTTTTGAATTTGAAAATTCGTAGCTAGCTAGGTAACATTAGCTACGTATGTAACATTAGCATAGTAGTGAACCGTGAACACACCTACATCAAACCGCCAACGCATACCTATCCGTCAATCTGACACATACCCTATTGTCTGTGTGAACACAGCCTCATACCTGATTTATGAAGTGGTAGAATCATGCTCATGGATGTGGTGTGAGTCCTTTATAGTGTCCTGAAAAGGTCAAAAGTGTAAAAAATCTATCTAATCGATACATGATGGAAAAAAACATTCTCAATGTAGTTCTGTGGAAGAGTTTGCTCACTACAAAAAAAAAGTGATATTATTATGATGTCACATGACTAAAAGCAATCCTAGTATAAGATTCATGCTTCATGGCTTGTGTTGTCCTCTTTCTTTTCTACTGTATAACACTATATGTGGTAACTGTGCAGCTAAGCTGGTGACGTGTGCAGTGACAAGATGCAATGTCTGGTAATTATGCACTTTGGAGGCGAGGCTTACAAGCCTATGAATGTCATTGGCCATTTCAAATTGGGAGAAAATAAATGAGGATGCAAAAATAAAAAAATTAAAAAAAATGTATATGGTTTATCTAGTGAAATGGCTAAGTGGCCATTTATAACTGTATCCTTTCATTTATTTTCCCCTAATAAAGCTATTGTTACATACAAAGAGTTCAATCACATTCAACAGCAAGATAATGTACAGGTAACTGCCAAAATTAAGGAAACACATTTTCCTGGCGTGATTTAGAGGGCAAGGCAAATGCCAATAAATACAAAGCCATTCTGAGTGATCACCTTCAACCTATGGTGAAGCATTTGTAGTGTAATCTATGCTAAGGTGCACTGAAGCTGTTCTGGTGGCCCAACACCCAATTAAGTCACTTTATGTTGGTGCTACCTTTATTTTACCAGTTGCCTGTACACTCTTGGGATCTCCAACTAGATTATGGTGCAAATGACAGTTGTGATCTCTCAAGTTGGACCCCACAAGAGTTAGACCACTTGAGCTAATTAATTAATTAATTCTTGCTTGAGTTTGACCAATCAGAGCGCCCTGCTTCGGGGAAGAAATCAGCTTGAATGCTAACTAAATGGTCCCTCATTGGGCATCACTTTGTCTGTACTACTTTGCGTATTTGTTTTTCAATTATCCTAGAAAAGACCATAATAGTTCATGGAACTGTTATTACAATTCTTTTTATAAGGCTCTGTTCCAATAAAAGAAACCAATACAGAGTATAGTCCAGGTTAAATTTAACTGGATTGCAGTTTGCGTTAATGTTGCCTAAGGCCTGGATACAATAAAATTGTATCCTCAACTTTGACTCACAATCAAATACAACTTTTTTTTTTGACAAATTCAGCAATTTCCAGAAATTAACGAAATTGTTGATAGTGGATATTTTACGGCTAACATTGCCCTGCTCGTTTTATGGAGATTTTATACAGCTTCTTGACTGAATTAGTTTAATAAGAGGTTCAAAAGCATTGAGTGACACGTTCCCTGCCCACACCACACCACCAATTTGTAAGAACTGAATTATGTCTGACAGTTTTAGTGGGGGAATATTCCTTTCCTTTACAGAAATCTTTGCTCCTGCCAGCACCCTTGACAGAATGCCAACAGAATCTGTTGACGCATTTCCCCGTTTGTCCACAGACTCTAACAGGACAAGCACGCATTAAATAGTTCATCCAGTTCCTGTAATCAAATGATCAAAGGTTTACAGAGGTTCACAGATATGTTGTTTTATGTTGGCTTGTGTGGAACATTCTCAACTCAAAATAAGCTAATTTTTAAGTTAACAAGAAAGAGTTCTTCCCTTGAGCCAAGGGGAAAAAAATCAAAATATTGAAGAAAAAAGGGGAAGGGCAAGCACTCACTTTGCTGAATTAGCCTATGTCTTATTTTTAATTTAATATATAAGTAGCAACAGCCTAAAAAACAAAAGCCCCCAAACTTTTCTGCAGAAATTCCTTCCTCAGCATATGTGTATGCGACTAGAGGAAATTAATATAGCAGGACCTTAAAGTGTGGCACGGTGGTGCAGTGGATAGCGCTGTCGCCTCACAGCAAGAAGGTCTCGGGTTCGAATCCAGGCCGAGGGCCTTTCTGTGTGGAGTTTGCATGTTCTCCCCGTGTCCGCGTGGGTTTCCTCCGGGTACTCCGGTTTCCTCCCACAGTCCAAAGACATGCACGTTAGCCTAATTGGAGAGTCTAAATTGCCCGTAGGTATGAGTGTATGAGTGTGTGAGTGAATGGTGTATGTGCCCTGTGATGGATTGGCGACCTGTCCAGGGTTTATTCCTGCCTCTCGCCCCTATGCATGCTGGGATAGGCTCCAGCCCCCCCGCGACCCTGACCAGGAATAAGCGGCTTAGACGATGAGATGAGATGGGACCTTAAAGTGTCTTCCTCCTCCCAATAAGGACACGTACCCTCATTAAGGAATTAACAGGCTGCACATAACTGTGTGACTTACAGATAGCCAAATAGGGGAAGCTTATTAAAAAGAATATATATTGCCCAAATAAAGCACAACATTTACAATGTGCTGTCCCTGCTGAAATTTCTAACTATTGACCTGTCTCTCCTCTCATTCCTATCCAAGACCTTAGAATGGGCTGTATATAATCAACTGTCTCTCTATCTCCTACAGAAGCAACTCCTACATTTACATTTACTGTACATTACATTTCTCCTACAGAGAACTGCATTGAGCAAAGACTTAATCACTCAGCTCCGTCCTCCTCCTGCTCGATCTATCAGCTGCATTCGACACCGTTGACCACCAGATCCTGCTCTCATCCTTCATCGAGATGGGAATCTCAGGATCCGCACTGGCATGGTTTGAATTGTACCTGGCTGACCGGCCCTACGAGGTGGCCTAGAAAGAATACCTCTCCTCTCCCCACACCCTCTCTACTGGTGTCCCACAGGGCTTGGTGCTAGGCCTCCTCCTATTCTCCCTGTATACCAAGTCACTTGGCTCTGTTATCTCTGCTCATGGTTTTTCATATCATTGTTATGCAGATAGCACTCAACTCTTTCTCTCCTTCTGTCCTTCTGAAACCAATGTTCCGGCCCGTACCTCTGCATGCCTGGCAGACATCTCTGCTTGGATGTCCACCCATCACCTGAAGCTGAACCTGGGAAAGACAGAGTTGCTCTTCCTCCCAGTGATGAACTCCCCAATGATTGAGGCATCACCGTGGAAGGCTCGCCAGTGTTTTCGTCCTAGTCTGCTAGGAACCTTGGAGTGACTCCGCCGATTCACCCTCCACAACATCCAGAGAATTCGCCCATTCCTCACCCAAGAGGTTACTGAACTTCTGGTCCAGGCTTTGGTAATCTCACATCTGGACTACTGCAATTCCTTGCTGGCAGGCTTACCGGCCTGTGCCATCAAACCACTGCAACTAGTGCAGAATTTTCAACCAACCCAAATTCACACATCACCCCACTACTCACCTTTCTGCACTGGCTCCCTATTGCAGCATGTATCAAATTGAAATCACCGGTGCTGGTTTATCAGGTCGCTAGGGGAACTGCTCCCTCTTACCTCCAGACCCTGATCACACCCTACACCCCAGGCGCTCAGCCGGCGTGGGCAAACTGACTGTTCCATCCCTCCGGACCCCAGGCAGCTGTTCCTCGTGGTCTCGCCTCTTCTCTATCCTGACCCCCCGGTGGTGGAATAATCTTCCGCACTCCATCAGAACCGCAGAATCATTGGCCATCTTCCACAGGAGACTAAAAACCCACCTATTCAGACTCCACTACCACTGATTCTATACATTAATTAATTGTAATCACCACTGTTTACATGTTTATTACTCTATTTTGTATTTTGTATTTATGTTTAATACTGTATTAAACATAAATACACCCCCATTTTCCAGTTTTTACAGAAATGTAAGCAGTTCAAGTCCAGTGAATAACCTGAAATGGTAAGCGGTAAACTGCCAGAGGTTAAAAAAAAGTTTAGGTTCTGGTCCAGGCTTTGGTAATCAGTCTTATCCAGAGGGACTTACACAGTTTGCATTGTAAACTGGTGCCATTGGTTTACATTACATAAAGTCTTCATTAAGACCTTTTGGTGTCACCGTACCCAATCTAAATATCCAGTAAGCTTCCCCCGTAACAATTTATTTTCTCTGTTACCACCTCCTTTACCAAATGCACATAGTATCCCATACTGATAAACTGCATAGCTACTGGGGATTTTCTGTTTTTAAACATGGCACCTTATGCTCACGTATCCTCATTTTGAGCTCCGATTTCATTGTACCAACATAACACAAGCCATAAGGGCATTTGAATAAATGGATAACAAATTTAGATTTGCATGCAATTCCTTCCCTTATGTTAATTATTTTGCCAGACCCCCGACCCCCCATGAATAATTTGTCCGTGACAGAGCCTTGTTGTCATTCTCGTGACATGAAACGAGTCTGTTAAGCACATGGGTTCATGGGTTCTAGGTTTGAGCTCAGTCACACTTTTACACCGCTCAGGGCATCAAACAAATGAAAATGATTTTAATCTAAAACAAGCATTGATCCTGTTGAAGTTCTTAGTACCATACATTTTTTTAGATTCTACACATTGTATGCTGTGATTTGGTAATGTAGTACAGAATCTGAACTTATTTTCTGGGTGACTGAGGATGGATATGAGACTTATAAATGTAGTGTTATGTGGTCCTCTATTTTCTACCAATAATCATACAGCAATTTCACACACATAAATAAATATTTATTTTACATTCATTTGAGGCAATGGGATCACTTCAATGGTAGATTCTATTCCGTTTGTTCGGGGCATGGTAGCTGGCGCTTCTGGGCATTAGTAACTAATGCTGATGTCACTTGTTCTTTGAAAATAAGATTGTGTAGTCAGACCACAGACCTGGCTTCTCTGAGAGAATGATTAATAATGATGGAGCCTATAGGCTGCTTATGAACAAGGAGCAATCATTCTCCCCCTAATCTCTCTCTCTCTCTCTCTCTCTCTCTCTCTCTCTCTCTCTCTCTCTCTCTCTCTCTCTCTCTCTCTCTCTCTCTCTCTCTCTTCATATCACTCTCTCACTATATCATACACTCCTCTCTCTCATACTCTCTCTCTCTCTTCTTCTCAGCTTAAATAATACCAGTATGAAAAATATTTCAGGCAATATTATATTTATGTTACTTCACCTTGTGAAGCTATTGAGTCACTGGATGCATTTATATATATATTTTTTTTCACAGCATTAAAAAAAAAAAAAAAAAAAAAAGTAAGGTCTTTAATGGTATGCACTGGCAGCAACAGCTCTGAAAACCTTTTTTTCCCCATACAATTCTGTATTGTTTTGGTTAATTGACCCGAGTTTAAAGAGCATGCGTTTGACTTTAAGTCACACAGGAGAAAAGAGTAACCTGTTCAGATTGCGTTTACTTTAGTAAATATTTCACAGAAACACAGTACTTTCTCCACTGTTTGGAGAAAGCGCCATTTGTGTTGGTCCAGGTAGCCCAACGGGGACTCAAGAGGCATAAATGGCAATAATACCACAAAAAAGAAAGAAAACCTAATTGCCATTTTTGTTAATTACACAATGACCTGTTGAACCCAATGTTAATTAGCAGTGAAGTCGCTCTTAAACCTGCTGTAAATTGTCTTTACGTGAAAATTCACGAATTACATCAAACACGTTATTAACAAACCTGTTTTTACTGATGGAATAACTGTCATAATATAATGGAATCATAATTTATTTGGCTGTGCTGCTGTCTGTGCCTTTTAGATGGCAACTAACAAATTACATCAAAACCTGTTCTTGCAGACAGATTATATAACCAAGTCGAATCATAATTTTTGATGCTCACTCACAAAGTTTGAATTGGTGAAAATTATGTGTGATGCCCTAAATAGTTAATAAATATAAATACAATAAATATAGTGCCCTCCAGAATTATTGGCACCCTTGGTGAAGATGAGCAAAAGTGGCTATGAAAAAATGTTTGTGTTATTCATCAGCTTGATCTTACACTCAAAATATGACAGAAATCTAACCTTTAATTGAAGTAAAATTATTCAAAGAAAAAAAAATCCTTATCAGAAAATAAACATTTTTCACAAAAACACAATTATTGGCACCTCAGTGTTTAGTACTTTGTGCACCCTCCCTTTGCCAAGATAACAGCACTGAGACTGTTCCTATAATACTTGATGAGATTGGAGAACACATAGCAAGGGATCTGAGACCATTCCTCCATAAAGAATCTTTCCAGATCCTTTAGTGTCCTTGGTCCTTACTTGTGGACTCTCCTCTTCAGCTCAGCCCATAGGTTTTCAATGGGGTTTAGGTCAGGGAACTGGGATGGCCATTGCAAAAGCTTGATTCTGTGGCCAGGGAACCATTTTTGTGTGGATTTGGAGGTATGCTTTGGATCATTGTCCTGCTGGAAGATCCCACCACAACCCAGTTTTAGCCTCCTGACAGACAGATTTTTATCTAAAATCACCTGGTAGTTGATGGAGTCTATGATGCTATGTATCCTAACAAGGTTCCCAGGGTCTTTGGAAGTAAAACAGCCCCACAGCATCACAGATCCACCACCATACGTCACAGTGGGGATTAAGTTATTTTCTGCATGAATATCCCTCTTTTTATGTCAAACCTACCTCTGGTGTTTGTTGCCAAAAAGCTCTATTTTTGTCTCATCTGACCATAAAACCTGGTTCCACTCAAAGTTCCAGACACATCTAGCAAATTCCAGGTGCTTACGTTTGTGGTTTGATGACAGCAGAAGCTTTTGTCTGGCAAGCCTTCCAAATAGCTTGTTAGCATGGAGGTGGTGTCGAATTGTAGTTTTGGAGACTTGGTGACCCCAAGATGCAACCAAGTTCTGCAATTCTCCAACTGTGATCCTTGGATAAATTTTTGCCTCTCGAACCATCCTCTTCACTGTGCGTGGGGACAAAATACACTTGCATCCTTTTCCAGGCAGGTTTATTACAGCTCCAGTTGTTTTAAACTTCTTAATTATTGCCCTAATAGTGGTATTTTCAGGCATGTAACTATTTTTTTTATAGCCATTGCCTGATTTATGAAGGTCAACACCCGTCACCATTTACGAAGGTCAACACCCTTCACCACCCTGTCTCATTTGTTTAAGCAGTTTAAGTCCAGTGAATAACCTGAAATGGTACAAAGGTAAGCGGTAAACTTCCAGAGGTTAAAAAAAGGTTTAGGTTACCAAAAACTGAAAAAATAATGTCAATTTCAGAGTTATAAAAAAAGGCCCTTTTCAGGGAACAAGTAATGGGTTAACGTGGGTTAACAGACACTCTGTGCAAGTCGCCGACTCTGGATCCAGCAAAAGAGCCCCAGACCATCACGCTTCCTCCTTTATGTTTAACAGTTGGTGTCACACACTGAGGAACCATCCTTTCGGACGGCCTACAAACACTTTTCAAAATTTAGTGATTTCACATTTTGATTCATGATAAGACCTTCCAGTCTTCAGTAGTCCACTGGCAGTGCTTCATGGCCCAGGCAAGCCTCTTTTTCTTATTTTGCCATCTTAGCAAAGGCTTTCTTACTGCCACTTGACCTGTCAAACCTGCAGCTCGAAGTCTTCTCTTCACAGTTGAAACTGAGACTTCATTACTTCGACCAGTGTTAAACTGTGCTTGAAGCTGTGAGCTGCCTATCACTCAAGTTGTTCACTCTTAGAAACTTTTGTTGTGGCTTTTCCTGTCAGAGTTTCCTCCAGTTTCCAAGTGCCATTTGATGGTTTAGGAAACTAATCACTGCCAAAAAATTGACATTATTTTTAAATTTTTGGTAACCTAAACTTTTTTTCTTGTTTACCTCTGGCAGTTTACCGCTTACCTTTGTACCATTTCAGGTTATTCACTGGACTTGAACTGCTTACATTTCTGTAAAAACTGGGAAATGGGGGTGTTCTAAAACATTTGACTGATAGTGTATATAAATGGGAATATACTTAATTTAGATTTTTCTCATAAGAATTTAGAAGGGTGCTGTGGAGGGCGTCGGTCTCGGCCACATGGGAGTGGCATGGTTGCCTTTGATTTTACATGTTGTGGAGGCCTTTGGAGCAGGGAGACTTTCCGGGGGCAGGTTTGGCACTCTCACAGGGTGTCGCCCGGAAGGTTGCCACAAAGGCCATAATTGATTTAATTATTATTTAATTGGCAATTGATTGGAATTCAATTGAATGATTGCGTTTGTGTGTGAGAATGTGAATTGTTTGGTGTTGAGTGATTGTGATTGGGTGATTGCCTCACGAGTCCCACCTGAGCCAGGCAGAAAGTAAGCCTATTTAAGAGCAGGTGGGGCAAGTGGGGAATCAGTTATTCTTTGTCTTATATGTGTATGGAGAGTTTGTTGTCATTGTCATTGTCATTGTCATTGTCATTGTGTGCACGTGTATGGTATCGTGTTGGATGTTGGATGTTGGTGTGCGTTTGTCGAAAGTGACTGAGTAGAGTGCTTCCGGTGTGATTGGTGAAAGAGAGCGAGAGGGTGCCCTGAGAGAGGGTGCCCTGAGAGAGGGCCCGCCTCTCACCCTCGGTTTTATTTGTGTGATTGAAAGAGAACTCGCACTCGGGCAGTGGAGAGTGTTTCTGGGCAACAGCCCGAGAACTCTCACTGGAAGAGTGGAGAGTGTCTCTGTATGAATGGGTTGAAAAGAGAACTCGAACTGCAAAGTTTGAGTGTCTCAGTATGCATGGGTGGGAAGCACTTGAAAGGTCACTGGATATGTGTGTGCCTGGGAGGTTCCAGGGGAACTCCGGAAGAAGAGGCGCGGTGTCCTGTAAGTTATGATTATTTTAGCTTGTTATTTTAGTTCGTTGTTTTTACCGAAAGCTTCGCGGCGAGTAGGGTGAAGATTTTGTTATATGTTAACCTGCTACTCCCACTGTCTCTTCCCCATGTCTGGGGGGAGAGACAGGAAAAAAATCATTAAATCCGGTCCGTAGACCGACAAACTCCACTCCGTCTCCTGGCTGCTCTGTTCCCATCCAGGGATTGTAACGTGGCATGTGACTGTCTTGTCATGTCATTATGTGTGTGTATTGAGTGGTTGGTTGTGGCATTCGTGTGTGTATTCGGAGTTGTTGTCTTGTCATTCGCGTGCCACGTGAGTCGTGTAGTGTTTGTGTGCTGTAATGTCAGGTGTGACATATTGTTTCATGGGTGTTCCCCACAAGGGGGGTGTCCGTGTCGGAGGACGTGGAGTCTGAGTTCTGTGTGCATTTGTCAAAGGTGACTGAGTAGAGTGCGTCTTGTGTGTGTGGGAAAGAGGGAGAGGGGGCGCACTAAGAGTGTCCGCCTCTCGCCCTCGGTGTGATTGGAAGAGAACTCACACTCGGGCAGTGGAGAGTGTCTTGGGGCTGGTGACAGAGAACTCTCACTGTGAGGAGTGGCGAGGGTCTCAGTATGTTTGGGGTAAAAGAGAACTCAGACTGGAAAGTTTGAGTGTCTCTGTGTGCATGGGTTTGGGAAGCACTTGAAAAGTCACTGGAGATGTGTGTGGAGTGTGTCGGGACAGTGAGTAGAGTTCTACCCTGTCCCGGTGAGTGTTGATGTGTGTTTAATGTGAATGTATGAAGGTGGTGTGGAAAGCCACTAATTGTCTGTGTTTGTTCTGTGTTTCCCCGGAAGGGGATTCCCCCCTTGGAGGAGGCAGGGCTTTCATTTATGGTTTAGGGTGAAGATTTTGTGTTTTGTTTGTTTTATTGTAACCTGCTCTCCCACTGTTTCTCTCCTGTGTCTGGAGGGAAAGACAGAAAAAAAATAAGAATCCTCTCCAGACTGCTCTGTTCCCGTCCAGGGATTGTCACGTGGCGTGTGACAGGTGCCAATAATTGTGACGTGTTTTTGAGAATACATTTACTTCAATTAAAGGTTATATTTCTCTCATATACACCGATCAGCCACAACATTAAAACCACCTGCCTAATATTGTGTAGGTCCCCCTCATGCCACCAAACCAGCTCTGACCCGTCGAGGCATGGGCTCCACAAGACCTCTGAAGGTGTCCTGTGGTATCTGGCGCCAAGATTTTAGCAGCAGATCCTTTAAGTCCTGTAACTTGTGAGGTGATGCCTCCATGGATCGGACTTGTGGTCCAGCACATCCCACAGATGCTCGATTGGACTGAGATCTGGGGAATTTGGAGGCCAATTCAACACCTTGAACTCTTTGTCATGTTCCTCAAACCATTCCTGAACAATTTTTGCAGTGTGCCAGGGTGCATTATCCTGCTGAAAGAGGCCACTGCCATCAGGGAATGCCCTTGCCATGAAGGGGTGTACTTGGTCTGCAACAATGCTTAGGTAGGTGGTACGTGTCAAAGTAACGTCCACATGAATGCCAGGACCCACGTTTTCCCAGCAGAACATTGCCCAGAGCATCACACTGCCTCCGCCGGCTCGCCTTCTTCCCATAGTGCATCCTGGTGCCATCTCTTCCCCAGGTAAATGACGCACACGCACCCGGCCATCCACATGATGTATAAGAAAACGTGACTCATCAGACCAGCCCACCTTCTTCCATTGCTCCATGGTCCAGTTCTGACACTCATGTGCCCATTGTACGCGCTTTCGGCAGTGGACAGGGGTCAGCATGGGCACTCTGACCGGTCTGTGGCTACGCAGCCCCATACGCAGCAATCTGCGATGCACTGTGTGTTCTGACACCTTTCTATCATAGCCAGCATGAACTTTTTCAGCAATTTGTGCTACAGTAGCTCTTCTGTGGGATCGAACCAGACAGGCTAGCCTTCGCTCCCCATGCGCATCAGTAAGCCTTGGACCCTGTCGCCGGTTCACTGGTTGTCCTTCCTTGGACCACTTTTGGTAGGTACTAACCACTGCATACCAGGAACACCCCTCAAGACCTGCCGTTTTGGAGATGCTCTGACCCAGTCGTCTAGCCATCACAATTTGGCCCTTGTCAAAGTCGCTCAGATCTTTACGCTTGCCCATTTTTCCTGCTTCCAACACATCAACTTAAAGAACTGACTGTTCACTTGCTGCCTAATATATCCCACACCCACAGGTGCCATTGTAACGAGATGATCAATGTTATTCACTTCACCTGTCAGTGGTTTTAACATTGTGGCTGATCGGGTATATATTTTTACATTTATATCACATTTTTTCCCAGTTTTTCTTCCAATTTGGTTGCCAATTATAACCTCTATTTATCTCAATTCACCTATGAGTCCGCCAAGTAACTCCAAGTAATGAGCCAATTTTTCCGGGCTGGTACATCCGCCTCCTCCGAGACGGAACCCGACCACGGACGCCCTTCGACGAACTTGTGCTGGCTTACCCTCCCCCCATCCCTCTGGGGTGGACAGAGACGGGTTTCGAACCATGTCCCTGATAGGCAGCCACACTTGTATTAGTCCAGCCAAGATACAGTGCGTTAGACTGCTACACTATCTGCCACCCCTTCTCCCATATTTTGAGTGTCAGATCAAGCTGATTAACAACAAAGACAATTTTTCATAGCCGTTTTTGCTCATGTTTACCAAGGGTCCCAGTAGTTCTGGAGGGCACTGTATATAAAATAAAATAATGCCATGAGTCAATTTTCTTTACACCTTTATAAAGCATACACATATTCATATCCTCACTTCAAACATATGTAATATCTCAACAAAGACAAAGACAAATTCCTCACATCTACAAAGCATCTATGCATCTAAATTCCTAAAATCGGTCTGCATGCTAAATGTTGATAACAACTAATGTTGCAACTACACTTTCACCAATATATTTTACAGAAATTAAACAAGCACTGTTCCACAGCACTGGGCTACCAATGTTTCTCTACAGGGGAAATCAATCGCATGTAATCTAACACTGGTTCGAGGAGGAGATTTGGTGATGGGTGGAGCTACTCTGACCCCACAGAGCTGGTGGCGGACATGATTTTCTTGAAATTCCAGGGGCAGCATTAAGCTGGCTCCTCTGTAAATTAATCTTTATTAACAGCCTGTATCTCTGTGGCTCATCTGTCCTGATCCCCCTGTGCTAATTCCACTCTTGTTCCCTATAGTAGGTTCCCTCTGTTCATCTGTTATTATCAGATAATCTCCCATAATCCTGCATCAGATCATCAGATCATTGTTACAGCTTTAGAAAGTTATTGTTATGTATAATTACACCCATGTTCACCAAACAGGAATGTTATATTGCTTATCTTTTGTGGGTCTTTTCCAAACTTAAACCAGGGAAATTTCCAAAAGTGACATTATTTAATGGACATTGGGCATTATAGTGTATTGTTTTTAATGGTAAAGAGACACTGCATCCAGGTAGGAACTATGGAATAAACAGGTCTATTTTATTGGTGTCAGTAGACTTCTATGGTTAATGTTATTTAGACCACCTATACAAACATTGTAATTTTGTAATATGTGGTCTTTCCATGAAAGAGAGGAATTACCTTAAATTAAATCTCAATAAGAGTACGCAACCATGGGTTTATTTTATGTAATGAAACAAAACAAAAAAGTCAATAAATGTCAGGACAATGATCATGAAATACCTAGGTTCATGGCAACATTTCAACATGCTTTCATTTTACTGTTTGAGCAGAATAACAGGAAAATTCCTCATACTTTATCGTGTTTTTGTCTTGTTACGATCTCTCAATAAAATCAGTCATTTGAAAATGTTAACTCTATACAGCATACTGGAAATCCCTCAACATGTTAAGCCTTTGACTTCATTCTTTAACCTTTAACACTAATGTTGAAATGTTTCGGTTTAGCTTTACAAACATTTTCCTTCTCTATTAAAAAATCTTGCAAAATTGAGAATGGATATCCCAACACATTTTTGTAAGCAATGGAAATAAGAATGTAAATTGTTGCTCTGAAAACATAAACATAAAAAAGTTTACAGGTATGTAAATAAAACCTTATCTAAAGGTGATACAGTTAGTTTATTACACAAGTTAAAACATGAAATGTGTCTTCTTGATACATTACTGACAAGCCAATTGTTATTCCTTAAATAACATAAAACTAACATATTTATTTTCCCATCAGAAAGAAATTTTTTACATTTTGAAATGTTTAGAACATGAGCAGATTATTGATATCTGTTAAGTATGAGAGGCCTCACATGCAGGGTTTAAGTAATAGACTCTGGGAAATTGGGAGCGCTGTTCTGCATAATGATCTAAAGTAGTCATCATTACATGTTGTAGAGACAGGAATCATTTATCAACATATTACAACAGTTGTCGCCAGAGTGTTTAGTTTGTAAAGACAAAATGTATTTTACTCTTTTATGTTTTCTATGATTTAGGCCAGTTAAACATTACATTTGTCTTCTTGATACAATACTGAAAAGCCATCTACAAATATTATTTGAAGCAATCACATTTTAAACCATTTCTGTAGTTGTAGGTTACTTTCTAGAGAGAATTTCTTCATTGAGAGAATTGATTCTCTGACGAGATCTGTGGTGGCGTTTAAAATATTTTATCCCCTTGTGCAAAGCAGTATGGGTAACTGGGTGTTTGGCTTTTTGAAGTGTGCATGAGGCGAAAGACTTGTTCGATATGTTTAGAAAATAGCCTACTTAAGAGTGTCTGTTGAAATGTATTTATGTCTTTTTTAGAAGAACACCTCCCCTGAATAATTGATCCAACACAACTGATGATGATGATGATGATAATGATGATGAAAACAAGTCAGAACCATGTAGCCCTATTTTTAAAAGAACATGCAACAAGATCATACAACATAAATCACGTCGGCCAACAAATAGGCCTTTACTATACAAATCAGTTTACAAGCTCCGGTGTGATGTAAACCATTTCAGACTTTTAATTTTTTTATTTACTTACTCACTATGTATGGTTAAAAAGTGAACCAATGTGTCAGGAATCTTGTATTGATTAACCAATCAATGCAGTGTTCAATGCAGAAGCACTTACTAAAATTTCGTAAACATTTACATCAAATACATTTTATTTTTACAGTTAAGTCATTCTAATGCTGAAAGCTATGACTGGTTACACATTGTTGGCAACTCTATTCATCATTCCAAATGGATAAACTGTAAGAAAGAAAATACTCTATATTAGGCTATGATAATGATGATATAGTCTTTGGAGGAAGTTTTGTGTTTTGTGGTGAAAATCATTGTTTATTGAAAAGCTCCCTAAGGAATAAATTCAATCTAGCACTACATGTCCATGTCTTTGACTGCCTATTTATCTTTCCAAAACCTAGCAGCAAAGAGTTCAACGGTTGTTTAAATGAACAATAAAATGTGTAGGCTACAGCCAAGTAATTAAAGATGACTTTGATTATTGGGTTATTTTCTGTTTAGGGAAGAAACATGCATCCCCATACATGTACCATTTCACCACAATGTCTGTTCAATATTGTAACTGAGGGCAGCTAGCTTAGCCACAGGAATGCTGGATGCCCTCCATTTAGTTTGTGTGTAGCATGCTAGGTGGCTACATATTCATAGACCACGGGCTACGAAGTCATAACATGCCCCAGAGGCCCTTGCGGCCAGATAAACTTAGAATGTTTGGCTAGTTATGTTCATAAATGTTCAAGTAAGAACACCAAGGTGTGAGGTATGGGATAAGGACCCAAACGCAGACCAGGATCAGGCAAAAAGGAACATTTAATTCAGGCAGGGGTCAAAACCAGTAGACAGAGTAGCAAAGACACAAAATCGAAATCCAAGAGAGTAGTCAAAAAACAATCCAAAAAGTCAAAACCAAGAAATCAGAAAAGGCAAAAACAAAACAGAATCGGCAGGCAAACTCAAAGTGAAAACGGAAGGGGTGTCTCGGGAAAATGCAGCAGACTCTGGCTTACTAATAATCGGCACAGGGAATGAGGATCAATGTTCTGACAAAGAGTGAACGTAAACACGGAACTTATATACAAGCAGGGAAGGGAAACACAATAGGAATCAGGTGTGACTGGGAGGAGAGAAGGGCAGGAACACAGGTGAGAACGATAGGATTCACTAATACAATAATGAGGGAAAACGAAAGACACGGACTGGGAATCACATAGACACATTGACAATATACGACCTGGAAGAGCAGGCAGACACGTGCACAGTTCGAAGGGGAGGAACGCATAGAGAGAATCTGCGTGCAGATAAAGCGAAACGTGAGAAGCGTACAGCGATAGGACAACGAGAGAGAGAATGATAGTGATAGAAGCGTGAGATAATTAGTCATTAGTAATGTTAGTAACTTAATCTAAATCCCTATTGTTAGTAGTTTAGTAGGTTAGTACTATATACATCTAACTAATACATACAAAGTGTTATAGGAAGAAAGAAGGAAGTAAAACGAGATAAGAAACTAAGACAGAAAAACCGAAAAGTTGAATTTCCCAAAGTGCATGACAAAGACAAGGAGTGGATCTCAAACAACAAGGAACAATAACAGACGGGGAACAGAACGTGAATGAAACGTGAATGATGAATGATAAATAATGATATAAACGAAGTACAAAAACAAACCGAACAGATAATGCAAAACATAACAGAGATAATATAAACAAAGTACAAAAACAAACCGAACAGATGAGAATGACCACCATGTGATTCCGATGCAGGTGTTGTACTTCACTTGTGCTACACGTTTTATATTAATAGAGAAGTAGTACTGAAATGGAAAAGCAAAGTCTCTCGACTCTTGATTCTGTGCCGTCCACCGCTACAATATAGGCTACTCAGAGACCTAGAATTGATTTGATTTGAATGGATTGTATGTGCATGGTTTAGCTCATTTAAAAAATGAAATTAATCTTTAATGGTGTAATTTCAATGTATCAGAGTATATTTTGTGAGATTAAGATTGTTCATTACTTTATTAAATAAATGTGGTTTATACAATATTTTTTTTTTTTAAATGTGCAGTATTGTTTAACTTCACATTTAAGGGCAAAAAACTACATATATACATCAATTTTACATTGGATTCTGACTATGTTTACCTAATTGAACCAAAGGCCTGTGGGTTTCTGTTTGTTCTTTCATTTTGAAATTGGTGTCTTCATATTGCCAAAGCTTTGCTCACAATGATGATGAATCCGTTTTTTCAACAAGCGTATTGAAGGCCTATGTCTTCATTTTATGTTTTTGCGGTTAAAATGAATCAGAACCTATTAGCAGTTTTCACTTGAAGGCCTAATGTGATTGTTGTTATTCAAACTGATCAGTTCTGGGTGTGAAGATTAGGCTACTATGCGGAAAAGTCCTGTTTAATTTGTTTTAAGCCTACTTATTTTGAGAAGTGAGCAGAATTGATGGAAATATTGTAACGCTGACTGCTGAAGGAACATCCAGAAATGTTTGCTTTTTCATGATCGTGATACAATTTTTATCACATCAAAGCTTATAGACGCAATGAAGTGAATGAACAGCCAGTTAACCTAGCTAAGCTACACAGGACGTAGCAAACGTGGCTTACATTTACATTTTACATTTTAAGCATTTAGCAGACGCTCTTATCCAAAGCAACTTACAAGATGTGCATTAATACATGGTAAGAACAATCATAGTTTGTGCATGAGATCAGTGCAGTAATATAGCAATAAACATTGTTGCAGGCAGCTGCATAACATACCTGTAACACTGGGAAGGAAAAGGTTAGTAAATTTATTTATTTATTTAATTTTTTTTTAGGAGTAAGCAAGGATACATAATAAGTACACTCTGGTTTTCTCTTCAGATCGTGTGCTTAGGCAATGTGCTCGGGTTTCTCTTCATTTCGTACATGCCTTTCGCCTTTTAATATAGACGAATAGCTGTGCGTTATTGGGTGCCCAGGGCACATTTCCTCCTCCCCTTCATTTTCTATTCTTTACTCTCTCTCTCTCCCTAAATCTCCCTTCCGACTGCACTTGAGGGCCTGCTGCAGGACGCAAAGGACCAGAGACCAGAGGGGAGTGCAGAGGTGCCTGGCAAGACTCGAAATTTTCTCAACCGGGCTTCTCCTAGCCAACCTCCACCAAGGGCTATGCTCCCAGCTCTCCTTCTCCACCCTGCAGCAGGACCACCAGGCGGATCCTGGAGGACGAGGTGCCAGGAGCGGCAGTGCAGAGGACCGGACCGGAGGAACCACCTGCCGGCGGAGCCACCTGCCACCAGGACAACAACGCAGGGATCCTTTGGGCCTACTGTGATCTTCGCTCCGGCCACAGCAGACCAAGGAGGGATCGATCTAGCAGGGAGCTGCAGTCCATCATAGAAGATTTCTCCCTTCATGATGCCGGGGGCGCCTCTCCCCCTCAATACACGTGGGTGAGATCCTCTGGCGCCTCCTTCTCCAGAATAGACATGTTTCTGCTCTCACCAGGCCTGAGAATGTGTTCCTATGCCATCGGAGCAGTGCACTTGTCAGACCACCACAGGGTGACCGTGTCCATGGACTGGGAGAAGACCATCATGGTGGGTAGGGGTCCCTGGAGGATGAATACCAGCCATCTCCAGGACCCCAAAGTGCGCCTCTCCTTCTCAAGACGATACCTGGAGTGGGTCACCTTAAAACACCTTTTTGACTCCCCGAGTGGTGGGAGATGGTGAAGGATCGGGTGTGGGGCTACTGCCTGGAGAGGGTGCTGGAGAGGTTTAACTTTCCAAATCCCCTCCGGCGTTGGACCAGGATGTGTTTGGGGACATCTCGGGCAGAGCGGTTGTCAATAAGAACCTCTCTGCCCCGTCTGACATCAGGTCCGGTGTCAGGGGTGACCCCTAGCGCCCCTCCTGTACATCATCTACCTTGAGCCATTTCTACAGGCCATCCAGTGATGGCCGTGGGGAGCGGCTCGGGGTGATGGCGTAGATTGAAGACATCACCCTCGTCGGCACAGATAGTCGTTCCATCACCGCCATGGAGTGAGTCACTAACCTGTTCTTTCTCTGTATGCATAGAAGGCATAAAGCTTCTGGGGGTCACCTTTCAGAACGACAGGAGAGGGAACCGGAGCTGGGTGGAGGCCCTCCACCATGTCCAGAGAAAAATTGGGAGCTGGAGCGCACAACCCCTGACAATGACAGGTAAGATCCTGGTCCTGAAGGCAATAGTCCTTCTCAGCCTCCTTTATACTGGCCAAGTGCTTGACAGACAGGGCCACTAGCAAACTTGTTGCTAGAATGGCCTTTTGGTTTGTCTGTGGGAGCAAAATGGAGAGGCTGGGGAGGACAAACCTGATGAAGGAGGAGGAGAAAGGGGGCAGGGGGTCCCAGATATAACATCAGTTATATTGGCACAGGATCTGGCCACACTGGTCCAGAACACCCTGGGGGAGTCAGCCCCTGGTAAATTTACTAAATACTATGCCACTCCCTTCCTCAGATCTATGGGCCTGTGTGGGCTGGATCATACTGTGCCATACAGCTGGGACCCCCCATATGTCTACAGAGCCCTGAGGGATTTTGCCTTCAGGACGAGATTGGTCAGGGCTGGGTTGCCCTCATGGACATACAAAAATATCATGTCCTTTTTGAGATTGGGAGAGACCATGATGCTCCCGAGGGGCAACCCTACTCTGAACCCCAAAATTGTATGGAAAAATGCAAATCATAAAACACTAAACAATAAACAAAAGGACATAACATGTCTGCTCATAACTGTCTCCCCACCAGGCCATTCATGTGTAGACGACACTTAGCCCTGACCGAGAACTGCCCCCATGGATGCACTGACTCAGAACATGTACACCATCTGTTCTAGGAGTGCTCTGTGGCCAGACGGGTCTGGAGCCTTCTGTGTCCTCTGTTTCCCAGAACAGGCTCCTGCCAAGATCCTCCCTGACAACTAAGAGGGTCCTGTATGTCTGAACCTATTGTTACCTGAATACCTTTTTGTTTTGTTTTGTTTTTTTAGTTGGAATGCCAACTTTTTAAATAATTGAATTGTAAATCTGAAAAGAATATAAAAAAACTATGAAATAACATTTTTGGTATAAAGCCTGTCCCAGGTTCTGTTGTGTGGATACTGATACTGAAACCTCAGGCCCTGGGGCATTGGCTATAGACTGGGTGCCTTGGTTCAGGATACTGGAGTACAGTGGCATGACTATGGCTTTGGTTTAACCACTCCCCTTTTTTAAAATGGTCAAAAAATACATTAAACCTATACAAAGCATCAGTTGTAACTGTTCATATGCCAAAATTTGAAAGCAGTTCTGTCATGGGGGTTCAATTGGCATATTACCCAGTATTCATTTGAGATTCATTTAAAGTTACCGTCAATGGGAAAGGCAGAGAACAATCCTAGGTAGTGTCCGGGGATCAGTTTACAGAATGCCATTACCCAGAATCCCTAGCGGGACCTTGGAACATGCCCACCTGTCAAATAGTTTGATTGATTACTTAAGGGACAAAGATGACATTCCTAAGTGACAGTTATAAAAGCAATATGATAATCATATATCACATTTGAAATACTGTGGTCAGCCATCATCATGGTGAAAGGCAAATAACTCCCTGAAAGTATCAGTTAAAAGGTTATTGACCTCTATAGATCAGGAGATGGCTGCAAAAAATGAAAAAGTTAAAAGATACTGCTTTCTACTGTTGCGTAAATTATTAGCAAGTTTCAGGCTACCAGTGGAACAGTAGCTGGAACAGTGGCTAACCTGCCAGGTAGAGGACGCAAGTCTATCTTGCCCCCACGTGTAGTGAAATGGATGTTTTGAGAGGCAAAAAATGGGGCCCCTTGCCCCTTTAGGGCAAAGGTCCAAGATCTCCAAAACAACCTGTCATGTTGGGGTTACAAGGTGTCTAAAGCCACCATTCGACGACGCCTACATGACAATTGCCTAATGGCAGATTTGCAAGAAGAAAGCCTGTTTTGAAGACAATTCACTGAAAAAGGCATCTTGAATTCATCTACATCTGAACTACAATTGGAACCATGTCTTGTAGCCGAATCAAGCTTTTTGGACATGCACATCAGTGTTATGTTTGGCGTTCAAAGAATGCAAGTAATGTTGAAAAGCACCTCATGCCTATGGTGAAACATGGTGGTGGATCTTTAATGCTTTGGGGTTGTTTTGCATCCACAGGCCCTGGGGCCCTTATTATAATAGATGGAACCATGAACTCCAGCATGTACCAAGACATTTTGTCCAAAAACCTTGTTCCCTCTGCCAGGAAGCTACATCTTGGCCGCAGATGGACAATGCAACAAGACAACGATACCAAACATACGTCCAAAGAAACGAAGAAGTGGTTGACAGAGCACACAATGTCCTGACGTGGCATGAATCATTATTCAACCTGGCAGCCATATTGGAATGAAAATGAAGCTTGTACTGCAAGCAAAATTACTTTTCTTGCAAGGGTACAATTATGTTCTTTGGACTAAAGGTACAATTCAGTACCCTACAGGGGTACTGCCACAGTGACAAGCATTTGTACTTTAATAGGTACAACACAGTACATTTTGTTTCAAAGAGTGTAGTTCTTTTATCTCTGATATTGGATTCCCTGATAGGTTTAAGATGTGAAAAAAAGACTTAAATCCAACAGTAATATAAACAGTTTTCTTTGTGTGTTATGACCCTTTATAAGAATGTAGGGCAGTTCACAGAACTATGCCCTGAAATAACCTCAAAGAGTGCGAACTGTGTTTAGGAAGCCAACAGGAGAGAACAATAGTATTGCAGAGGGGAAACTTTAGGGCAGTTCACAGAACTATGCCATGAAGGACCCCAAAGAGTGTGAACTGTGTTTGTGTTGCCAGCAGGGAGCCAACGGGCGAGAACAGTGGTATTGCCCCAGACGCCTCACAGTATTTATTTATAAATAAATAAAACAGGACACGGTGGGGGCTGTTCTCAAGACTTGACCACATCACTGAGTTTAATGTGTTATACTGTAACTTCATCATTTACATGTACAGTATAAGCATGTTTGGTGTTGTTGGAGAGCTGATGTAATGAGCAGTGTGTTGGTGTCATTGATGATGTGGTGCGGGTGGCGCTTACTGAGGATTTCAGAACACCGTTCAAAAGTGAACGGTGCAAATGCAAATGATCTGCGGTCAGCGGCCGTCTGTGAGACTGGCGGTGTGATGCGCGTACAGAAACAGCGCAGGAAGTGGTTACGTTTTTCGGTGATTATGTCCTTATTTGGTGTTTGATGGTTTCTTTTGATGTGTAGGTATATAGGGGGAAAAGTGGCATACATCGGGGAGATTCGTACTACGACCTTCTGCGCAACTTGGCGTATAGCCGTTTTTGTATTCTTACGTTACGCAAATTCTGTTTGATGTTTTTCTGCAAGTCCGGCTAATAAACATTTTCATACCAAAGCATCTCTCATTAATCTAGACTGCAGTTACACGTTGTGGTTTTAAGATTAAAGTTAACACACACACATAGAACGTTGCACTCCGTGGTCACTCGCCTATACATTAGTGCCGTTGCAAGATACGCAACTGTTTCCTTGCTAGGCTTTACACAGGCCAAAGGCACGTCTGCATCTCATATAGAGATAGCAACACGTATAGAGCCACACTACACGAGACGAGAGACTACAGTCTCTCATTTGCCTATACGATTCTAGCAGTAACAGTTAACAAAGAGAAAAGCTAACATACATTGTAGTCAGATAGAGTTGGAGTTAATTAACCTCCATTTAATCCCGTTCCGGTGACACTAAGGTAAGGCTACACGCTATACTTCAACACTCGGACACGTCCGCCATTTGGTGTGTTCAGGTGGAATCTTACAGGATTCTACAAGAACAATAAACAGAAATCACTTACAGTGGGTATAAAAATAATTATCTCCTCCTTTGGCATTTTTCACATTTTATTTTCTTACTTCAGGGAATCAAAATGGGAATTTATTGGGAATTCTTGCCACTGATCAACACAATATCAACAAAATATATTAAAAACTATAATGTCAAATACAAAACAACACTAAAGCTTTAAAAATTCAAAAAATTGTTCAGTTGTATATTGCTTAAAGTGCTGTTTGTGAAAATTCTGGAGACATATTTTCACAAAGCCGGGAAGCATTAGTGATCATCACACAGGGTATTTGTTTACCTCCCTCTCCTTGATGCATAAGTAATTGCAAGTAATAATCATCAAAATGATTTATGCATATTTATGAGGCTGGGGTCCTGATTTATTGCACCGATTTGCATACTGTGTACCAAAATATCCTGCTTTTTACACAGGGTGTTAAATAGAGATCGTGAATGATTTATTGTAAGCTGCGCCTAAGAGTTATCGCCCCAACCTGCCAGTATACATCTTCACAGGGTGCCTCAATTCCTCAGATAAATATTGAAAAGACAGAGGGGGGGGTATACACTGGGGAGCTGCCATATTCCTGCAGTGCATTCTATTCTGGTTAAGTATAATCATCGGCAGTCCTCTAGAATCGGTAAGTAAACAGGTCAACGACTTCATCACAGTAGCTGTAATTACTTAAAAACGTTACTGTTGTAGCTTCGTTTTGTTTCATTCAGTTATTTTTTTGTTTAATGGTTATAATCAGTTACACAAGTATTTGCCATCAGTTTCAAGTTGGGTAATGCAGCTGCAGGTTTGACAGGTCGAGTGGCAGTAAGAAAGCCATTGCTAAAATGGCAAAATAAGAAAAAGAGGCTTGCCTGGGCCATAAAGCACCGCCCGTGGACTACTGAAGATTGGAAGAAGGTCTTATGGACCGATGAATCAAAATTTGAAATCTTCGGTTCATCACGCAAGGTTTTATTCCGCCATCGAGTAGGCAAAATGATGGTTCCTCAGTGTGTGTCACCAACTGTCAAACATGGAGGAAGAAGCGTGATGGTCTGGGACTCTTTTGCTGGATCCAGAGTCGGCGACTTGCACAGAGTGACTGTTAACCCATGTTAACCCATTACTTGTTCCCTGAAAAGGGCCTTTTTTTATAACTCTTAAATGTACATTCTTTTTCAGTTTTTCAGACCTCTGGCAGTTTACTGCTTACCTTTGTGCCATTTCAGGTTATTCACTGGACTTGAACTGCTTAAATTTCAGTAAAAACTGGAAAATGGGGGTGTTCTAAAACTTTTGACCAGTAGTGTATATATGTGGACTCAGTGGCCACTTTATTAGGTACACCTGTACACCTGCGCGTTAATGCAATTGTCTAATCAATCAACCATGTGGCAGCAACTTGTCGGGGAGGTGCATTTTAGTCATCCTGCGCAGGCAGACAGAGTGGGGCCATCTTTAGCGGGTTTATGGCTCTGTGAGTGAAGCCTGGGCACTTGGGTATGTAGCAGTGGTGAACCAGTGCCACACCCCACAACTTCAGGTTTATACCTATGAGCTGGATATTATGGATCATGGATAAAATAATTATGGCCCGCCAGATTAAATCAGAGGTCAACATGGTATGATTTGGTAGCATATTATGAGCATATTATGCCTCTCCAAATATCAGCTCAACCAGCATCTCGGTATAAACAAAGCTGTCTTCCCCAGGCCCTAGTGATGTTTGATATCGCCACGATTCTCAACATGAGAGAAGCATATCAATGGCAACCTTTAAAAGATTTATTGTGGTTGTAAGTGATCTAAAACAAAAATATAAAAAGGAGGACTGAACCTGTCTTGCGCTGCAATTCCCCCCAAATCGTAAATGATGGGCTAAGAAGGGAGTGAGCCAACCCCCCCCCAACACTTAAAGTCTGACCTGTTGGTGACACGATGCTTCGATTTTGTTGGACTTCCTTCCTACAGTTTCTCTTTCCTGTTTCTCTTGGAAGATCTGGTGCCAGCTAACACCTCGGCTGCATGTGCTTTGCATTCTTGGAGAGAGACAGGCTTGGTTTGGTATCATTTTCTTCCATTTCATCTCCTTCGTGATTGTTACATGTCAATTTTATGTCTAGAATTGAGTATTTGTTAAGCCGAAATATCCAATTGAATGTTTATTTCCATGTGGGTGATAATTGTTGGGGCTATCCAGTTTGGAATTTGGATGAAGGTTGATCCACCAGATTGCTCAGCCTATCAATGAATTCAGAGATTTAATTGATAATTGGTATCCTGTGTAGTAAATCAAATAAATATAGTTTACATGTAGGATAAGTGAGGGGTTTTAACGCGTAATACCAATTGTGTATTCAGAGTGCTGAAGGGAATTTCACTGGGCTACTGGATTTAGAGAATAGACCATTTTTATTCTAACTTCACTGTTCCGACAAACTCAATGTCTAAAAGCATGCAGACATGGTCAAGAGGTTCAGTTTACACAGAATGGTGCGAAAAACAAAACATCCAGTGAGCGGCAGTTCTGTGGGTGAAAATGCCTTGTTAATGAGAGAGGCCAGAGGAGAATGGTTAGACTGGTTCAAGCTGACAGGAAGACAACAGTAACTCGCGTTACAACAGTGGTATGCAGAAGAGCATCTCTGAACACATAACATGTTGGACCTTGAAGTGGATGGGCTCCAGCAGCAGAAGACCACACCGGGCTCCACTCCTGTCAGCTAAGTACAGGAAAGTGAGGCTACAGTGGGCACAGGCTCACCAAAACTGGACAGTTGAAGATTGGAAAAACGTCACCTGGTCTGACGCATCTCAATTTCTGCTGCGACATGCAGATGTTAGGGTCAGAATTTGACGTAAACAACATGAATCCATGCATCCATCCTGCCTTGTGTCAACGGTTCAGGCTGGTGGTGGTGGTGTAATGGTGTGGGGAATGTTCTCTTGGCACACATTAAACCCCTTAATACCAATTGAGCATCGTTTAAATGCCACAGCCTACCTAAGTCTTGTTGCTGACTATGTGCACCCCTTTATGACCACAGTCTATCCATCTTCTAATGGCTACTTCCAGCAGGATAATGCACCATTTTACAAAGCACACATCATCTCAAGCTGGTTCCAGGAACATGACAACAAGTTCAGTATACTCCAATAGTCTCCACAGTCACCAGAACTCAGAGCACCTTTGGGATGTGGTGGAATGGGAGATTCGCAATGAATGTGCAGCCGACAAATCTGCAGTAACTCTGTGATGTTATCATGTCAACATGGACCAGAATCTCTGAGGAATGTTTCTAGCACCTTGTTGAATCCATACCATGAAGAATTCAGGCTGTTCTGGGGGCAAAGGGGGGTCCTACGCAGTACTAGAAAGGTGTACCTATAGTGTATATCTTCTAACACCATGTGCAATCTCCGTATTCCTGTCTCCTCTCCTAGATTTCCTAAAAGGAGGGTTGCAACCCACAGCCGCAACCTCTCAAATCTGATTCACCCACCTAGATTTACCGGTGTAGACTTCATGGCATCAGGTGGGCTATGGAACTGCCAGTACACAGTCCAGAAGGCTGACTTCCTCTTAGCCCAGGACTTCCTACTCTCCCTGCAGTTCCTGGCACTCACCGAGACGTGGATTGCTCCTCAAAAAACGGCCACCCCTGCTGCTCTCTCCACTGCCTACACCTTCTCTCACACTCTACGACCCACAGGTAGAGGTGGAGGGACAGGTATACTAATCTCCCCCCTGTGGAGATTAGTTTTGTTCCTCTTCCTCATTTCCCAACCTTCTCCTTTGAATTTCATCCTGTCACTGTCACTGTCCCATGTAAATTGCACAATATTATTCTGTATCATCCTCCAGGTCCACTGGGGAGCTTCCTAGATGAAGTGGATGCCCTACCCAGTCCTTTCCAGAGTGCAGTGAAGATTGCACACCTATCCTACTTCTTAGTAGCTTCAACCTACAGCTGGACACCCCTCAGTGACTTTCTGCCCCTCCTCCAGTCCTTTGACTTTGAGTCCCCACCCAACCACAAGGCCGGCAACCAACTGCACCTTGTCTTCACCAGGAACTGCACCTTGCACAACCTTACGGTATCTCCACTTCATATATCTGACCATTGCTTTCTGTCTTTTACCCTCCCCCTCCCGTCTGTATCCAAACCCTCTTTACCTGCCCCCACTGTCCATCACAACCTCCATTCTCTCTCCCCCACAGCCCTGCCATCTACGGTTCTATCTCTTCCCTTTATTGATACCTCCTTTCAACTACCTGGTGAGGAAGCCTTATCCACTCTGCTATCCACTCTCTCCTCCTCCTCCTTTGATTCACTTTGTCCTATCTCCATGAAACCAGCTTCCTACGCCCCAGTCCCTGGCTAACTGATTGCATTTGTGCAGACCAACTCAAACTGCATGCAACAGAAAGTAAATTGAGAAAATTTAAATACCATTTTAACCTGGCAGCCTTCCACAGTCCTGGCTACCTTTTCCTCTAATCTGTCCTCTGGTAAGTCTGCATTTGTATTCTCTAAAATCCTCTGCATCTAACCCACGCAAACTCTTCTCTACATTTTCCACTCTCCTCACCATTCCTCCTTCCCCACCCCCTCCTCTCTAACTGCAGATGAAATGCATCCTTCTTTCACTAGAACGTCAATGACATTCGCAAATCCTTCTCCGCACCTATCTCACAACCCAACCCACCCGCCTCCCTATTCTCCTTCTCACCCCTCTCTGACCCTGACATCTCACAACTTCTTCACTCCCACCATCCTATCACCTGCCCTTTCGATCCCATTCCCTCCCCTTTCTTCCAGTACACCTCTATGGTCACCCTCACCTTTGTCTCCCTTATAATCGACTCTTCTCCTTCATCTGGTACTCTCCCCTCTGCTCTCAAAAGGGCCCATGTCATGCCCTTCATAAAAAAATCCTCTTTGAATCCTGCTGACATTTCGAACTGCCGACCTGTCTCTTTCCTCACATTCCTATCCAAGACTGTAGAACAGGCTGCATATAATCAACTGTTTCTCTATCTCCTACAGAAAGAACTGCTTGATCCCAACCAAATAGGCTTCGAGGCAGGTCACTCTACTGAAACTGTTCTGCTCACGGGCACTAAGGCTGTTTACTCAGCAAAGACTAAATCACTCAGCTCCATCCTCCCTCAACCTATCGGCTGCATTTGACACTGTTGACCACCAGATCCTGCTCTCATCTCTCACTGACATGGGAATCTCAGGATCTGCACTGGCATGGATTGAGTCATACCTGGCTGACTGGTTCTACCAGGTGGCCTAGAGAGGATCCTTCTTCTCTCCCCACACCCTCTCAACCAGGGCTCGATGATAGGCTCCCTCTTGTTCTCCATGTATACTCCAAGTCACTTGGTTCTGTTATCTCTGCTCATGGTTTTTCATATCACTGTCATGCTGATGACACAACTCTTTCTCTCCTTCTGAAACTCAGGTTCTAGCGCATATCTCTGCATGCTGAGCAGACATCTCTGCTTGGATGTCCACCCAACACCTGAGGCTCAACCTGGGGATTACCGAGCTGCACTTCCTCTCAGCAAAAGGCTCCCCAATGATTGATGCCTCGGAGCACATCGCAGCAATCACACGGACCTGCTAATTCTCCCTCCATAACATCCAGAGTACTTGCCCATTCCTCACCCAAGAAGCCACACAACCTCTGGTCCAGACTTTGGTAGTCTGGACTACTGCAATACCTTGCTGGTAGGCCACTGCAATTACGGCAGAATGCAGCCGCACACCTGGTTTTCAACCAACCCAAGTTCACGCATGTCACACCACACATCACTAGCCCCCTATAGCAGCACAAATCACTGGTGCTGGCATATCAGGCTGCAAGGGGAACTGCTCCTTCCTACCTCCAGATACTCATCACACCCTACACCCTGGCTAGACCTCTCCACTCTGCCTTCTATGGCAAACTAACTGTATGTAGTGGAACGGGAGATTCACAACATGACTGTGCAGCCGACAAATCTGCAGCAACCGCGTGATGTCAACATGGACCAGAATCTCTGAGGAATCAAATCAAATCAAATTTATTTGTATAGCACTTTTCACAAATGAATTGTCACAAAATGCTTAACAGAAGGGAACCCAAGCCAAGACCCCCCCCAAAAGCAAGCTTAAAGGCGACAGTGGCAAGGAAAAACTCCCTTGATAGGGAGAAACCTTGGGAGGTACCAGATTAAAAGGGGGGGAGCCCATCCTCTTCTGGCCAGAGAAGAAGACAGTATCATAGTCAGTCCAAGGTGACTCAGGGCTGGATGACTTTGCGCCTCCTGAATTAGGTAGTCAGTGGGGGGGACTAAACCATGTGAAGGGTATCCAGGGACTGGGATAGGCATGGGGGTGAGGGTTGATGGGGGCAGCTCACACTTCTCGCCGGATCTAGGGCTCAGGGGCGGGTGCCCCCAAGTCAGAGACCGAGGCAAAGAAGAGAACATGCAATCAGAAAAAAAGCAGTGCTATAGCCAGTAGCATTATGTGAGAGCAGGGGAGCACAAGCATAGGAAATATACAGATAGCCCCGACAGGTGTAAGCTATGGCAGCATACCTAGGAGAGGGACAGAGAATACATGCAGCCATGAGAGAGTTCCAAACCATCCACACCCGATCAAGGATAACCAGCCTAACAGTGGTGGTAACACATTGAGGAGGTGACAGTACGGAAGGTTTCTCTCTCCATAAAACACTAGGGCACAGCCTTCTCCATCTCTCCACCTAGACTATGTTTGACAGTAGACCAGGCTGAAAAGATATGTTTTTAATCTAGACTTAAAAATTGAAATGGTGTCCAAATCCCTAACATGCTTTGGTAAACCGTTCTACAACAGAGGAACTCTAAAAGAGAAGGCTCTACCACCAGCTGTGCTTTTCAAAATTCTAGGGAGTAATAGAGGTCGGCTTCTTGTGAATGAAGCAGTCGTGTCGGCTTATAAGGGACAATCATTTCGGTCAGATATATAGGTGCAAGTCCGTGCACTGCTTTAAAAGTTAGCAGCAGCACTTTATAATCAGCCCAATATTTAACAGGAAGCCAATGTAGCTCATACTTCTTAAATCTAGTCAAAATACATGCCGCTGTATTCTGTACTAGGTGAAGATTCTTAAGAGAGCTACTAGAGCAGCCAGATAATAAGGCATTACAATAGTCTGGCCTCGATACGACAAAAGCATGCATCAAAGTTTTTGCATCCTCTAATGACAGAATGTGCCTAATTTTAGCTATGTTTCTTAGGTGAAAAAAGGCCACTCTGGAAGTGTTTTTAATGAGTGTCAAATGTAAGATCCTGATCAATAATAAAACCAAGGTTCTTGACCATTAGACTTGATGCAACCAGGCAATTGTCTGCATTTAACTGCAGATCCAACTTGTTCCTTAATTTTTTGGGATCCAAAACCATCATCTCTGTTTTAACTGAATTCAAAAGCAGGAAATTTACTGTCATCCAATTCTTTATATCAGAGATACAAGCCTCTAACTGAGTGAGCTGAAGTATTTCACTTGGTTTCATTGATATGTATAGCTGTGTATCATCTGCATAGCAATGGAAATTCACATCATGTTTACGAGTAACATTACCCAGAGGTAGCAAGTATAATGAGAACAGTAATGGTCCCAGCACTGAGCCTTGTGGAATACCATATTTAACCTGAGATTAGTCAGAGAACTCTTGATCTAATTGCACAAATTGAAACCTGTCTGATAGGTATGATTTAAACCATGAGAGTGCCCGTCCACGCAAACCAACCAGGTTTTCTAGCCTGTAAAGGAGAATCTGGTGGTCAATAGTGTCAAAAGCAGCACTTATGGCAAGGAGCACTAGAATAGAAACACAGTCAGTATCCGATGCTAACAGTAAGTCATTTACAACTTTACCGTGCCGTCTCAGTGCTATGGTTTGGTCTAAAACCTGATTGTAATGTTTCATACAGATTATTTGTTTTAGGAAAGCAGTTAATTGTTGAGCTACAGATTTCTCAAAATTTTTTGACAAAAAGGGAAGATTTGAAATGGGCCTATAGTTCTTCAGATTGATAGGATCAAGATTTGGTTTCTTTAGTAGAGGCTTGATTACTGCCACTTTTACAGACTTAGGTACGCAACCCAATAATAGGGATGTATTTATAATATCTAACATGGGCTGGCCTAGCGCAGGCAAAAGCTCTTTAATAGGCTTTGTTGGTATGGGTATTATTTGGAGGACATAACCAGTTTACTAAATTTGTCCAGATCCAAGGGAGAGAAAAAGTCAAGGGTCTCTACGCAATCCTGCTCCTGATAGCCCTGTGCCATCTCGGGAGTTGGAGTGCTAGATATTGGAGTGCTAGATAATTTGTTCCTTGATCGTCTCATTCTTATCAGTAAACGAGTTCATGAAGTCATTAGAATTATAGTTTGAAGGATAACTGCTATAATCTGTCAGTTTAGCTACCGTGTTAAATAGAAATCTTGGGTTGTTTTTATTCTGGTCAATTAATTTTGAGAAGTATGATGACCTAGCTGTAGTAAGAGCGTGCTTGGATTCTATGAGGCTGTCCTTCTAAGCAGAGCGAAAAACCTCTAAATTGGTAGAGCGCCATCTGCGTTGTAATTTCCTGGAAACGTATTTAAAGGTATGGGTATGGTCAGTAAACCAGGGTGCAAGTGTCTTCTGACTGCATTTTTTCCTCTTGAGGGGTGCAACAGCATCAAGTGTATTCTGTAAAATATGATTTATCGCATCTGTTTGATGATCAATTGACAAAAAGCTGTTTGGATCCTGACTTGATAATAACGACTCGGGAAGTATGTTTATACATTTTGAAGCTATCAATGAATTTAAAGAGCGGCTGGAATAGTATCTAGGTTCCAATTTAATAGGAATATTTTCCTGAATTTCAAAAGTAGTAAAAAAAAGTGATCCGATAGTACAGGATTATGGAGAGACACAATTATATTCTCGACATCGATACCATAGGATAACACTAAATCTAAGGTATGGTTGTGGCAGTGGGTTGGTTCAGACACATTTTGAATAAAACCAACAGAGTCAATAATAGCTGCAAAAGCCAATCCTAAAGAGTCACTGTCATTATCAACATGTATGTTGAAATCTCCAACGATCACAACTTTATCTGCTATAGTTGCCAAGCTTGATAAAAACAAACTATTTTCTGCAAACTCAGAAAGAAAAACAGTATACGGTCCAGGTGGTCTATAAATAGTTACTAAGAGGATTGCACTGGGGTAACTTTATTTTGACCGTCCAGAAAGCATAACAAGTGATTCAAAAGAGGAGAACTTATCCCCACATTTAGGTGTGAAACTATATTTTGTCGTAAAAATCACAACAACACCGGGGACTTGTTTTTGATAGTGATGGCGTTAAGACTACGGTAATTGATGCATGGACGGAGTGTCTTATCCTTCTTGGTGACAAAGAAAAATCCTGCACCGACTGGGGACGAGGAGGGTTGAATGATACCTGCTGCAAGTCATGGATGTAAGTCTCCATAGCTGCTCTCTCCGGCCGGGACAGGTTGAAAAGACGACTGGAAGGCAGAGGAGCCCCTGGAAGCAGGTCAATGCAGCAATCGTAAGGTCTATGAGGAGGCAACGACGACGCTCGGCTCTTGCTGAACACCTCCGCTAGGTCGTGGTAGACTGGAGGAACAGAGGACAGGTCAGGAAGTGCAATATTGGATGGAGCTGAAGCGTCCTCCGCGGGTGCTCGAGCGGACCGGAGACAGGTGGCGTGGCAGTAGGAACTCCAGCTCTGGACCTTATTCATGACCCAGTTCAGGTGAGGGTTGTGGAGTCTGAGCCAGGGTTGACCGAGAACCAGAGGGGACTGTTCCAGATGAGCGTGGCCTCAAACTGGAATCGAGACTGGGTGGTTGCGGGACAAACGATGTGGCTCACCAGTATGCCCAGTTCTACTGATGAGCCTTGGCTTTTAACCGCAACGGACAGGTGACCAGGTAGTGGCCCATGTTACCGCAATAAAGACAGACGCCCGTCTTCAATCTTCGCCCGTGTTCCTCCTGGGAGAGGTGTGCTTTGCCCAGCTGCATGGGCTCCTCAGCCGAGGGCCCCGGGGCGGATCATCTCTCGGTGGTAGGGGAGAGAAAAGAGGGATCTGGATGAGAAGGGGAAATCGCCAAGGTGAAGCGACCGGTCTTCTCCCTCCGACGCTCCTGCAAACGGTTATCAACCCTGATGGCGAGGGAAACCAGGGCGTCGAGGCAATCAGGGTAGTCCCTCGTAGCCAGCTCGTCCTTCACCACCTCCCCTAACCCGTTTCGGAAAGCCCCTTGAAGTGATGCGTCGTTCCAGCCAGATTCCGCGGCCAAGGTCCTGAACTCCACCGCGTATTCAGCCACACTACGGTTCCCCTGGCGGAGATGGAACAGGCGTTGGGCGGCATCTCTTCCACCCACCGGGTGATCGAAGACCTTCCTCATCTCAGCGACAAACACAGAGTACTGGGAGCTGGCTGTCCCAGATGGCAGTGGCCCAATCCCGCGCACCCCCCCCAAGGCAGCCCATGATGAATGCGATCTTCGCCTGGTCTGAGCCGTAGGAAGAGGGTTGCTGGCGGAAAACAATGTCACACTGCATTAAAAACCCCTTACAGTTCCCCAAATCGCCATGGTAGCGCTCCGGGTGGGGAATGCGGGGTTCCCTGGGTTGAACAACCAGCGGGCTGGCAGGTAGTGCGGGTGAGTCCGCTGGGTCCATATCTGGCCAAACCGTTCTGTTATGATGTAGATGCTGACCTGGACCCAAATGCAGACTCCGGAACAGAATTTGAAATGCACTCCACACAGGAGGCGTTTAATGGCTGAGTGCAACAAAAGGGTGACTGGAGAAAACAGACAGGAAGCTGGCAAAACAGAACAGGCTGGACGGGCTACAAAAAAATAAATAAACAAACAACAAAATGCAACTGGAAAAATTCTAACTGGAAAAACAAATAAACAGAGTGAACCAAACTAGGGCAGTACAAGATACACAAGTACGATTTGGCACTGGAGTGTGTGAGTGCTGAACTTAAATAGGAAAGGGTGAAATTACTAAATTGATTCTGGCATGCGGAATGTGCAGGGGAGTGGGTGTGATAGGCTGAATCTAACGAGGGGAGAAAGGGAACCGAGTGCGGAATGCGAGGAAGCCACGCCCAGCCTAAAACAAAAGACACACAGGGTAAAAGCAAAAACAAGACATGACATGCAAGGAACGGAATGGCAAAAAGCACAAGGAAGGTAGACAGAATGGGGCTGCAATGTTACAACAAGATACGAAGACATCTTAGCCAATTGGGCACTTCCAACTTTGTGGCAACAGTTTGGGGAAAGCCCTTTGCTGTTCCAGCATGACTGTGCCCCTGTGCACAAAGCGAGGTCCATAAAGACATGGTTAGATGAGTTTGATGTGGAGGAACTTGATTAGCTTGCACAGAGCCCTGACCTCAACCCCATTGAACACCTTTAGAATGCCGATTGCGAATTAGAACGCCGATTGCGAGCTAGGCCTTCTCGTCCAACATCAGTGCCTGATCTCACAGAAGCTCTTTTGGCTGAATGGGCACAAATTCCCACAAACACATTCCAAAATCTTGTGGAAAGCCTTCCCAGAAGAGTGGCAGCTGTCATAGCCGCAAAGGGGGTCCAATTCCATATTAATGCCCATGGTTTTAGAATGGGATGTCCAACAAGCTCATATAGGTGTGATGGTCAGGTGTCCACTGACTTTTGGTCATATAGTGTAGCTGTTAAGTGAGATTACTTCCCAGCAGTAAAAGTATTATTGATCATACCATAAAGGCTTCAGGTCTGTGCAGCTTCAATTTTGTAGTATACAAATGACTTCCAGTCCTTTTGCTATTTACAATAGCAAAGGTGGGTAACAAATTCCCTTACACTCATCCACTGGACAGAACTTATTTTTGCAAAATATTTTCATGAAGCAACTCTAAATATCATTCTCACACTTTGCATAACTGCGGTCTATTCAATTATCAGCAGTACAACTATCCTTGAATACTAAACGTAAATGTAGAAAGCTTTTATCACAGACTCGTAATCTCAATCTTTTCTTCCTTCCTGAAGCCTCCATTTTAATTGAATGAGACATAAGTTCATTATGTGTGGCAGGATCTGGGACGCACTATACTGCAGGATATGACATATACTGAACTATATGTTAAGAGGTGGATAATATTGATTGAACAAAGAAAAAAAGAAAGAGACTCTCCCAGAGTAGAGTGCACTGACCTCTTAAGAATTCTGACAGAATGTTATAATTATAAAACAACACATGAAATACACATTTAACATCAACTCAAGTCCACTTGACTTGAGTCCACAACTTGACCCGATTGTGTAATTTGTGTGCTGAGGACCAGAGTCCACTTATGCCCGCCTATGTCCGTATGAGTGGCTTGTTATTTTAAGTCTGGTTCTGTGTAGCTCAGTAGGTAGAGCATGGTGTTGACAATGCTAAGGTTGTGGGTTCAATTCCCATTGGGACCACATATACTGAAAAATGTATGCATTCGCTACTGTAAGTCACTTTGGATAAAAGCGTCTGCTAAATGGCATATATAAATGGCATATAAATATGGAAATGTATGGGTAAATATATTTGATTCTGGATTTTCTATTCTGGTATTTAAGAATTCACTAATCTGCAGACCCATACAATCTACTATAGCTAGATATGATCAGCCATGGCAAGTTTGCCCATCAGCCACTGCTTGGTCATTGCAACTTCTGAAAGGAGGTCGTCTTTTTACAGGTGATAACTATCCTAGCAAATGCTGTCAAGGAGGAAAGATGCCATCTTAGAATTGGTGCTAATAAGCTGAATCAGTTTCAACTGTTGCATTTTGAAAACTGCTCTCCAGTGTTTACACATTTTCTATATCTGTCTAATTATGTTTTGTGTTCAATGTTTCATTTTTTTGCTTCCATGGCTAGCTATTGTTATGCTTTTCTTTTTCTTCTTCTATATTGGTGGACAGGAACAATGAGCACCGAGGCCAGTGTGGCTAATGGTTGGATTGCAGTTTATGTGTTGCAGCATGTTTGGTTGTTTAAGTCGACCTGCCACTGAGCGATGATGTCAAATCGATTAATATACCTTTTAAAAATGTGGTTGACTATATATTAAATAAAAAATAAAATATTAGAATACATCAGACTATTCCATATAAAGATTAGATCATTGCTAATGGAGAGAACATGCGTACAAATGCGTTTCGGCATCGTAATGCATAGGTGCAACTGCAGTGGATGTCCTCAAATATCATATCTGATTGCTTGATTGAGTAGTTGTTTGTCTATTTGCATGCATGCAGGGTAGATGCGCCTATACCCTGACTATGGCATGAATGCTGAAACTTGTTTGTATCTACTGTATATTCTCTCCATAAAATATTAAATCCTCAGCACTTCAGGGGGCTGCTGGTCACTGCCATTTTGGCTCTAAATAGGGGCTCTAAACAATGGCCTTGTGTGTTGCTATGGCTTCCAGTTTCCAGCGTGCTTAAACTAAAGTGTCCCTTGGTAACAGACGAGGTAACTTCATTCATTTTTAATGTGGCCTCGTTTCCAGAAATCTCAATTTCAATAAAAACTGCAGCACATGTAAAAAAAAGAAAGTTCTTACGAAATGCTTTTCATCTTATGTAATGATTTTCACTTGTCTTTTTAAATGAAAATTAGCAATCAGACATGTAGGAAATTTTCATCTACTTTGATGATGTAAAAAAATTTAATGAACATTTTTGGTCATTTTTGTATTTCAAATGTAAACGTCGACCAACTATTATCTAGTGTTGTTAATCAACTATTATGTTATGTTTGACGTGGTGCACAGTGAACGGGGAACTATGAGGAATGTGGGCATTTCAGCAAAGCAGCATAGTTGGATATAGTTCTATACTTACATTAGTAGTAGTCTCTCTTTTTTACAGTGGCAGGTTAATGCATGCTAAACTAGCCAACTGTGGAACAAAGCCGTAACTGATTCAGAGGCAGTGCTTGGTGGGAATATCTGCATTGAACTCAGGTCTGCTGGCCTCCAGGACCCCGACGGAAATGGAGGAGCACTTCCCTTATTAATAACATCCACCTCATTGATTTCCATGTCCTTTGGTGGCCCCTGATCAGTGGAGCATGCAGATCTCTCCTCATGCCACGCGTTGCCTGCAGAGTTAATGCTGCTGCACTGTAATGGGGGAAATTAGGCGGGACTGGAACAGTAAGCCCCACGTGACCCAAATGAGCTTTTGACAATGTCTAAATTATGCAAACCTTGAAGGACCGCTCCTTGCGGGCTTGTGATATTAACAATTATGGATTGGTCCGAGTAGGTAAGGCCTTTTTTATAAAAAAATGGAATCTGTGGGTTTGTTTCTTTTTCAAATAATTAATATGTTGTCATGCCATGTTGTACACACCCCTGCCTGCCTGGGGTCACATTAGCAGGACAGACCATTCTCTTGGGTTGGCACGAGTCACTCTGTTGCTATTTTTGCTAAGGCAGTCAGGTGCAATACAAATCCACTCCAGAAGTGTCAGATTGCATTGTGTGGAAATGATCCCATTCCATCCTGACTGGGATAGAGTCTGGGTTTAGTGTGCACCACTTTATAGTGTTTTGGGTAACACTCCAGCACTCAGGGTTGACACATGGGGCCTTAAAACCTTATTAGTGGCGAAATTATGTCCTAGAAAGGGGAATGTAGTTGTTTAATTGTCTCTTTTACCTGGACCTTGTTATAATTTTCCCAAAGGTAAAGGCATTTATCTATTCACAGATATTGCACTGATATTTTGATTACATTTCAACTAATTAATGTGTAAGGGGTTTACCATGTGATGATAGGGTGGCCTTTTTTACTTATTAATCTCTAATTACTAAGTACTTGTCGGGGAGGTGCATTTTAGTCATCCTCCGCAGGCAGACAGAGTGGGGCCATCGTTGGTGGGTTTATGGCTCTGTGAGTGAAGCCAGGGCAGCTGGGTATGTAGCAGTGGTGAACCAGTACCACACCCCACAACTTCAGGGTATGTACCTATAAACTGGGTATTATGGATCATGGAGAAAATAATTATGGCCTGCCAGATTAAAGGGGAGGTCAACATGGTATGATTGGCCTCTTCACTTGGTAGCAATGCTCTTGAGTATATTATGCCTCTCCAACTATCAGCTTGACCAACATCTCGGTATAAATTAAGCTGGCTTCACAAGGCCCTAGTGATGTTTGATATTGCCAGAATTCTCAACATGAGAGGAGCATATCCATATCAATGGCAACCTTGAAAATATATCTTGTGGTAGTAAGTGACCCACAAATCGTAAATTATAGGCTAAGAAGGGAGTGAGCCAACACCCTCCTCCCCCCCAACACTTCAAGTCTGACCTGTTGGTGACACGATGCTTAGATGTTGGTGGGAATTCGACAAGTTTCTCTGTCCTTTTTTTCTCTTGGAAGATCTGGTGCCAGCTAACACCTCGTCTGTGCGTATTTTGCATTTGGAGAGAGACAAGCTTGGTTTGGTATCATTTTCTTACATTTAATCTCTTTTGTGATTGTTACATGTCAATTTTATGTCTAGAACTTAGTATTTGTTAAGCCGGAATATCCAATTGAATGTTTATTTCCATGTGGGTGATAATTGTTGGGGCTATCCAGTTTGGAATTTACATCTTTCAGGTCATGGCCAGATGAGAGCAGAGCTTGACGTGGTACGAGCAAGCTTGTGGAATGGTAGCAATAATGTTCCATATGTGAGGAGACAGAACTAAACTCTACATATTGAAGATTCCTATTTAGTATTTCTTAAGGTAGTTGAACCTATGTCTGTAGATTGGACGTTGAATGTTTTGTCTAACTGTTGTAACTGAATAAACCAGCTGGTAATTTTAATTAAATTGTGAGTTATATATTTTGATGAAGGTTGATCCACCAGATTGCTCTGCCTATCAAAACATTTGGTGTTTTAATTAATAATTGCTATCTTGTGTAGTAATTATAATATTAAATCAAATAAATATAGTTTACATGTAGGATAAGTGAGGGGGTTTTAACACGTAATACCACTTGTGTTCAGTATTCAGAGTGCTGAACTTTAAACAAGGCTACTGTTAAGCCTTGACTGTTAAGGCTACTGGATTCAGGGAATAGACCAGTTTTATTCTAGCTTCTGTTCCGACCTACTCCTTGCTACACAACTTAATGTATGGAGTGGTGGATGTAATTATAAACTAGTACCTACAAATTTCACATGTAACTTAGCACTGGGGGCTACCAGGTGGCTCATCCTGCAAAACTTGTTTTCAGTATAGTGGAGTATTGCATTGGTCTGGTATTGAATTGCGGACTGCTTGCGGACCGCTGAGTGAAGGCAAGTAATGGCTGACAGCCCATGCAGACAGGTGTGCAGTCCCCTCTGAATTGGTACTCATGGGCAGCAACAAGACATCACTACAGAGTATGCTACCAAAAGCTAGAGCTTTTCCAGCTGCAAACACAGAGAGCTAGCAAAAGTGAGACATGCGATGGATATGCACAACCCAGAACACAACCAAGTCCGACACAAAACTACTCACACCACGGAGAGATGGCAGTACAAACAGCCTCCTCTGAAACCACAACAAACTGTCCTGCATAAACACAAGAACAAACAGCTGAATAATCTCCACCATTGCCACTGTCATCTCCACCACTGCCACTGTTTCCTGTTTGCTGTTTGAACGCGACGCGCGCTCTAGTCACCGCTGCTCCAAGTTTTACTGCCCGCATTTTCTGCATCTTTATACTGGTTTAAATACTGGTTTAAATACAAAACTCCTTTATATTTTTTAATCTTTTTCGGTTACTCCTATCTCATCAACTTATAACGTAAGCACAAACGATGGCTGCTTCCTCTCCCCTCTCTTGCTCTGGTTGTAGCATGTATCATCTTAGCTCTCCTGCCGATGTTACTGTTAATGATAATTTTACATGCCATAAGTGTGAGCTTAATTTAGTGTTGGCGGAGAGAATAGTTGAGTTAGAGGCCTGCATCCGGACTCTCAGAGAGATTAAAGATCATGAGAGTTTTATTCAGTCGTGTGTAGCTACGCCGGATGCACCTGTGAGCGCCTCTCCCATCGCACCAGCAGAAGAGCCGACGCAGCACGGCCAGTTTGTCACGGTTCGGCGGGGACATAGTTGTCGGCCTAAGCCGGCCGTACACCACCCAACTCACGTTTCAAATAGATTCTCCCCACTCACACCTATTGAGGAAAAAGAGAAAGCTCTTATCATTGGTGACTCCATTCTTAGAAACGTGAGAATAGCGTCTCCGGTGACCATAGTCAATTGTATTCCGGGGGCTAGAGCTACCGACATTGAATCCAATTTAAAAGCACTGGCTAAAAGTAAACGAGATTTTCCAAAATTGTTATCCACGTCGGCGCTAATGATGTCCGGTTGAGGCAATCGGAGATCACTAAAACTAATTTTGTCTCGTTGTGTAAATTGGCAAACGAGATGTGTCGGGAAGTAATAGTCTCTGGTCCCCTCCCAGCTCGTAGAAGTGACGAAATCTACAGTAGATTAACGTCGCTAAATCGCTGGCTGACTGAGTGGTGTACATCAAATAGCATAGGGTTTATTAATAATTGGCCTACGTTTTGGGGAGAGCCTGGCTTACTGAAGAGAGACGGACTCCACCCGAGCTGGAGGGGTGCTCTTCTTTTATCTAATAACATAGGCCATAGTCTGAATCGGCGAAATTGACATTCGCTGGGGGCTGGGGGCTTTTGCAAAAAATTGCTGAGTGTATCTGTACAGACAGGTACAGTTATTAGCCTATTACAAGCAAAAGCAGCTGTAGGACAAACAACTTAAATATCTTTTTTATGGATAGCTAGCCACATTATTATCACTGATATAATGTTGTAGCCTACTACTAATTTTGGTAGCCTAATAATAAAGCTTGAGACTCAAGGCAAGCATGAGGGTTTTGTAACTCTGCAATTTAGGTGTAGTAGCCTAGTTTTGGTAATAACTACAGGTGGGTACTAATAAGCTTGAAGCCAAAACGTGAGGGTAACTCAGCATCAGCATGCATTCATCCTTCAATCTGTATGAGTCTAGCAGTAGCTCTTAGCATCGCATTATCTAGCTAGCATTAGCTTGTTTATTACTTAGCTAGTTAGCTCCCTAGCCTCCTACAATAACACAGAAACACAACAAAACGGCATTTTGATGACATAGCCTACCTCTTAATTGGGCTCTCTTTTCCTCCTCCTCCTTCCTCCGTTTTCTCCCCTGCGCACCTGAAGGCTTGTGCCTTTTCAAAGTCATTGTGCAAATATAAAATCTGTCATCGATCTGATATCTATCTTGCGTCACGCTGATGTTGGCTCTCTGCCTGACTGCATCAGTAGTGCGTGCCTCTCTGACCCCGTCACCTGCGCTTGACCCGACAGGCGACAGCACGTCTCTTGGGTTGCCTGTGATGCGCGCACGTAACCCCCACTTTCAGCAAGCAGCCAGGCATCGTATCTGGCTTCCGAAGAAACTCCTTATTGCAGCAGAATCCACGTTGATTCATGTTATACATTGTGGTTAATTGCCCTGTACATTGCTCTGTCACTTTTGAATTATAGCCTTGGTGCCTGATCTGTAGTGGACCTTTAAGGGAATATCCCCTGTTCAGCAGAAATGGGTGACATCACAACTGTCCTAATAAAATAATATAGAGAAAAAAACCTATAATAAATAAATAAATAAATGGTGTAGTGTAGTTTCGGTTTCGGTTTACCTAAGGCTTGAATCTGCCCCTGATTAGAGGTGTGAACAGTCTCACAGCACTGATGTGTGGGGACAGAGCAGGCGTGGTACAGCACTAGTGGTGGCGATGGGTAACAAAGGATCGATTGGCACAGAGCGCGAGTTTTCCACAGGGCTGATCAATCTTCAGGCCCGGCGTCCTGGAGCACAATATCATTCCTGTTTAAGCGCAGACTTTGTAATGCGATTACCGCAGAAACGCCGGATGCTCGGATGCGTTCGGAGGTGGGAGTGAGGGAGAGCGGGCGTGCTGTGCCGTGTTGCATTCAATTTTTGGCTTTACTTTTTTTCCCCATCATGGCTGACTGACGTTTTGATCAATCCCATTGATCCCTCTGAAACGTTTGTTCCCGAGTAGCTCCCCTTACCTGAATGACCGATGTATGTAATTACAACAAGGGATAGTCTGTCAGAAAACATACTGAATGGACCCAGCACAGCATCGCAACATACGGTCCCGCTGCAACTGGTGACACCACAGCTTGGTTTAATGCTTGATTCTGATTGGTCGAGAGGGTGTCATCGGGATGGGTTCCATTATTTTGTGATATCGGACGTGTTATCCGGGTCTCAGGTTGTAATATTTTTCACATTTTACACATATCAAAGCGCCCACCACTGAACTTAACATTGGGCTACCAACGATGATTAAACACTTAATTAAACAGAAGTAGTGTGGTTCGCAATCAGCGACACATTGGTGCTATTTTTTCCAGCGGACGTACCTCATGAAATGTCTGATTTTGTTAATAAATGTATTTCTAATACAATTCACTGATTGTGTATTAATTACTTTGGAAAGTATCCATGGTATAAGCAGGATAATGTAATGCGGCCAAGTCAGTTGTTGAAAATATCTTGCACTTCAGTGTGATAAGGCTCCTCTGCTTCGTGTCGAGGTTGTGTCACCTGTTGTGCTGTTATTTTTCAACAACTGATGTGTCTGCAGTATGCTACTCATGCCCAGCCCTGTTGAACTCCTTAGCACAGTCAACAGGGTCAGGTTTCGATTCCATTCTGTATGCCACATCACTGCACAAAGAGCTATTTATGAAGACCATTCTTTAGCCATCCAACAGCCCTTACCAAACTCAGTCATGGGAACCCACTCTGTATGTTGGGTTTCATTCCAACCATTATTGAATTATGAATAACGAGCTGTCCATTGTTCTTAATTAGGCACTTTTGCTGTCTATTGAGGGATGAGTTGCCTTCTTAAGGCCAGAAATAGCTATGCATGGCATTAAAAATAAATTCCTACATTCACATTGCAGGACTTTTAATCAGTCAGATCGCCTAATGCTTTTGTTTTCTGTATTGCACCATATGGCAAATGATTCCTTTTAATGTATTCAATTATAGACTGGCAAGTGAAATCAGTGGGGTCATAACTTCTGAAATTGTGGTCACTGGTCACTGAAACTAAACGGTATGTGGGAAATAAAACATTCAATGACATAGCAAATGGCAACGAGCCAAACCTGCACTGTGTTAAAATAAGTGTTGGTAGTTGGTTGATAAAAAAATTATGGTAGAATTCTAACACCTGTTTTCAACACCCATAATTAATCAAGAGATTGACTGTAACAAAAACCAGTATACACAGGGGGTCCCCAAGACCGAATTTGGGAGCCACTACCTTATATAAATAGCTTTAATTGATGTCGGATTGCCATTCCTTAGTCTTTGTAAGGAAAGGTTGCATCCAATTTAGGACAGGTACTCAAAAATGATTCATTTTGATTAATAATGATAATTAATTTGTTTTAACTGGAATAAGTGGAAGTGTAAAACAAATGTTGCTGCTAAAATAATTTAATGTTAATCATAGTTAATATGTTTAACGCACATAAACCGATAAGGCGAAAAACAGATCTCAAGACATTTGGGATTGTTTCATATTATTTTGTTTGTGTTAAGATATTTACTATGTTCATTGAGAGACATAGAAAGAAACAAAAGGTAATATGATAAAGGATTCATAAATAATAAACTAGACTAATATTAAATACTGCCATTCACATTTATCCAATCAATTATCAATAGATACAAGATGAAGACGTTCACTTACACAGGTATAGACAGTAATGAGATTGATAATATCAATATCACTATAATCTAATAATTGTCTTTACATATACTCATTGTCATTTTAAATATGACAGCACATCCTCCTTGGCTAACTCTGGCTCATTTACATAAATTTTATCAATGTGCGCTGTCCCTGTCAAATAAATAAATAAATCCAAACACAAAGCTGTGTCATTTGGGCTCATAACCTCTTGACTATTGATTGGGCTGAAACACACAGAACACATCCATCACTGTTTTTGTTACTAATTTGCATTTTAAGGCTTAACAATCAATGAGCTGTATTAACACAGTGCTAAACTGCTTGCAGTATTGATGTGAAATAAATATCACATCAATACTGCTCAAGTGGCTCAAGTTAATCAGATGAAGAGTGATGCAATTAAGTACTCTATTAATTACCTTGCCAAACAAAAGGCAAAAAGCCTTTATAATTATAAATGAAAGAAGCAACAAATAATGCAACCACAACAAAAACATACTGAGCCATAATATTGTAAGGCTACTGACCATTTCTGACCTAGGATCAGTGGCCTTGAAAGCTCTAATCTGAGATCAGCACGTCAAATGTTGATGATATATAGCTGTAACTCTGCCTATATGTACAGCTGATAGTAGCTCTGTGTATATGTAAGGCTGATAGTAGCTCTGAGTATATGTAAAGCTCTGAGAGTAGCTCTTGGTATATGTACAGCTCTGTGAGTAGCATAGTATATTGTTGCAGGAACAGGGGTGTGGGGTTTCCACGCAGCTATGATCAAGAACAAAACCTTGCATACAAAGGAGAAATTCGAAACAAACGGAGCACTCGGTCCATCAGCTGCTGAAATGTAGGTGGGGCTCCATGCAGTCCAAATGGTAATATTTTACACTGTAACAGTGCGTCTGGGCTGGCAAATGCGGTTTTCTCCTGTGATCCCGGGGCTAGGGATACCTGACAATAACCTTTGGTTAAGACGAGGCTGCTAATGAATCTCGCCGTTCCAAGTCTTTCAATCAGTTCATCCACCCTCGGCATTGGGTACGCATCAAACTGCAAGATGTCATTCAGTTTAAAAAATAATTTTAGAATTTGATGGTCCCATCTGGTTTTGGAACCAACAGTATGGGGCTACACCACATTCTTCATTGATCCCTGCAACCAGCATGTTTTACACCTCAGCCCTTACTGCTTATCTCAGGAATGCTATGATGTGGTGTTGCCGGTTCAGTATACTCTGGTTCGATAGAAAATACATCCTGGTTTTGTCGATCAGCTCCCTCAGTTCATGTTTTTGAGCAGCTCCCCTAGTGGCACATCATTGGGAGTGGCCTCTGAAAAAGGAAGAGCAGGAGACACAGAATACATAACATCATGTGTATTCCATTTTTTGCAGGTTAATATGATAAATCTGGGTGGCATTTCGTATGCCCAGTTGACTCACTTGATCATTTACTTCGCCCACTTTCTCGATGATTTCATATGGACCTTTCCATTTGGCAAGAAATTTGCACTCTGAGGTTGGCACGAGAACAAGCATTTCATCCCCTGGTTAAAACTCAATTGTGCTTCCCAGTTATAAACTCGTACCTGGGCATCCTCGGCTTCCTGCTTGTGTTCTCAAACCAGCGGCTATAACTTCACCATTCTTTCTCTTAACTCATGCACATGTTCCACGAGGGTGCGATCAGCCAACCACTGTTGTTCCCAGGTTTCTTAAGCTACATCCAGGAGTCCCAGAGTCGCTTACTGTATAGTAGCTCGAAAGGGGAGAACCCACTTCAAGCCTGGAGCACTTTGCATATTGAGAATATCACAAACAGCACCAGCTGAACCTAATTCCTCCCATCCATCTCCATCACTTTCTGTAGGATGCTTTTCATAGTCCAATTACATCGTTCTACCAGTCCATCAGTCTGTGGGTGATATACTGATGTATGCAATTGGTTGTTTTTCATTAATTTACACGATTTAACATTTAGACACTATTTAAGTCTTTCATTACCATAGACATGAATGGGGTTCCTTAGTCTGTCAGTATTTAATTTGCTATGCCCACTCAGGAAATCAACAACATCAGTTCCCATGCAATCCCCTTAGTAGCCATTGTCGGTGTCAGGTGCGGAACAAACCCCAGCCACCGTCCACTAAGATTCCCTATCCTTTTGTTTCAGGATTCCACCCCCAGGACAACCCAAACAGCACGCAGACAATCCAAAACCAAAACACATTCATGCACCACTGCCCACACTTTGGCACCTCCACGTTTGCTTGGCAAAAAGTTATTATTTATTTCTACCAGGAGCCTTCTCCCACTTTCCAGCAGCCATACATGCCCCCCAAAGCCCACCTCTCCTCTACGCCCACCAATCACATGCACCCCTTCTGCCACCATTCACATTTGCATGCAGTGTTAATCATTCAATCCACATCCGCATGCAGATCCAACCATTCACTAACATTCCTCCCTCCAATTCCCCAATGAAGCTCGGTTTTACCTCCCGACACCATCGTGCGCAACGGGATTGCTTTGGGATATCTACTGGAATAATCTAATATTACCAATATGTATTGGTATCCCCGGCTGCTTTTGGGTAAGGGTCCCACCAAATCCATGGCGATCCAGCTGAACAGGATAGAAATTATAGGCAAAAGAATGAGCGGACTTCAAACAGTTGGTTTTGGGGCCACCTGCTGGCAGAAATCTTCCACAGATTGATTAGTTCTTAGCCAATAGAACTGAGTTTTTATCCTCTCCAGTGTTTTCTCTATCCCCCAGAATATGAGTGTGGGCTAGTTGAACAACTGAACATACAAACGGTCGCGGTACTAAGAGCAGTTAATTATGTTCCTCATTTTTTTTTACCACTTCGTGCAACAGTTTCTGTTTTATGCCAAAATGTGGATATGTGGATCACCACTGTGATCTGTTATGCGGCATTCGTCAGGTTTGGGTCTTCCAACTGTGCGGTTCCAAATCGGCCCGTCAAAGAAGTTGGTTCTGGCTCCGCCTCCAGGTCCAGCGGGAATAAATTGCCCAGGCACACCTAACAGTCATCTTGGACTTTTCCATTTACTGATTCAGATAAGGGCTCTGTGGATGCGTTAGGGTCTACTTCCTGAAACCCACAAATCTTTGCTTCCCCATTACATGGTTTCACCACGATCTGTTAAACATCTGTGAGTCCCTTCCAATGAGCACGGGAACCAGAACAATTCCAGCTCTCCCCATGTGTTGTCCTTTGGTGGTTTGCAGATTCAGCAGGGTGGTGGGATATACCTTTGTAATGATAAACATGGATACAAGTTATTGATACAGCATCCTGTTGCAGCGGTTCATGAGCGAATTCTGGCCACTGTGACATCTTTCCCGTTTGCCTTTACTGGGTTTATTGGAGCAGGGCTGCTTTCCTGGGCCCAGCATAACGTCAGTCGTCCAGTCACTGTTTCACTGGCAGAGATGGATGGCATTGGCACATCTCAATGGGGCAGCTCCCGGACAGGTGCCCCACCTCACCACAGCCAAAACATGTCCCTCTCTCAACATTCCACAGGAACTGTTGTCTCAGTGAACAAGATCAGGGTTTGTGGTTTGTGGTTATTAGTTATTATCGATAACCACTATTTCTGCTGGGCTTAGTGTCGAGGGTTCCATAGTTAACCAACTCTTTGTGATGCGTATCAAATCGTGCATCTGAGAACTGGGGGATAACGCCACATTATAAATCCATTCATGAAACATTTGGGTATGGCTAATAAGGGTGTAACCATACCTTTTCAGTATTTCTTTCTTTAAGATCTCATAATCTTTTGCTTAGTCAGTGGTCAAATCTTGATATGTCTTCTGAGTGGACCCAGACAGGAAGGGAGCGAGCAAACTGACCAAACTGACCATTTCATGGGATACTTCCGTGTCTGTAGCAGTAGTCAGATGATTTAGCTCAGCTCGTGGAAGGGCAGTTTTCTGTCATTGTTCATCCAGGAGCTCCCAATTCATAACCTGTGGCCACCACAAGCTGCTTAATTAATGCTTCCATTTCCCTCTGTATTGTTTCATTATTGATCAATTAGTTCAATAGGCACTGATGCCTGCCCGCATTCTCCACCAACTGTGGCAGGATCAGGGGTGTGGGGTTTCCATGCTGCTATGATCAAAAACAAAACCTTGCATACAAAGTTGAAACAAACTTATTTTATTTGGGGAAACTAACAAGAAATGTAATCATGTCCAATCCACAATTCGTACGTCAATGTCCTTAATCCAATGGTCAGTTTCCAAATTAGGGTTCTCAAATGGTCAGTACACAAAATAGGTTTTCAAGACAATCCAGGTCGTATCCAGTAATCCACAACAATTCACTTTTCAACTCTTTCTCTCCAACATGTTTCCCTCACAGTACTTTTCACTCCACAGCTGTCGACATGGTGCTTTTATTTCCCCCTGTACACTCAGGTAAACGGGCGTCAGGTGTAGCTCTTCCACTCATGATCAAATTCAAGGCACAGGGGGGGGAGCCAGCGTGCCATCACATTCTGCCCCTCAATCACTATCCCCTTGACTTCCTTCAGCTGATTGCCACAATATGTGCAATTTGGCGAGTTCAATGTTCTCCAAAAGTAATGACAAAAATGTGTTGTTTGTCATAGAATAATACTTTTATCTTATTGACTCATGGACTCATGACATGGACATGGTCATAACCCATGGTCAAATGTTTATTCCAGGCCTTAGTCTGCTCAAATGTCCTTGTGTCACAATCTGGTGTGATACCATTCAATATGAATGCGGGCCAGCTAACTCAGACACCAGAGTGAGGCTGTAACCATAGCAGTGAATGTACTTAATAAGTATGGGCTAATTTAAATGATCTGATTCATATGATGAGGTTATGAGATCACTGCCAACACTGGGGAAAACAGTATGTTTGTTTCTCGAACCCAGTAATTAAAAATAATTAATATCCCCAAGCAGCTGTAGAGAGCAGAAGCCGTTATGTGTAGTTAAATTAATAATTTGAATAATAATTAACACAAAATGGCCCACAGAGCTGGAGGTTGCACCATTTTAAAACAAACTCACTTCATATTAAGGGCCTGTTTTAATATTTATAATTTGTAGAATCTATAACATTTTTAAAAAATGTGCTACAACTTATTAAGTCTTTCAGGAATTGTTTTTTGTTTATCAATGGGGAGGGGAGCAGATTAGTGTTTAACTCGTCACATGTGGTTAATGCAGAGTTACCAGGTTAACCAGAGTTTGTCCAGGGCAGCTTCTGTGTGGCTCAGTAGGTAGAGCATGGCATTGGCAACGCTTAGGTTGTGGGTACAATCCCCACTAGGACCACATATACTTAAAAATGTATGTATTCACTACTATAAGTCGCTTTGGATAAAAGTGTCTGCTAAATCACATATATTACATTACTACAGCTTATATTCCTCCCATGTTACACGTTAATAACTACACAGATGGAAAAATGAAAAGTTCACGATGGACAAATTCACAACTAGTCTGAATAAATTTGACTCATGAATATAATGCAGTCTCCTCTAGGCATGGCTAAAGAATATTGTGTTTCACATCTACTTTATTTTTTTAATTACTCATGATGGTAATATAATTAGAACTGATATTTAAATTAAATATTAAATATCAATTAAATATCTTGAACATCACATTATCAGGATGGATGGACAAACAACTTTGCTTATGCAATTTACCCAACTACAGCCCAACACCTAGTGCTATTTTCAGAAAATATTCAGTAGCTTATCAGTATGCTATGGTGTAACGCAAGCACACACCCACCCACATGTACACACATGCACACACACACACACACGCACACACATAATGACAGACAAATATAGGCAGTATTTAGTATCTAGTGTTTGGAAAAAGTGATTTGGAAACGTAAGGAAACTGTATTCAGTAGCTGGCTGGCACACTCCTCATAAATTGCCTCTACTTTGCCCAGCTCTGCAAAAAAAAGATATTTTTATATTTTATTACAGAGTTAAGCACAGAGTTTACTTTTTGTGGGTGTTTTCCTTGTGAAATCACCCTCTGTAGGCTAAAAGTTGCATAGATTGTCACATTTTGTTTATATCAATCCATTTTTAAGCTCTCCTTTTGTCCTGCTTTCATTTTGTGTTTTGTCAGCAGTGCAATTTGCTAGGGTCAAATAAACAACACACAGATTTTTCACTACACTGGTCCAAACCGGAATATCAACCCATTGAAGGGAATCTTACCCTCAGTTTAGCATATGTTAAACTGGCTCAGAACAAATGACGCCTTGTGGTCGCTTGAATTTTCAAGCTCTCTGTTCTGTCATTCTTATAACTTGTTTCTGGTTGAAGCTGTACAGTATGTTATTTAATGTGAATGAATGGTTGCTATGGACAGTAAAATCATATTAGTGCTGTAAAGACAAGCAAAGTAATTTGTTTGGATGAGATCTGATCCATTTTTTTTATCTCATCAACCTCAAGGGAAAATGCAGTACAGAATTCCTGGCATGTTTACTGAGAGCGATCCGATCAAGTGGTTTGTTCTGACGGCTAATTTATCATTTTAAATGCTGAGTGTTTTGGAAGCAGTGTATTCTTCTCAATTTGGATTATCTTTTAATTGGTGTGAGGAGATTACAGATTACAGTTCCCAGCTGTTCCATTTGTCAATTAGGGCATACTCTCTAGTGCCAGTAATGAGCTGATAAGTTTGAACAAATACTGGAATTCCAATAGGTCAGACGAATGACCGTTTGCTTGGTATTGATTGAGATCAGAGAAAAGCACTGTAGCAAGGTGGCAGGGGTGGCCATCATGCCAGGTGGTGAGTGGATGAAAGACAAACCAAAAAGAGCTCCTGTAGGCCAGTGGCCAGTTTATTCTTTTTAACTCACTACAAATTAATCAAATAAAACAAAACACAAAAAACAAGTTGAACCAAAAAGTTGCACTTAGAGCAGGGGTGAGCAATTCCAGTTCTGGAGGGCCTGTGTGTATGCAGGTTTTTGTTTCTACCAATTACCTTGGCTCAATTAGCTAATTCGTTTTTATACGCCAAATGCTGGTTCATTTATGGATTAGACCACAGTAACATCATATGGGAACACAAGAACAGTTTTCAGCTGTCATTCATGGGCTTATCAAGAAATTTAGCTAAAATGTCAGATCATGTAAATGATTGGGCTAATTAAATAATTAAGAGCAGAAGTTGGCATGAAATGCAGAAATGGCTACGGCCCTCCTTGCCCATCCCTAACTTAGAGGGTTACAGCAACAAAAAAACAGCACCTCTCCCTTAGGCATGGCAGGCTGTGCTTTTACAAAGGCCTAGGCAACGAAGGCAATGGCTAACACCTGAGTTGATTGCTCATTAGCCTCAGGTGAGCCTGCCTGTAGGTGTGGCCGTTGCTGTCCAAGGTCCTGTAGTCCTCTCCAGGCTGTGGGAGGGAACAGGAACACCTGCAGACAGCAGCCTTCTCTACTTCTCCCTCCACCTCTCCCAGTGTCACAAGCACATAGATATTACATTGCCTGAGGGCGGATAAAAATCAGTTGTTCAGAAATTGTTCACTCTTTTTTTTCCCTCGGGTATAGTAAGTAGGAAGTATTTCCCTGGGCCCTGAAAGCACAGGTTCAAGAATCGAGTCAATTGCATGTAGAGTGAACCAACCAAGTGGTTTGTTCTGATGGCTAATTGACAATTTTTTATGCTGAGTGTTTTGGAAGCAGTGTCTTTTGGCAGTGTTAACATTGTAATAGTTTGCATTGGCCCATATTATTTCTGTACTTAGAGCTTCTAGTACTTAGTACTCCTGTAGAGCTCTGGTCCACCTGAGTGGTTCAGTTGGTAAAGGCTCTCCCCAACGAGCACAGCCTGAGCCGTGTGGCACAGGTTCGAGGCTCCTCTGTCTCAGACAAGTGTGAATGGGAGTCGGCAGTGATGTTAGAGCAGTCATTCAGGCCTCATCCTATCAGGAGTAGGATTTAAGGGGGTTTAAGTCAGCTGTGTTCCCTGGGTTACTGCAATTTTTATTTTATTTATTTTTTAATAAGCTGTACAGTAAGAGATACAGGAAACTGATGAAAAAAGGAAACACTAGAAGTGTAAAGGGTTCTGGTGGCTCTGTTATGGTGTGGGGTTAAGTTTCTGTTGTGGTTTAGGTCCACTCAACCCCTTAGAGGGCAAGGTAAATGCCAATAAATACAAAGCCATTCTGATCACATTCATTAAATGGTGAAGCATTTGTATCCTCTTGAAGAGTGGCCTCTTGCAGGATGACAATGCTTCCATCCACAGGGCGTGAGTGGTCACTGAATGGTTTGATGAACATTAACAGAATGTAAACCATATGCCATGGCCATCTCAGTCACCAGATCTCAACAAAATTGAACACTTATCCAAGATTCTGGAGTGGTGCCTGAGACAGTGTTTTCCACCACCGTCAAGAAAACACCAAATTCTGAAATTTCTCATGGAAGAATGGTGTTGCATCCCTCCTCTAGAGTTCCAGACACTTTTAGAATCTATGCTGTTCTGGTTTGTCGTGGTGGCCCAACTCCCTATTAAGACACTTTAGGTTGGTGTTTATTTTGGCAGTTACATGGTGCTGACAATATTTAGGTTGTGGGTTCGATTCCTATTGGGGCCACATATACTGACAAATGTATGCATTCACTACTGTAAGTCGCTTTGGATAAAAGCATCTGCTAAAATTATCTTCTATGTTACTGATTCCAAATTGGGGAGAAAAAAAAATGAACCATACCCCCTGAAGCATATTCCCCTGAAGGCTCATCTTAGACAGAAGCTCCGCTCCTCCGTAGACACAGCCAGCATTTCCAGGGGTCTGTGGCAGCTCCTATTGAGGCTGTGAACAATCACTCACTTTATCTCCACAGATGAAAATGGCTTAATGGTGTGATTAATATTCCTCTTCCTATCGGCGGTGAGAACAATTTATTTCACTGGCTGTGGTACAATTGTTTTTCTCTGTCTCTGTTATCTTTCTCTATCAAGTGAGGGTGTGTGTGTGTATGCATGCGAGTGTGCGTGTGTGCATGCGTGTGTGTGTGTATGTGCTTGTGCATGGCAAGTGATAAATCAGACTGTGCACAGTTAGGTATGCTGACAGTCACATAGAATCCCTGTCTGCTGTTTGGGATTGTCTACCCAGGTGGTGGTTTGTGTGATTGAATGACTAGAACATTGTCTCAGTATTTACTGATATTTTATTTCACCAGCCAGTCTTAGAGGAGACTTCTCTATGTTTGAAAGTCATCCATTCATTAGACTATTTTTATGATCATTTAATCAATATTGATTTCTCAGTCAAACTGTTTGAGCGTAAAAGGGTGACAGCACTGTCTCGCTTTGTAATGACTGTCTCACTGTGGTTCAGAGTGTGTGGATCATTTCAAGTCATGTCGTGTGAGAGAAGCCAAATCTGTAAAATTCTTGTAATGTACTATTAACCAATCACGTTAATGTTTTGCTGTGTGATGTTTTGGTTATGACATAATCAGTGAAGGCCATCTCACTGTACCTCAGAACATGCCCGACAAAGCATTTATCCAATCAAAATTAATCATTAAACAAAATGGGGCAGTGGAAGTAAAGCTGATTTCAAAGGCAGAGTATTGTAAAGTGTGGCACAGTGGCCATTATGACTACCGTGCCACGTGGTGAGTGGAAGGGAAAAACTTTATATTTCCCCTTCTTGGGGCAGTAAAAAAACGAAACAAGTAAAAGTCAGAAAGTCAAAGGTAATCATACACAAAAAATGAGGGAAACTGAAACTAACCAAAAACCTCCAGCACAATTTTCTCCATGTCCAAAGGTCCTTCTGCCTCAAGCAAGAAAGGCTGTGCTTAACAAAGGAAACAGGCAATACCTGAGATGATTACTAATCAGTACGCTGTTTAGCAGGTCCAAGGCCCTCTAGGCTCCCAGGCTATGGGAGGGAACAGGAACTACTGACAGCAGCCAAAGGAGAGGAGCAAGCTTCTACTCCTCTTTAAAGCGGAATACATTTTTTAAACACAATATTTGCACTCAAGCCTAAATGATACAGCACCCCAAAGAATAAAGAAAATAAAAATATAACAGATTGCTCCATAAGCTCAAGTGGACAATAAAGTGTACTATGAAACTGTACTATTGGGCATGGGTCAAATGTAGCTTGAAAGTGCTTTCCTTGACAATAGCGTCCAATGCGCATTACCATTTTAATGCAGTTGTTTAATGACCTGGCAATCATGGGATTCCATTGTGAAGGGTGCACAACATTAGCTACAAGCTAGATTGGATATTAAATATTATTTTAGTGCCTTGAAATCGAGTACTAAATGGAAATTGGAGTGTGCTAAATGAAACGGTCCATTTTGTAGACTGTAGTTAAATGGCGAGCCTAGAAGGGCCGAATGGCCTGTTCTCATCATTATGTATTCTTAACTCGATTTGAATGTTAAAGGGAAGATGTGGCGAATTGGTAAGTCTGAGTGCATTCGGCAGGCAGAGCCAGCTGACAGGCATTCATTTCTAGCCCTGTGCATGTATGTGTTTTTTGAGATATGTTCATTATATCTGTTCATTATATCTGTTATATTAACACCCATCACATTGTCCATGAATGTGTTTCTTAAAAGCTGTGTGTCCGCGAGAGAACAGTAAGAAAACTAAATTGGCAAATGTCACTTATTTATTTGCACACAGAATGTCTTTTTCATCAAATTCTTCCTATTATTTTATGGGAAAATGCCAAATGACTAATTTTATTCTAAATGTGACCATGCTTCTGGCATTCATAGCCTCTCTAAATAATTGTTCATGGTGGAAACAAAATGATTTTATCAGATGATTTATCAGAGCCTGTGAAATCAGGCAAGAGGATAAAACAATGTCAGGCAGTTTAATATTTTTGACAACTAGATGGACACTAGTTGTTGCACAAATATCTCAACGGTGATGGATTAATACAAATCGCATCAGTCATTTGTATTCTCCACAAACACAACGTGATGTTCGCCAGACCTTCAGTTCCAATAAGTAAGGTCAAATGTGCTTGTATTCCAAAATATTTTTCATTTTATTTTAAACATCCATTCAAGTGATTACGAAAGGTGCCTTGACATAAAAATACAGCATTTCTGTGTTTGTCAGGTGGGGGGCGGGGGCAGTCGGGGGATCACAGAAGGGAAAAAGGTGCATACATCCAAGCCCAAGGCCAGATCTCACTCCCTTAAATATCCACATATAAAACAGTCTTTCACTCTCTCAGCACACCCCAGGCCACCTTGACCCCATGCTTTGGGAGGCTCAGTTGAGCTACAAATCAATGGGGAGGCCACAGCCTCACACACCTTAAGAACAGTAGAGGAGTGGTGGCGTGTATTTTAAAATAATTACTCCCTCCCCTCCACCGCATTAAAACATTTACACATTTACACACAAGTGCATACATGCATGTTAACACACATGGACATGCCTGCGTGTGCATATACACACTCATACACACATGCACTCATACATGTATACACTCATGTGCATACACAGAAAATACTTTATTCATGCAAAACAATAAAATATGCCCCCCCCCACCCCAGTAATGGACATTAAATGTTGATCTGCCTCATGAATCACATGAAACAGTGGATGTATCCCATCATTCCATGGAGCTTGGATCGAGCGTGTTGGTGGCTGAGCACTCATGTTATTCACAGTTGCACAAGTAGTGCTGCTATGCACCATTTTATACAATACGAAATGTCCCACATACATTCTGAAACTGATCCTAGCATGAAATTTCATTGCGCTGGATGATCAGGGCTGGAGTTTGTTTTTAGATAGACCTGCAGAGATTGTGATCTTGGGGAGAGAGGACAAAATGAGGCAAAGTCACTGTATTACATTTTTCCAGAATGGCTGCTTTAAAATGAACCTACAAGGCGAGGGGTGAGAACCATGGGGCGTAAGTGGCATTTTGGGGGAAAATGAGTTCTATATATCAAATGAAAGCTCTTGAGCTCTGTTACGACCCCGACGGCTTTTAGGGGTACGGGGGAGACCGTAACATATAAGTCTTAATTGGATCGGGTCATGAACGATGTATGAGGGTAAATAATAAAGACAAGGCCAGAGGGGAAGGTGCATTCGGTGTTTATATACATATATTTACAGACAATAGTGAGGCTATTTACAAAGGTGAAATACAAACACAAAGACACAAGGCCAAGGGACACGGGTGTTGCCAAAGAAATGAACTTAGTAAAACAGAACAGGCTAGCTACAAACAAAAACGAAGATAGGCTGACTATCTAAACCTTTATACGAAATAAAAGTCTACCTATCTAATCTACACTAACTACCCGTAAACAAAGGTACACAGATGGCAACCACCCCTTTCCTAATGTCTCTATACACAGGATTGACCTATCGATGAAAATGTATGGAGGCCTCCCTCTTACCTATCCCAAGGCCTAAGTGGGAACAAACAAACTTAACCATACACTTTCACTTCCACACTTTCACTTCCACACTTTCAAAGGTCACACACTCTCTCTGTCTCTCACGTTCAGCAAACAAACAGCAAAAGGGCAAAAGGGATCTTGCAGGAGCAGTCATGGGGTTTTTATAGAAGGGCAGGTGATTGGTGGAGGCGGGACCAGGACACAGAAATGATTGACAGTAGGGAAGGCGAATGGAATGGCGGATGGAAACAGAGAAGACAAAAGCACACATACACGTGGAACGTAACACTTCCACCAATAAGAACGAACTTATTACTCAAAATACAGTCAGTTCAAAATACGAAATTACAAAAACACATGGCTACAATGTATCCTAATATACACGAGACAATGCGTCTGCCAACACATTGTCGGTACCTTTCTTGTGTTTCTTTTTCCTAACTTGTGGCAAAAACAATGCTGGAACACTCCTACGTTTTCTTGTTACCCCTAGGTGATCAGTGTTCTGAGTTACAATAAGCTGTTCGCGCGTGACTGGCAGCTTAATCGAGGGCATATCTTTCACCTGCTCGCCCCATTTCCGTGAATGGAATTCAGATTCACCTGCTCGGCTAAGCCTACAGGCGGGGAACACATCAGGGGGAGGTTGCCGGATGTCGGGCGTAGCGCACGTTTTCGGTTGTTTCAAAACCTTCAGTACAGGTAGCACTTTACCACCTGCTATATCGTTCCCCATGATAAAGGCTACACCTGGGACTGGTAAAACGGAACGCAGGGCTACTTTAAAATACCCAGAGACTAAATCGGTCTTAATATGCACTTTATGCAATGGAACAGTTACAAAGCCCATTTCGATTCCCTGTACCATTACATTCGCACCACCGGAAGTCGCATCTGATAAGGGCAAGACACCAGCCAAGAGGAAGGATTGCGACGCACCAGTGTCTCTCAAAATCCGAATTGCCTTCTGATCCTTCGCTACACCAGATAGCGACACAAAACCCTTAAACATGAAGGCGTCGTAGCCAACGTCACCTCTGTCGCGGCTACTGGAGGTCTGAGTAGTGTCTGAGACTACTTTCACGAGACTGGTAGGTCTTGGTGGGCTTGAGTTTTTCTTCTTTAATTGAAAACAGTCAGCAATAACATGACCCACTTTATGGCAATAGAAGCACTCTCGCTCTTCCTTGGAGCGTATCGGTGGAGAGTTCGGGCGTTTCAGCTGTGAGCTAACAGGTAAGTCGTCATCAGAAGCCTTCTCACCGGATGACACGAACACCGTTTTATGCGTGAGAGTAAACTCGTCAGCAAAGATGGCCGCCTCATTTAAGGACGTAACCTTTTGCTCATTAAGATATACCACACAACGCTCTGGTGTACACTTTTTAAATTCCTCCAACAAGACTAATTCTCGAAGAGAATTTAAATCCGTAGCCTTGCTAGCAGCACACCACTTATCAAACACCATTCCCTTCTCCCTTGCAAACTCAACAAAGGACTGAGTCGGGACTTTTCGTTGGTTTCTGAATTTCTGTCTATATGCCTCCGGCACTAACTCATAAGCACGCCACAGCAGCCTTCACAGTTTCATAATTCAAACTGTCCTCAAGAGACAAGGTAGCAGTAGCATCCTGCGCTTTACGGAAAATTTGCACTGTAACAATGTTGTCCAAATGTCTTCGGCCATTGAAGTGCGGTAGCGCGAGGCGCTCAAAAGTGCTAAAATAGGTATCCACCTCTCTCTCATTAAAGGGGAAGAGCCACATGTCTCCTCACATCATAGAGTCCAGTGAATGGCGTGGACGTACCTGAGGCAGCTGTGGACACAACCGACTGTGCAGCGGCGTTCTGCAACTCCAATTGCCGCAGCTTGAGGGTAGTCTCTGCCTCAATCTCCATTTTCCGCAATGCCAGTTTCTGTTCCTCAAGTTTCCTTACCTGGGCTCTCTCCTCTCTGTCCTTGTCTCTCTCCTGTGCTTCTAGTTGCAGGCGGGCCAAACGGATCTTCAACCTCGCCCCAACCATTGACCCAGAAGAGGTTCGCGAAGAGAACGCCTCAAACCTCGGCAGGGTAACCGGCGGCGTCTCCTCCTTTTCCTCCGATCCAGAGGAAGCCGTAGCACCCAACCTCGGTTCAGCGTCCGGCACCAGGGACAAAACAGGCCGGATAAAGAGACCCAGCTCCACGAGCTTATCCCCACGACGAACGAATCTCCTTTTTAAGAAGAGACCGGCTAACAGAGACGCCAAAATGCTCCGCGATAATGAATAAATCCGCCTTACGACACTGTTCAAAAATAACGATGGACGGTTCATTAATAAACAACTCCAAATCAAAATGTGACGAAGCCATTGTCTTAATTGTTATATAGCTAGTTGTACTATACAACACTACACAACAATATTCACAGTAACACTAACAATAGCAACCACAAATAACAAGCGCAAGCACACAATACACGAACTAGCCTACTACTAAACACACTACCAATACTAACCTTTACAATATTATTTCACACACAATCGCTCAATCTCGGGGACGAGCCCCCATTTATGTTACGACCCGACGCTTTTTAGGGTACGGGGAGACCGTAACATATAAGTCTTAATTGATCGGGTCATGAACGATGTATGAGGGTAAATAATAAAGACAAGGCCAGAGGGGAAGGTGCATTCGGTGTTTATATACATATATTTACAGACAATAGTGAGGCTATTTACAAAGGTGAAATACAAACACAAAGACACAAGGCCAAGGGACACGGGTGTTGCCAAAGAAATGAACTTAGTAAAACAGAACAGGCTAGCTACAAACAAAAACGAAGATAGGCTGACTATCTAAACCTTTATACGAAATAAAAGTCTACCTATCTAATCTACACTAACTACCCGTAAACAAAGGTACACAGATGGCAACCACCCCTTTCCTAATGTCTCTATACACAGGATTGACCTATCGATGAAAATGTATGGAGGCCTCCTCTTACCTATCCCAAGGCCTAAGTGGGGAACAAACAAACTTAACCATACACTTTCACTTCCACACTTTCACTTCCACACTTTCAAAGGTCACACACACTCTCTCTGTCTCACATTCAGCAAACAAACAGCAAAAGGGCAAAAGGGATCTTGCAGGAGCAGTCATGGGGTTTTTATAGAAGGGCAGGTGATTGGTGGAGGCGGGACCAGGACACAGAAATGATTGACAGTAGGGAAGGCGAATGGAATGGCGGCACTCCTACGGAACACGGAAACAGAGAAGACAAAAGCACACATACACGTGGAACGTAACAAGCTCTATCCAATGCCAAAAGGACACAACTGAAATCATGAACAACAAAGACATAACACAAAAAGTTCTGCATTGTTTGGAGGCAGAGGGGCATAAGCACACTTATGCCCTTCTGGCTCTTAACAATGCATTGTGGGTGGGCCCTTAAGACCCTTGGACAAGCACTTAAGTCAAAATTACTGACAGCACAGCATGGTCAAAAATACAGAGAAGAAAACTTTTAACAGCAGAAGGGGTTTTAATGAGTTTAATGGAAGATGATGAATCAGATGAATCCTTCCACACTCCCAAGAAAGATACTTGCAAATACTATGAGTGGTATCAGCGCATAGAAGACAGTGAGAAGCAAAACCACAAAGATGAATTTGATGCCCATCAGTCCAGGAAAATGCAGGCCAGAGAACATAAAGACAGTGATAAAATGAAAGCACACGAACTGTCTTCATACAAGGCTGTCACTTTTGACCTTGAGCAAGTTTTGACCACTCCCTGAAGCAGGGGTCGGCAACCCGCGGCTCTGGAGCCGCATGCGGCTCTTCAGCCCCTCTGCAGTGGCTCCCTGCAGCTTTGAAAAATAATAATATATGGAAATAAATAACGGCTATTTTATTTTATTTTTTCTTTCAAAGGGAACACCTTATTTTGGAGATCGAGGTGATACTGTGACACTGACATAAAAAAAGTGTTTAATATTTCGTCAATTAAAAATGCGTCACATCCCCGGCACCTCTCCCTGGCTCCCTGCCGTCTGAAGGTGGTTAATCTTGAGTTTCCAACCCCTGGTAAGCTAACCATGGATAAATCCCAAAAAAGAAAAATCTCGGAGGAAAATAGAGTTTAATTCAGCATGGACAGATTTATTTGCTTTCACTCCTAACGATGCGGGCTTACCTGTATGCTTGATATGTGGTGAGAAATTAGCAAACAACAAAAAATGTAATGTTGAAAGACATTTCCAGAACAAACACACAGCATTTGCTGAAAAGTACCAAGCTGGAGATGAAAGAAAAAAAGCGATTTCGGAACTGCTGCGGAAAGCTGAGCAGAGCAAATCTACTTTCAAGAAGTGGATCAAATCTCCAAACTCAACTACTGCTGCTAGTTTTGTGGCAGCTCAAGAGATAGTAAGGCGCGGAAAGCCGTTCACAGATGGAGAATAGCTACATGAAAGAATCATTCATTAAAATATCAGAACATCTATTGTCGGACTTCAAAAACAAACGTGAAATTGTTCAGAAAATTTGAGATATGCCTCTCTCAGTAGCGTCATTTCAACAAAAGCCAAGGTATGGCATGGTGCAATTTTTTTGTCAAATCAGTTGTGCAATAGTCAATTTTGGTGAGTTGTTTCTGTACAATTGACTTATATATTTAGGTAACATTAATAAACAAAGGAGACAACTACAGTATGTAACTAGTAAACCTATTTTTTAATTCCGGTGGATCATAATGATATAGTGTTATACAAATCTTTTTAGTGAAATGTAGTGATAAGCGCTACAGGACCTCATCAGCGTAAGGCACGTTAGCTAGCTAGCTTGTTAGCTTCACAATCGCGGGTGACGTTCAGTCCGGTTTTTCACTAAAATAACATAGAGAACGTGTTCGTATCACACAGCATGACATGGACTTGTTCATGAATATGTTACATTTTAATTAACAGTATTATGGTGTTTATACAGTTTGTTTAACCCACCTGAATGAATGAGAATAACGGACAAGGTTTTTGAGTTACCTTTGTGGAGCGGATAAAATCACATAAAATGATGTGATTGTATCATGTGAAACGTAGGCTATTTCAGATTGATTTAAAATTAAAAATGTGGCTAGAAGCCAAGGTATGGCGAGTGCCATACCTTGCCATACCAAAACGACGCCCCTGGCCTCTCTATGCAAAGACCGCCAAGGAAAGGACCATTAAGATGGCAGAAAACATTACCAGTCAACAAACTGAGGAGATTAATTCAGCTCCAGCATACTCAATTGCCTGTGATGAGTCAAGTGATGTAAACGATATTGAGCAGACAGCGCTGTTATGCAAATAAGGGAAGGACTCAAATAGACCTGCATGGTTCTGTGTTTTATTTCAAAGTAGGTCTACACATGCCAGTGCTTTTTTTTCTCCTCTTCATAAGAGTTTGAGGTTTTCCTTTGTTATAACAGGTAAAAACAGCAATAAAATGTCAACAGTTTTCTTTTTGTTGTTCTATAATTTCACAAATGCAACAAACTATAGTTTTTTTACAGTGGGTGACAAAAACACACATATTTACACATCCACATTTTATTTCCTATTTTAGTTCCTATAATATGTTTTTTAGTTTTCTTAGTGATTTTTCCATGATATTATGGACAAAAAAATTGGAATGAATTAGTATCCTGTATGACCTCCTTTTGCCTTAAAAACTTGATAACTTCTGTCAAACATACTAGAAATAAGCTTTTGAATAAATTCCAATCCCTCTGTATATATAGTATAACTATAAAACTTTATACACTGTGTTATCTTCATTTTAAGGGTCAAATAGGTGTTGCGGCTCCAGATGAATTTTATGTAGTGGGAGAGGGGCCAAAAATGGCTCTTTTGATAATAAAGGTTGCCGACCCCTGCCCTGAAGCAACATCAGTAGCCTGCTCTACTCACATAAGTTAAGTAATACTTAATATAAGTACAATCTCACTGTTTATGAGTTAGGCAGTAAAGAGGCAGACTGCTGTATGTGGCAAGAGAGGGAAGGTGGTCGTGGATCTTCAGAGCACTGGTGGAGAGTCAGGGGGTGCTGGTGCCAAGGCCCGTCGGCATTCTGGGGCCGGGAATGAGAGTGACTGACAAAGTCCATACTGGAAAAATTTCTAAACGTCAACGTCTAGGAATAATCATCATTCTACAATAAAAAAGGGCACTCAACTATCTATATACTACATATTTCAAAGGGCAAACACAATCATGGTTGGTAGTGATTGGTTCTCTGTGGCTCAGTTGGTAGAGCACAGCGTTGGCAACGCTTAGGTTGTGGGTTCAATCCCCACTGGGGCCACATATACTGAAAATGTATGCATTCACTACTGTAAGTCGCTTTGGATAAAAGCGTCTGCTAAATGGCGTATATTATATTATTGAATTAGATAACGATGACGGTGCTGTGCCTGTGTATTTGAGTCAAGGAGTTATATAATATTGCCTGTACCGATTAAAGTTCACTGGTGTGATTTTTTTGTTCAAAATGGCTGGTAGCTACAAACATAAAAGTCATTCCCAGAGTGTAACAGCCCTCGGCTCGGATGAGCAAGACACAGAGAGTTCCAAACAGGTGCCTTTGGTTTTTATTTTATATTTGTCACGTTGTCACACTGTCTCAAGCACTGTGAAAACTATAGAAAGATACACAAAATAATACCAATACTTCACAAATTACAACTAAGTCATTACATAAGATCATTTGACAAAGAAAATACATTATACATAGCTCTGTAAAATGGCCACCTGCTTCTATAAAACAATGCCATAGCTAGTTTGGAACATGAGTAGGATACACCTTGATACACCACATATTAAATTACATTTTGTAGGCAAACATGTATTTGAGTTCATAAACATAAATATAAATCACATTCTTTTGACATTCTTTGACAGTTTCGGTAATAATAGTAAATACAATCGATATGCACGTACCTCGATCGGCTTACCAAGAGTGTTACATTTAGTTCAATTTAGTTTTAAAAATTATTTTCCAAAGTTCGCATTTCAGCACGAGTTATGTTGCGTTCCCTCGCTTGCCACATATTTCCTCGTTCTGACCTCGCGATGATAATAGACGCGAACCACGCACATACTGAAATAGATCACAAGACAGCCTGCGTTGTGCTTTCCCAATAGAATGAATGCAAGAGATTGCAAAAAGAAAACGTGTGAGTAATGAAATATAATATTGTTACTTTGAACACTCCCACCAAATCCTGTTATGATGAACAAACACAGCAAGCTGGATGAATAATGAATTAGTCATACAGGATTTCTAGACTAATAAATGACTACCTTTTAGTTAGACCATTAGAAGTGTATAGATGTGTAGTACCATACGCACGACATGATAACAATAATCAAAATGTCTGGTCTAATCACTCTCGAGGAGTTCTCACTGCTTTTCAGCTAAGAAGACTTCCAATAACAGTGGCACATTGTTTGAGTGCTTCTCTAAACTCATTTCTGGCTCCTACAAAGTTAGAACCGTAGTCGCAGTGAAGTTGGCAAACAGCTCCTCTGAGGCTGATGAAGCACCTCAAGGCGTTGATGAACGCATCTGTTGACAGATCTTCAAGCATTTCGATATGGACAGCTTGAGAAGAGAGGCATGTAAAGATCAGGCCCCACCTTTTATATTCTTTACGGGCTTTCTTGATAAAGAACGGGTCGAAGCAGTCTATACATTGCACGCAGTTCTGTATCAGCTTGGCAACCAGTTTGCTTCCACCGCTGACCCAGAATCCATTAGCTCTGAGCTCCGTTTGAGTTTGACTTCGACCCTGGTGACAAATCTTGGCATGATAGTGAGCCACAACCAGGTTAGTGATGTGGCTCTCCTTCGGAAAAATGACTGGGTGTTTTACTTCTTGACTGAGGGAAGACTGCTTCATTCTTCCACCAACATGGAGAAGCCCTTTGTACAAGATAGGGTCGAGGCAGAAAAGAGGACTCCTCTCTAAAGCATCCTCATTTCTTGGGAGAAGGCTTGCTACTGGACGAGCTTGATTACAACTTCAACCGCTCTCTCTAATTCCTCGATGGTGACTAGCTCGCTGTGATGTTCTTGCTTAGACCCCAGCCTCTTAATTCTTGCAACCACCTCAATGAGCATTGTCCAAGAAGATTACAGCCCCCTGGTTTACTCACGACTTAGCTGCTCCAACAAAAAAACGTCTTATGGTGGAGAGCTAGGTCTTCTCAGTCTCCTGCCGACTGGTTGGCCTTCAGACAATGCAGAAACAAAACCACACAGGCAATCAGGAAAGCTACAATCAATAATTTCAAAGATAAATTCTCAGCTTGCGGCTCTGATGCCAAGAAGTTCTGGAAAACAGTCAAGTCCATGGAAAACAAACTTGCTTATCCTCATCTACCTACCTCTATGAAATGAAATACCTCGTTAATTTAGATTCAAACAAGTCAGCAGGACCTGATGGGCTTGACCCTGTGTTTTTAAAAGCGGCCGCTCATATTATTGCTGCCCCTATTACAAGCCTGTTTAACCTATCATTTCAACTGTCTGTATTCCCACTTGACTGGAAATCTGCCACGATTCTCCCCTTTTTAACCCCCTGAGGTCCGTGCTTAGCGCAGAGCAGCTTTGTGATTTTGGTGTGGTCTGATATTTATCTCAATTTCATCAGCTTAACACACACTTACTCCAAAGTGTTTGATATTTTTATTTGAAGGACAATCACAGCTACATTTATAAGCCATCAATAGTTTGGTCAGTATCATATGCAGCTTGTAAATAGATCTACAAACACACAAGTTATAAAGAGTAAATTTTTCTGCCGTCACAAAAGTTGTGAAAGCACACACTAAACTATAGTGACAAATTGTTTTGCCAATATGCGTTTGTTCATCAAGGTCTTGGTTATGTAAGGACGTCAAAATAGTTTAGCACATCTGAGATCTAAATAGCTAAAAACCTGTTTTTATCAGAACTGGTTTTTATCAGAACATAGGATATCTACGAGCGCCCTTACTTCCCTCCTTGAGATTCCAAATGTACTCTGAGCAGGTGACAATGATTCTTCTACTAACTGATTAATCAGTGTTGTGTTAGGACTATCAAATAAACCTGCTGATAACTGTCTAATTTTTCTCTACCATTTTCTCTGTGCTCTCTCCCAAAGTAATATATAATTTAAATTGGGTTTCTTTTGTTGTACCTGTATAAGAGTCAATTCTACATCAACTGTATTGTTTTTTATCACCCCTAAAAGCATCTTTGCCTCTTCACTGACTAGCTATCTAACATACTCATCGATCATTTTGTTTTTGTGTCTGTGTGTTTGTTTTGTTTAAACAAATTCTTGGAACAAATGATATTCATCAGCAAATCAGCATTTATTGGTAATTTTAGCTGTGAGTTATAATGTGTGTTCTTTTAGACCAGGAGTTCTGGCGGGCCGCAGGGGATGCTGATTTTTGTTTTCACTGTGTAATCAGCAACCAATTGAAACAGAAGAAACCAGGTGAGGCGAGCTAACTGTGTAATCAGTCACTTTGATACACTGGAAGCAGTGTGTAGTGCAAAATCGCCTGCTCTTGTGATCTGTAAGGTTGCAGGACTAATTTCCAGTTGATGCGCTGCCATGGCACCTCTGAGCCAAGCACTTGGGTTATTTCAATAAATAATCACTGAGAAAAATATTATTTTTAATTCAACGGTGTAAATCCCTCTGAACACGGGTGTTCATAAAGCAAATAAATCATATTTGTGTTGTGATGGATATTATTTGTGTGGTTATAGATATAACCAGATGTATTGTTTGATATTAGTTGTGTTGTTATGGATATAACCGGATGTATTGATTGATATATTGATTTATTGATTGTGGTTAGTGCACAGCTACATTTTGTTGTTTTATTTAGTCAATAATCACAGACAACGAGAGGGCAGTTGGCCCAGCATTAAGCATTCAGTTGATGTGAGCAATGCCTGACACACAGCCAGCTAAGCAAACAATAACATGTGGCAATGGACATCCCACCAGGACGAGCAGTGAGACTAATTGAGTCAATTAGTTAATTAAGCATATGAAACAGTGGGAAATACCACATGATGCAAAAATAAAAACCAGCCAACAAACTTTTTTTTTTTTTAAAGCAGGGGAGGGAGAGGAAAATTAAAAAAGAGTGGCAGGGAGATTTAATGATGGAGATGAGCATTTAAGGAAGTATAAAAGAAAGATGGAGAGAGGAGGAGAATTGTAGTAGAGTGGGGTGTTGAAGCTTGAGTAACCCACAAAATGCTATAGGGGGTCATTAACCCTAACATAGTGTAAGTGGGGGTGCCAGATTTTTCTGTTCAATTCAAATCAAATGTATTTGTATAGCGCTTTTCACAAATGAATTGTCACAAAACGCTTAACAGAAGGGAACCCAGGCCTAGACCCCCCCAAAAGCAAGACTAAGGCGACAGTGGCAAGGAAAAACTCCCTTGATAGGGAGAAACCTTGGGAGGAACCAGATTAAAAGGGGGGGGCCCTACCTTTCTGGCTGGCACAGGGTGTGTCAAAAAAAGACCGTATCATAGCCCTCAGTCCAAGGTGACTCAGGGCTGGATGACTTGCACCTCCTGAGTTAGGTAGGCAGGGGGGGGCGCTAAACCATGTGAAGGGGGTCCAGATCCAGGGACTGGGGGTAGGCGTGGGGGTGAGGGTTGATGGGGGTAGCTCACATTTATCGCAGGATCTAGGGCTCGGGGGCAGGTGCCGAGGCAGAGAAGAGAACATGCAGTCAGAAAAAAGCAGTGCTATAGCCAGTAGCATTATGTGATAGCAGGGGAGCACAAGCATAGGAAATATACAGATAGCCCCGACAGGTGTAAGCTATGGTAGCATACGTATTAGGAAAGGGACAGAGAATACCCGCAGCCATGAGAGAGTTCCAAACCATCCATACCCGATCAAGGATAACCAGCCTAACACTGGTGGTAACACGTTGAGGAGGTGACAGTATGGAATGTTTCTCAATCCATAAGACACTAGGGCACGGCGTTCTCCATCTCTCCACCTAGACTATGTTTGGCAGTAGGCTAGGCTGAAAATATATGTTTTTAATCTAGACTTAAAAATTGAAACTGTGTCTGAATCCCTAACATGCTTTGGTAAACCGTTCCACAACAGAGGAGCTCTAAAAGAGAAGGCCTCTACCACCAGCTGTGCTTTTCAAAATTCTAGATAGATGGCCGGCTTCTTGTGAACGAAGCAGCCGGGTTGGCTTATAATGGATAATCATTTCGGTCAGATATATAGGTGCAAGTCCGTGCACTGCTTTTAAAGTTAGCAGCAGCCAATGTAGTGATGCTAACACAGGAATAATGTACTCATACTTCTTAGATCTAGTCAAAATACATGCCGCTGTATTCTGTACTAGGTGAAGACCCTTAAGATAGCTACTAGAGCAGCCAGATAATAAGGCATTACAATAGTCTAGCCTTGATGTGACAAAAGCATGTATTAAGGTTTTTGCATCCTCTAATGACAGAATGTGCCTAATTTTTTTATGTTTCTTAGGTGAAAGAAGGCCACTCTGGAAGTGTTTCTAATATCAAATGTTTGATGAATGATAAAACCAAGGTTCTTGACTGTCAGACGATACAACCAGGCAATCACCAGCATTTAACTGCAGACCGAACTTGTTCCTTAATTTTTTGGGGCTCAAGACCATCATCTCTGTTTTATCTGAATTCAAAAGCGGGAAGTTCACTGTTATACAATTCTTTATATCAGAGATACAAGCCTCTAACTGAGTATTTCACCTGGTTTCATTGATATGTACAGTTGTGTATCATCTGCATAGCAATGGAAATTCACACCATGTTTACGAATAACATTACCCAGTGGTAGCAAGTATAATGAGAACAGTAATGGCCCCAGAGCTGAGCCTTGTGGAATACCATATTTAACCTGAGAGTAGTCAGAGAACTCTCGATTTAATTGCACAATTGAAACCTGTCTGATAGGTATGATTTAAACCATGAGAGTGCCCGTCCACGCAAACCAACCAGGTTTTCTAGCTTGTACAGGAGAATCTGGTGGTCAATAGTGTCAAAAGCAGCACTTATGTTATGTTCTGTATGTTCTAGTACTTGTGGCAGCCCAAGGGGCTGCACCAGAAAATGGCTGCCTGGCCTCCAACACATGGCAGCCCAAAAACACTACATTTCCCAGCAGGCCACAGTAACACCTGAACGAAGTCAAGCAATGGGGACTAACGACCAGCTGAAGGCTATTTCGAGGCCTATTTAAAGGACTGACTCCCATTACCCATGAAAAGGAGTAGGAATGTGAGTGGGAAGGAGTTGCTGTGTGAGTTTGGAGAGTAAGAAACTGTGAAGTCGATTGACCAGCCAGTATTTGGAGAGAGAGAGTATTGTTGGAGTGTGTTTTGTGTATGAAATTGGATTGTTTGAGGACCCCCCCTTTGGATTTTGATTACGGACTGGATTGCGGACTTGGACCTGGATTTTGGATTGGATTTGGACATTGACGACGAGATGGGATTTGTGGACTTTATGTGTTTGTATTCCCTTGAAGACCCCACCCTTTGTTTTATGTTTGTAAGTAGTAGTATAATAAATTATCATTTTGTTTTTGAATACTGCCTCCTCCTTGTTCTTGAACTTGCCTACGCCCTCTGCAAGGTCCGTGAGTGTCGCCCAACCCCTGGGGACATCACATATGGTGGAGAATGCAGGCAGAGGGCATCACTTATAGGCAAGAGGAGGTAGTGCAAGTGAGTGGGGATTTTTGATTTTTGATTTTTGAAAGCGATACTTCATGATGGAAGGGGACTGGACGATGGATCCAGACATTGAGGCTTGGCTGGAGGCAGAGGGTCCCAAGCATCTGTCTAAAGCACACCAACGGTCCCTCAAAGTGTTTTTCCAGGCAAGTCCAGCCCTCAAATGCTCCTTTTTGGCTGGAATGGCGCCCGACATTGCTGAGGCCATCAGTGAAATGGAGAGGGTGTTGAGAACCCTGAAGGGACGACAAATGAAAAAAGTCCTAAAGAAGGATGGCCACTCCTGCTCTGTGGTGCCCCCTAGGGAGAAGAGCAAAAATGTCCCGGGTAAGCCGAAAAAGCAGCATACTGTTGCAGACAAGTGTGCTGGCTTAGAGGCGGAGTTAGGAGAGGCACAAGTTGTGATCAGGGGCAAAGCGGATGAGATCGAGAAATTGGAGCAATGTTGTCGGGACCAGAGGGAGGACCTGTTGAAGAACCAGAGACGGGCGGCTATGGTGGAGGACCAATGGCGAGTCACCCTCCGGGAGGTCCAGCAACTGAAAGGTGCCCAGACCGAGCTGTACAGGATGAAGGTTGAGTTGGGGACCTCGGAGGAGCGCCACCTGATGGCCGGGGGGAAATTGCGGGACGAGCATATTGACTCACTGAGAGTGCTGGGAATCATGGCTGGGGAGCTGGAGAAGGACAAAGCATCCCTGGGCGATGAAGTGAGGCAGGTAGAGGCCCACAACCTGGCGCTCGAAGAGCGGGTGAGTAACCTAACTAAGAAGTTGGAGGAAAAGCAGCAACAGTGTCTGGACATCCAGGAGTCCCAAGACCAGGCCAAAGAGGAGTATGCCAGGGCCTTGGGGGATGTACAGACCAGGCTCGCCCAGAAGGAGGCGGAGCTAAGGAGAGAAGTGGAGAACCATGTGTCCGAGGCGGAGCAACTCCAGAGCCAAGTGGAGCAGGAGAGCGAGGGAAGGCGGGAGCTGGAGGCTCAGTTGGAAGAGGTGAAGTTTCATCTAAAAGAACAAGAAACGAAGATTTTTGTTTTTCAGGAACTGTACCAAACCACCTCTACAGCCCTCCTGACTGAAAGAAAGAAAAATGAAGAGCTCCTTATACTGCAAGAGGAAATACAGGTCTTGAGCGAGAGACTGGACCAGAAAGAAGCCCAGCAGCGGGCCACAGAGAATTCATTTCGTCAAGTATTAAAAATACAAACCGAAACTCTACAGGATCAACTGGACGAGGTGAGTGAAGAGCTTGAGCGTGCAAAACGTGTGCCCGGTGTACAAGATTCTAGCACGCAGGTGGAGATCTCGCAACCAGTGGAGCTGACTGTCGACGATGACCAGACGGAGTTGAATAGTTGGTCCTCAGTCCCCTTCAGCCTGCCGGATCTTGGAGGGGAACTGGAGGAGCAGGATGCTGAGGTCTTGTTGAACACCCAACCCTCTTCTGATGTGGTGAGTCCAACTCCGTCAAAGGTGAAAAGACTGAAAAGAAAAGTGAAGATTAGAGGTTCTCCACTGAAGAGAAAAGGAAAACGGAACAGGCAGATGTGTAGATGGAATGACCGTGGGAAGCGTGTGTGGAGCAGAGATGCAAGAAGGACAAAGGGAAAATTAACAGTGTTGTGAAGAACATGTTTTCACTGGATGCTGAACTTGACCCCCTGGGAGCAAAAGGGACGTGGAAGAAAAGACCCCCTTGTTTGAGGACCCCCCCTTTGGATTTTGATTACGGACTGGATTGCGGACTTGGACCTGGATTTTGGATTGGATTTGGACATTGACGACGAGATGGGATTTGTGGACTTTATGTGTTTGTATTCCCTTGAAGACCCCACCCTTTGTTTTATGTTTGTAAGTAGTAGTATAATAAATTATCATTTTGTTTTTGAATACTGCCTCCTCCTTGTTCTTGAACTTGCCTACGCCTTCTGCAAGGTCCGTGAGTGTCGCCCAACCCCTGGGGACACCACATACTGTACAGGTAATTGTCAAAATAAAGGAAACATGCATAGGAAGAGAATGAATATATATTGAAAATAGGTAATATATTGATTTTGATAATATTGACCCTGCCAAGAAGAGAAATTGGGAAATTCGCTTAATATCAATTAATGTCCAATTTTATTCAATGTATAATCGGAGGGAAATTTAGCTCATAAGCCTCATCTAACTTTGAGAGTATAAATATCCAAGATATTTAATGTGTGTGAGACCACGCCATTTAATGGGCTTCCTCTAACGGTTTTAGGTTAAAGATATTTTATGTGTGTGAGACCACGTCCATTTCAAAGCTTCCTCTAATGGCTTTAGGTTAAAGTTTGATGTAGGCATTATTTAAGTTTTGCTACAGTTACTTGTTAGGGATTGTGGACTGCCATCATCAGAGGCAGAGGAGCACAGAACCTTCAGCGACCTTGTTGAAAGGTCCATCTGCAACCAAGGTGTAGTTTCCTGGCAGAGGGAACAAGGTTTTTGGACAAAATGTCTTAGTACATGCTGGGGTTCATGGTTCCATCTATTTTAATTGGATGCAAAACAACCATAAACCATTAAAGATCCACCACCATGTTTCACCTTAGGCATGAGGTGCTTTTCAACATTACTTGCATTCTTTGGACACCAAACATAACACTAATGTACATGTCCAAAAAGCTCGATTCGGCCACGAGACACGGTTCCAATTGTAGTTCAGATGTAGTTTGACGAATTCAAGACGCCTTTTTCGGTGAATTGTCTTTAAAAGAGGTTTCCTTTTTGCAACTCTGCCATAAGGCCATTGTCATGTAGGCGTCATTGAATGGTAGTTTTAGACACCTTGTAACCCCAAGATGCCAGGTTGTTTTGGAGATCTTGAACTGTGCCCCTTGGACTACTTTTTGCCTCTCAAACCATCCGTTTCACTACATGTGGGGGTGAGATAGGCTTGTGTCCTCCACCTGGCAGGTTAGCCACTGTTCCAGTGGTCTCAAACTTCATAATAATTGACACAACAGTGGAAAGCGGTATCTTTTAACTTTTTCATTTTTTGTTGCCATCTTCTGATCTGTAAAGGTCAATAACCTTTTGTCTGATGCTTTCAGGGAGTTATTTCCCTTTCACCATGATGATGGCTGACCACATTATTTCCTTTTTATACCCAAGTTCCATAACCTTTCAATGAACTTCAAATAAGTTGTATATTTATGAAGATGTATTTTTGTTGGATTAAATTTAAAAGAATAGTTAGGGGTATGAATAATTGTGATCCAGATGTTTTCTGGAAAAAAAATTCTGAACAATTGTATTAGTAATGTAGGTTTGGAATTTCTTTTAGCATAAAATGTACCTCATTACTTATATGGTTTATTTTATACGATCTCTTTTGTTCATCTTTATCAAGGGTATGAATAAAAATGAAGCCTACTGTATATATATATACAGTATACAGTACCAGTCAAAAGTTTGAACACACCTGCTGGAAACTAGGTTTATCTCATAATTGACATTGTTTTACACCATATACGTTTCTGTAAATACTTGAAAATTACAAAAAACGCATGTAACAATAAACAAAAGGAACATCAAACCAATGTTCAAGAAAATTGAATTGAAAATTGAATCTTGAATTCCTCAAAATAGTAACCCTTTGGCATGAGATTAGCCTCACAAACAGGGGCCATTCGGTTAATACGTTTTAGCAGGAAATCACCCGACATGTTTTCCCAGCTATCCTGCAGCAATTCCCAGAGAAACTTGTGGGTTGCTTTGCTTTAACTCTTCCTTTCCAGTTTGTCCCATACAAGTTCTATGGGATTGAGGTCTGGACACTGGGCAGGCCAGGTCTTTAGTTTGAGTTGTTGTTCACATTCCTCCTTCACCAGATATTTCTTGCACAACTTCAAGGTGTGTCTCGGGTCGTTATCTTGCTGAAGAATGAAGGAGTGCCCAATTGGCTGTAATCCAGATGGAAGGTGTGTCCAAACTTTTGACTGGTACTGTGTGTATATATATATATATATAAATTGGATATGAAAATGGTAGAGACAGAGGAGTATATGTACATAACATCATTTGGATAACACTTTTATTTCAAAGATAGGCTACACAGGGGGGGAAATGTCTTCACTGGGTTTCACAAACACAAAGCACAGAAATGCATTCAGTAAACTGAATTAAATTTGAAGAATGCCTCATGACTAACCCTTCTACTTGCGTAACATGTACTTGTGCCAATAAGCTATGATCATATGCATTCATGCATGCAGACGCCTACACCGGTTTTGTGGCTAACTCAAGCTTCTAGCACCCCACTCTACTACAATTTCAGTACCTCATTATTAACCTCCTCCTCTCTCCATCTTTATTTTATACTTCCTAAAATAGTGATTCCATCATGAAAATCCCCCTGCCCCTCCCTTTTCACACAGGCACACACAATCTTACATGTGCTGTTTACATTACCTGCAGGTGTGGAGCAACTACCATTAATCTTGCTTCAAAAAGTCACTTGGCTAAGAAATGTGGGCATGTGTAATGGCTCCTGCTCACCGCCAGAGGGCGGCATTGGACTTAGTGTTCCCTGATTGTCTTTGTCTACTTGTTTCATCGTCCTGAGTGGTTCCACCTGTGTCTTGTTTCACCTGATTGTCTGAGTGTATTATTGTCTTAGTGATTTCACCTGTGCCTTGTTTGGGTCCCATCTCTCTGCCTTGTCTCAGCAAGACAGAGTCACACTATGGATCCAGCAGAGGCGGATAATTTTTGCACAGCTCTAGCTAACCAAGGCGCTTTGGTAGGGGAGCATCAACAACTGCTGTGGAACATCTCTGCGGCTCTGCAGTCCCTGACCATGGTGATCCAGTGGCTCCAACCCCACAGCCATCACACAACCCTGCCCCTCCTACTCCTCCAGCTCCCATTAGCTCTGGGTCCAGGGAGCCATGCCTGCCAGCTCATCCAGGCAAGGATCGGGGGTTCCTGACCCAGTGCTTCCTGACCCAGTGCTCCAGGCCTCTACGTTCCTGACGGACTGCTCCAGGGTGGTCTACATCATCACCCTGCTCTCTGCCTGGGAGCAGCAGACCCCTAGCTGCCAGGATCTCCAGTCTTTCACTGGTGAAATGAGGAGAGTTTTTGACCATCCTGTGAGCGGTCGGGAGGTGGTGAAGAGGCTCGTTAACCTTCACCAGGGCTCTTGCAGCATGGCCGAATATGCCATTGAGTTCCGAACACTGGCTATCGAGAGTTTGTAGAATAGCAAAGCCCTCATCTCCACCTTCCACCATAGGCTATCAGAAGTCATTAAGGATGAGCTAGAGTCCTGAGAACTTGAGGACAACTTGGAGTCCCTCATTACCCCTGGAGCGGCACAGAGAACAGAGGTTCCTGAGTCCAGTCCCAGCTCCATCCCCTCCAACCCCTGCCACCTCAAGCCGTCCCAAGCTGTCCCAGGTCACCCTAAGTCTCCCAGCTGCCACGAGTGAGGAGCCCATACAGTTGGGCAGGACCCTAGTCTCCCAGCAGGAGCACAACCGCAGGATGATGTGTGATCAATGATGCTCTCCGGGACCTGCTCAACCATTTTGTCTTTGTCTACCTGGACGACATCCTCATGTTTTTGAGTTCTCCACAAGATCATGTCCTGCATGTCAGGCAGGTGCTGCAGCGGCTTTTCCAGAACCACCTCTTCGTGAAGCCTGAGAAGTATGAGTTCCATGTCACCAGGGTGTCCTTCTTAGGCTACATCATTTCTCGGGGCTATGTCCAGATGGATCCCTGCAAGACCCAGGCTATCACAGATTAGCCTCAGCCCACCTCCATCAAGCAGGTCCAACGGTTCCTTGGCTTTGCTAACCTCTAACCGCGGTTCATCCGTAACATCAGTTCCCTTGTTACATTACATTACTGTGGAGGACGTCGGTCTCGGCCACATGGGAGTGGCATGGTTGCCTGTCTTGTTCCATGTGGTAGAGGCCTTTGGAGCAGTGAGACTTTCCGGGGACAGGTTTGGCACTCTCCCAGGGTGTGAGAGTGAACTGTCGCCCGGAAGGGAGCTCCAAAGGCCTTAATTGGTTTAATTATTATTTGATCATTTAATTGGTGTCAATCAGTCAATTGATATAGAAGTCAATTGGCTGATTGGGTGTCTGGGTGAGAATGTGAGTTGTGATTGTGATTGGGTGATTGCCTCACGAGTCCCACCTGAGCCAGGCAGAAACTAAGCCTATTTAAGAGCAGGTGGGGCGAGGGGGGAATCAGTCAGTCTTGTCTTGATGTGTGTGTGAGTGCGCGTGCACGTTTTATGTGGAATGTTTGATGTTGAATGTTGAATGTTGGATGTTTAATGTTGTGGAGTTTTGTGTGCGTTTGTCGAAAGTGACTGAGTAGAGTGCTTCCTGTGTGAGTGAGGAAGAGGGAGAGGGGTGCGCTTTAGGTGTCCGCCTCTCCTCGGTGTGATTATGGAGGTGCGGGAGGGTGCCCTGGAAGAGGGTCCGCCTCTCGCCCTCGGTTTTAGTGGAAAAGAGCTCGCACTCGACAGTGGAGAGTGTCTGAGCAAGCCCAAGAACTCACCAGAAGAGTGAAGTATCTTGAGAGCCGATTGCCAGCACTCTCACATCCTGGGAGTGGCGAGTGTCTCCGGAATGAATGTAAGAGAACTCGAACTGGAAAAGTTCGAGTGTCTCAGTATGAATGGGTGGGAAGCACTTGAAAGGTCACTGGATATGTGTGTGCCTGAGGAGGTTCCAGGGGAACTCTGGAGGAAGAGGCGCGGTGTCCCGTAAGTTTAGTTATTTTAACTTGTTATTTTCGTTTGTTGTTTTTACCCGAAAGCTTCGCGGCAGTAGGGTGAAGATTTTGTGTCTGTGTTTGTGTTAGTCTTTGTTATATGTTAACCTGCTACTCCCACTGTCTCTCTCCCATGTCTGGGGGGAGAGATAGAAAAACAAATAAATAAAATCCGGTCCGTAGACCGACAAACTCCACTCCGTGTCAATTGGCTGTTCTGTTCCCATTCAGGGTTTGTCACGCGGCGTGTGACAGTTTGGTGCCGAAACCCGGGACAGAGCAGCACCCCTCTTGGCTGTCATGGGGATTCCCCCCCACCCACCTCGGTCGAGCGACTGAAAAGCCGCAAGATCGGGGTGGTGAAGCCGGAGGGGAGGAAGCTGGATTGGCCGAGTCCAGTGAGGACACTGCCCTATAGCCTGGTGCAGGAGGAGAAGGCTCTAACCCTGAGGGCTGGTTGAAGCCAAAGGGTAGAGTGCTTCGTAACCCAGAGGCACACAGGAGGGGGTGTCCAAGACCGAATGGGCTCGGACCACATTCTGGCGGTGGAGGAGTGTGGAGGACGTCGGTCTCGGCCACATGGGAGTGGCATGGTTGCCTGTCTTGTTCCATGTGGTAGAGGCCTTTGGAGCAGTGAGACTTTCCGGGGACAGGTTTGGCACTCTCCCAGGGTGTGAGAGTGAACTGTCGCCCGGAAGGGAGCTCCAAAGGCCTTAATTGGTTTAATTATTATTTGATCATTTAATTGGTGTCAATCAGTCAATTGATATAGAAGTCAATTGGCTGATTGGGTGTCTGGGTGAGAATGTGAGTTGTGATTGTGATTGGGTGATTGCCTCACGAGTCCCACCTGAGCCAGGCAGAAACTAAGCCTATTTAAGAGCAGGTGGGGCGAGGGGGGAATCAGTCAGTCTTGTCTTGATGTGTGTGTGAGTGCGCGTGCACGTTTTATGTGGAATGTTTGATGTTGAATGTTGAATGTTGGATGTTTAATGTTGTGGAGTTTTGTGTGCGTTTGTCGAAAGTGACTGAGTAGAGTGCTTCCTGTGTGAGTGAGGAAGAGGGAGAGGGGGTGCGCTTTAGGTGTCCGCCTCTCTCCCTCGGTGTGATTATGGAGGTGCGGGAGGGTGCCCTGGAAGAGGGTCCGCCTCTCGCCCTCGGTTTTAGTGGAAAAGAGCTCGCACTCGACAGTGGAGAGTGTCTGAGCAAGCCCAAGAACTCACCAGAAGAGTGAAGTATCTTGAGAGCCGATTGCCAGCACTCTCACATCCTGGGAGTGGCGAGTGTCTCCGGAATGAATGTGTAAGAGAACTCGAACTGGAAAAGTTCGAGTGTCTCAGTATGAATGGGTGGGAAGCACTTGAAAGGTCACTGGATATGTGTGTGCCTGAGGAGGTTCCAGGGGAACTCTGGAGGAAGAGGCGCGGTGTCCCGTAAGTTTAGTTATTTTAACTTGTTATTTTCGTTTGTTGTTTTTACCCTAAAAGCTTCGCGGCGAGTAGGGTGAAGATTTTGTGTCTGTGTTTGTGTTAGTCTTTGTTATATGTTAACCTGCTACTCCCACTGTCTCTCTCCCATGTCTGGGGGGAGAGATAGAAAAACAAATAAATAAAATCCGGTCCGTAGACCGACAAACTCCACTCCGTGTCAATTGGCTGTTCTGTTCCCATTCAGGGTTTGTCACGCGGCGTGTGACAATTACATTATAGGCATTTGGCAGACGCTCTTATCCAGAGCGACGTACAACAAAGTGTTAACCATAGTCAAGAACAGTTTAGCTGAAAGCCACCCTAGTGGGAAGTACAATTCCTGGGTGCTAGGAGCAACCACATAGTTAAACTAGGACCCTGTAGGTAAATCTGTAGCCACAATTCAGAGGTAGCAGTAAAGCACTCAATGCAGGAAATAATGCCTAAGCCTAATACAATACATAAACAAGTAGACGTGTAAACTAAGCGACTATGTCCCTAAGTTAACAAAAACCGGACTACGGGGAGAGGTGCACCCTGAAGAGGTGAGTCTTCAGTCGACGCTTGAAGGTGGCCAGGGTCTCAGCTGTTCTGACTTCCACCGGAAGGTCATTCCACCATCGTGGAGCCAGAACCGACAGGAGACGTGACCGGGAAGCGCAGGTGCGGAGGGGGGGAGGTGCTAGGCGTCCTGAGGTAGCAGAATGGAGAGGTCTGGCAGGTGTGTAGGGTTTGAAGATCTTGGTGAGGTATGTTGGGGCTGATCCCTTGACTGCCTGGTATGCTAGGACCAATGTCTTGAATTTGATGCGAGCTATAACAGGCAGCCAGTGGAGGGTAGTGAGCAGGGGTGACATGGGAGTGTCGAGGAAGGTTGTAGATCAGACGGGCCGCAGCGTTCTGGATGAGTTGCAGGGGTCTGATGGCAGATGCGGGAAGGCCAGCCAGGAGCGAGTTGCAGTAGTCCAAGCGGGACAGTACCATTGCTTGGACCAGGAGCTGGGTAGAGTACGTGGTAAGGAAGGGACGGATCCTCCTGATGTTATACAGGAAGAATCTGCACGCCCGGCTTACCGCTGCAATGTTCATTGATAGGGACAGCCTGTTGTCCATCACCACACCGAGATTCTTCGCGCAGGGTGATGATGTCACCAGGGTGTCACCTAGAGAAATGGAGAAATCAAGGTGGGGAGAGTTTAGGGCAGGAATGAAGATTAGCTCTGTTTTACCTGGGTTGAGCTTTAGGTGGTGACTGTCCATCCAGCTCTGAATGTCCCCCAGGCAAGCAGCGATGCGGGTAGAGACCTGAGTGTCTGATGGGGAGAAGGAGAGAAAGAGTTGAGTGTCATCAGCATAACAATGGTAAGATAAGCCGTGGGCAGAGATTACAGAGCCAAGGGAGCGGGTGTACAGGGAGAAGAGAAGGGGACCGAGGACTGAGCCCTGTGGAACCCCGGTGGGAGGGAGCAAGGCGGTGATACTTTACCAGCCCAGGCAACCTGGAAGGAGCGACCGGAGAGGTAGGACTCGATCCAGGCGAGGGCTGTACCGCAGATCCCTGTTGCTGCCAGGGAGGACAGGAGGATGGAGTGCTCCACAGTGTCGAAGGCAGCTGAGAGATCAAGCAGGATCAGGATGGAGGAGAGGGAGGCGGCTCGTGCGGTGTGAAGAGCTTCATTGACTGAGAGGAGAGCAGTTTCTGTTGAGTGGCCAGGTCTGAAGCCGGACTGGTAGGGGTCCAGCAGGTTATTTTCTGTAAGGAAAGCAGAGAGTTGGTGAGATACCGCTCTTTCGAGGGTTTTAGACAGGAAGGGGAGGAGGGATACTGGGCGATAATTCTGGATAACCGGGGGTCTAGAGTGGGTTTTTTCAGCAGAGGGTGATATGGGCCCTTTTGAAGGGCGAGGGGAAACAACCAGAGGACAGGGAGGAGTTCACAAGGGAGGTGACAAACGGGAGGATGTCAGGTGTGATCGCCTGGAGGAGGGATGAAGGGATAGGGTCGAGGGCACAAGTGGTAGGGGGGCGGGGAAAGGAGGAGGTGGGAAATATCAGAGTCTGAGAGGGGAGAAAAAGAGGGGAAGCAGGGGGAGGGCACAGAGGGAGTGGAGGACACAGAGGGAGTGGAGGGCACCACGGGAGTGGAAGGCACAGAGGGAGTGGAGGGAGCAGAGGGAGCAGAGGGCACAGCAGGAGTGGAGGGCACAGAGGGAGTGGAGGGCACAGCGGGAGTGGAGGGCACAAAGGAGCTGCGGATGTCTGCAATTTTCTCCTCGAAGAAAGCAGCAAAGTAATCTGCGGTGAAGGGGGACTGAGGTGGGGGAGGAGGTGTGCTGAGGAGAGAGGAGAAAATAGAGAACAGTTGACGAGGTTTAGATATAGAATTTTGAATTTTAGTTTGGTAGAAGATTGCCTTAGCGGCAGTGACAGCAGAAGAAAACACAGACAGTAAAGACTGATAGGATGAAAGGTCGGACGAGTGCCTGGATTTGGCCCACTTCCTCTCAGCAGCACGGAGGCTGACCCGGGAGGTGCGCAGGGTGTCGGACATCCAGGGACTAGGAGGGGATGAGCGTGCAGGTCTAGGGAAGAGGACAGAGAGAGTCAAGTGCAGAGGACAGGGATGAGATTAAGGTGGAGGAAGCAGTGTCAGTGGGGAGTCTAGAGAATGCTTTAAGGGGGAGGGAAGCAGTGACAAGGGGAGCGAGAGGAGGAGGGTGAGAGGGAGCGAAGGTTACGACGGGCAGTGATGGTGGGTGTTGGAAGAGGGGAGGGAGGATGGGGGACAAGGGAGAGGGAGAAGGAAATGAAATGGTGATCAGATGTATGCAAGGGGGTAACCGTGAGGTTGGAGCAGGGGCAGTTCCTCAGGAAGATCAGGTCTAGGAGGTTGCCCGCTTTGTGGGTTGGGGGGGAGTTTTGCAGGGAGAGGTCGAAGGAGTGGAGTAGTGGTAGGAAGGCAGCAGACTGGGGGGCCTCTAAGTGGATGTTGAAGTCTCCCAGGAGGATCAGCGGGGTGCCGTCCTCAGGGAAGGAGCCGAAAAATACTAAACACGCCAGATGTAAACAATCAGCGGATCAATTCAGAACACAGGCAAACACTTTCTGGTTCCTTGACAAGCTGGAAGCTCCTTATACCTTCGCTCTGACAAAGGTAAAAAGAGATCACAGACAGGTGGACACAATGACGTGGTAATTGCACGGATTCATCTTTACAATTCGCTGCAATCAAACTAACGATGACTCAAAATTAAGAATAACACGGCTAATCAAAATCCCTAATAGCAAAATAAGTACAAAGTAGACTACGCAAAGTTTACGAAACTACAGATAACTAACAGATCAATCAAACTAACGCGGTAAACTCTAGCAAACCGAAAAATACTAAACACGCCAGATGTAAACAATCAGCGGATCAATTCAGAACACAGGCAAACACTTGTTGCACCTCTCACTGCCCTGACTAGGGGGATAGCTGCCCGATTCTGCTGGACTCCGGAGGCGGGGAGAGCATCCCAGGACCTCAAGCAGCGATTCACCTCTGCCCCTGTTCTGGTCCACCCTGATCCCTCCTTGCCCTTTATTGTGGAGGTGGACGCCTCTGATGTCTGAGTAGGAGCCATCCTGTCCCAGCAAGCCATTCGGGACCAAAAGTTTCACCCTTGTGCCACCTTCTCCTAACATCTTTCCCCTGCTTTCCCACATCAAGAAAAACGATGACATCAGCAACCGGGAAAACTTGGCTGTGAAGCTGGCTCTTGAGGAGTGGAGACACTGGCTTGAGGGGGCTGAACATCCTTTTGTGGGTTGAACTGACCACAATAATTCAGCCTATATTCAGGATGCCAAGCGCTTCAATTCTCGCCAGACCTGGTGGGCCCTCTTTTTCAACCGCTTCAGCGTCACCCTGTCATATTGCCTGGGTTCCAAGAATCTAAAGCTTGATGCTCTCTCGTCAATTTGAAGCTTCCGAGTGAGAAGAGACCCTGGAATCTATAATTCAGAGTTCCCAGGTTGTGGCCCCAGTAAGTTGGGGAATTGAGGTCACAGTGAGGATGGCGCAATACCAAGAACCCAACCCAGGGAATGGACCTCCTGGCCGCTTGTTTGTTCCCAGCTCAGCCTGGTCCCAGGCTCTGTTTTGGGGGCACTCCTCTCGGTTGATGGCGCATCCAGGGACCACCAGGATGCTGGAGTTTTTAAGGTGAAGATTCTAGTGGTCTACCATGGATAAGGATGTGTGATCCTTTGTGTCAGCCTGTACCACTTGTGCCCAAAGCAAGACATCCAGGCAGCATCCCCTTAGCCTACTTCACCCATTGCCCATACCCATATGCCCGTAGTCTCACCTCTCTGTGGACTTTGTCACCGGCCTGCCCTCATCCATTGGAATCACAACCATCTTCATCATCGTCAATCATTTCTCCAAGTGTTGCCACTTTGTTCCCCTACCCAAACTACCTACAGCGCGAGAAACTGCAGAGCTCATGCTTCAGCATGTCTTCCATCTCCTCAGACCGAGGTCCTCAATTGAGCCCTTGCGACGAAGAACCGTATAAACGCCAATTTTGTGAAAATTGCCATAGACGTCACTTATGGTAATTTGATACCCACTTTGTATAATGAAGTGGTATAATCAATATTTCATGCGACTGCTGCCAAGTATTTTAAATTTCAAAATAGTCTCACGCGGAATAACCGTTTATATCCACAAGCGAAAATGGACGCCCAAGCTGCAACTTTGTCCACTGCTGACCAAAGTCTGAGAAATTTGGGTAAAAAAATAAAATGTCAACTCAATACTTGGAAGGATTGGCAATGCAAGACCCTGGGGGATGCAAGGAAACCCTACATCAACAGGAAGGGAGTTGTGAAAAGGGGGAAAAGTCTGCCCAAATAGGTATGTGGAAGAACCGTATATGAAACATTGTAGCTAGCCAGCTAGCTAGCTAATGTAAACGTAACATTGGCTAGCACAGTGAGTGATCAAACTTGAGAACTGATATATAACTGTAACCGAGTATACGCACAACACCCTGCAGAGCTCCTCCACCTTTCCCTTTTCAAGTGCCACCACATCCTCCACCCGATGTTCCATGTTCCCCATCTCAAGTTTTTTAAATTATTTATACTTGTGTTTATTTTCTCCCAGTTTGTTGTTCTCGTGTTTTCATTAGTCGGTAATTTATAATAAATCTTCAGTTTAATCTACATCTGCCCCCTGCTTCGTCTCTGCGCTTGGGCACCATCTCTCTGCCTCATCTCAGCATGAGAATCAAATTGATCAAAAAATTCTGGATGGGGAAATTCTCACATTAATTTGGGGGTTGGTTGTCACCTGTTACAATTGACAAGATGGTTTGGGTTATATTCTGTTAAAAATGTGTTTAATTTCTGTATTCATATGGCACGGAATCCAGGTTCAATTTATAGGCTGTTCAACTCTGAATTTAGCTTGAATTTCATTTAACATTATAAATAATGTCTATAAATAATTTAGCCTTAATTTAATTAAACAAAGGCTACAATTATATCTATGCTTTTTTGCTTAACTGTCTTTGTGAAAATAGTAGTTTCCTGGTTGTCGGTGCATGGACAGACTATTCAATCAGTGATAAAAATTCATTTTAGAATACGTTGTATGGGTAGTAAAGATGTAAATGTATGACTGAGGTGAAAACCTTTCAGCTACCATTGGTTAGGACTTTGTAATATAATTTGCGACCGAGAAATACCAGAGTGCCATCTCCGGTTTCCCCTACCGGACCGGCCCGGTTTGCTCTCATACTCCAGAATACATTTCCTTGAGACTTGATGCTTCGGTTGATTTCAATCTCTATCTCGTCAGCTGCATTTTCCTCGTAAATTGCTAGTGCAGGTGCAGTCCAGTGATTTTGAATAAATGAGAGCCTGTTTCGTCTCGTATTTTTCCCCATTCCATTTACACGCGGGGGATATCTCCCTCCACACCTTTCTTTTTTTACATTTTCATATTATGCTACTCGTCCTCGGTGTTAGAAAAACGTTTACTTTTTTTCTTCCCACGAAATGCCGTGTCTTAAAGATTGAATATAGTCTTTTTAATCAGTTTTCTTTGTACATCGGCACGGTCCATGTCATGGTTATCCCCATTTCTCAAAAACACCGAGAACTAGGTTGCACGGGCCAACCAGCTGATGTGGGGAACCGTTCGCGTTTTGTTCACTGAGCTCGCGGAAACCACTGACCGGCTAGAGATCATGTTTTTCTGCGCCGTTTATCGTCACTGGATACAGAACGAGATAAACGCAAACGCTCGGTGCGTCTCGAGTTGAGCGTTGAAGTTGGGGGGCGGGGGGGTTCGCGCGAGTAAATACGACAACACAAAAACCTGTTCTAATGGATTTGGTCGACTCTGAAGGATAGTTACTTACATAGGGATCGAACAAGGATAACCAAATCCCCTTTTGTAAATCTTTTCCTCAGTAGATTGCAAAAGTGAAGAGATTAGAGAAAGCTGATGACGGACCTATTAATCTCGTCAGTGCATCGGAGGCACCGAAAGCTTTTGGAAACGTTTGGATGGAGAGCAGGCGAATGTTTAGACGCATTGCAATTTTATATGAAACCGGTGATTAATAGCTGTTTTTTGTCCTGGAACGCTGCATTTTTATACATCTCTTTATTTTACATTTGTGTGGGGGACTATCTGTAATATTATACGTATTATACAAATCAAGTGCTGTTAAAAAGATCTATTTTATCTAGTTTTGAAACATTTTCAGTATATCCAGCTTTTCCACTTGGGACTGTTGTCTATCTAAATGGAATTAGTTGAGATTGAAGTCCCTTGTCAGAGGAACAGACATGGTACATGGGTGCAGGCTGCTTCACGGTGAGTCTCCCTTTTCAGTTTAACTATTACACTTTAATGACTTCAGTGGTGCTATATAGCTACAGGGGAGCGCACAGTTGGTCTAGCATTTTGACTGTTCTGTAAACAACCCCCCCTTAGGTTGATGAACAACATGTAGCCTATCATGAACGGAAATGTACAAAATTGTATCTTAGACTTCGCTTGGCCAAAATGCATATTGCTAGATGACATTTGCGAATGTGAATGCAGTCATATAAAATATGTTAGGCTACGATGGAATTATACGTGTATACGAGAGAAAAGTTTTCCTTTCCGATTTGAAATGGCTATGCTGAACCTGAGCTTCATTTTTAAAACGAACAGAAGAGGTTTTGGATAGGCTATACGTATGGAGAATTTACTTTGCGAAGGTTTCTCATCCTTTATAAATGCGCGCGCGCGTGTGTTCCTCTCCGTGTTCGTGGATAATTTACTTTACGTTCATCTTCATTGAAAAAATATATATTTTAAAGTAGCCTAGTAATTGTCGTTCAAAATCTCAAATGTCACAGAAAAATTCTTGAAATATATTTAATGCATTCATATTTGCATCGTTTAGTGGGTTTAATATCCTTTGTTTTGAGGAATACAACGAAAGAGCATCAATCTTGAACACTGCAAAATTTCCTCTTTGAAATTTATATATTGGTTTGCCTTGAGAGTAAGCGTTCATAACAGATTTCTGCTAAATTATCTCAGAATATGTGTTTACTTAAAAAAATTAACGGACTGATTTTTGTACAAGAAAAATAACTCTTACTCCGCAGACAACCTTGTTATGTTCAGTTTGCTTACTACAATCTCCTATTGAAAACAAAGAGATGAGGAACACATCGTCAGTTTTGTCCACACCAATTTTCGTTTCGTCTTTTGTCGCAGTTGTTGCAAGTCTCGTCGTACTTGGGTTGTCCGGGGCAACGAAGAAGACATCAGGTAATACATTAATCGGCTCTGATTAACATCCTGCACGTATCCATGACGTTGACTACTGTTACTCCAAGTTGTTGCTTTCCTTCCCAGTGTATGGTATGCAGTTGCCTACAACAATGTCTATCGCTGTATTTATGCACTAATGTTTTGCGCGAACTATGATTGTTCCTACCATGTATTAATGCACATCTTGTAAATCGCTCTAGATAAGAGCGTCTGCTAAATGCTTAAAATGTCAAATGTAATGTAACATGTAAAATGCTTGATACTCAATTGAAGAATACGAATAGCGCCCATCTACCCGGGATATATCATTCATAGCCTGGTTTAACATTCAGAAAAGCTGGCTATCCAGGCGCAACTAATAATTGTAACCTCTGCCATTTTAACTATGCTGTGAGCGACATCATTCAAGCCGAGCCTCTTTTTATTTCACAGTGAAAAACAACTCGGGAGTGCAACCCTTAAGTCAATGTGGTACCTGGATAAAAGAACCGGAAGGAGGGCTTTTCACCTCTCCCAATTACCCCGAAAAATACCCGCCAGAGCGAGAGTGCATTTACATTCTTGAAGGTAAATATTTTTTCACCAAAGCTTTCTCCAAACACTTTGTTGCTATCATATGCGCCATTCATATCTTAGTGGACGGTGTGCCTTTACATTACATAGTGTTCATCTTTACATTTGGGTACACAGTGTGAACTGATGTCAAAGTTTAAGACGGGCATTTTGTGAAGATGGCACTTAGTCTTCTATAATAAAATTATCTTTCCAAAATCGTACCCAGGGTTTCCACCCCTTTGAAAACTATTGTAAGAATACAGAATCTTACAACCTTCAATCGATAATGGTTATGTAATTAAGGCCAGTGTAAGCCTTATTATTGGTATCTAATGAAATGGACGTTAGTGATTTAAAATTATCACATTTTACCCTAATCAGTTATATCATCCACAGCTGACAAGTGACTATGCGTTTTGACATATACTTAACACTTTTTGGGTGCACAATCAACGCAGTTGTGAAATGTGTAAAGTGGATGGTGATAACAAGAACAACCAATGTGCGCCATGACACAGTATTGAATATTGTTCATTCTGCTCAGTACAGGTGAGATATTTTACAGAATACAAATCTACCCACACAATGTTAACAGCCTTTTGTAGAAAAATCTGTAGGATACAAATCGACAGTAACAGCTAGTTTGACGTCACCCATTGTGGAGGATAGTGTCAATGGTGTATTCAGCTTGCTACTAATACATATCTGCTTACTGAAATGGCATTCACTGTACAATTTATGGATTGATCTCAGAGCCGGAACTCAGATAAATCTTAACTTTCCCCGCAAGATGCCTTATTGCTGAATAAGTTACTGTGTGTAGTTGATGATGTCATTTTAGAAAAAAGCAATCAATCAAACTGTTATTCTGTTTTTGATCAGTACTTTTAAATAGAATTAGAAAGCAGTCTCCCACCTGTTAGTTAAGAGATCACATTTCATATTTTTGTGGAAACCTTTGGATTCTGTCAGAGACGTTACATACAGTAGTCATCTGCAATAAATTCATAAACTCCATGCCATTACTACATTGTACAGGTAACTGCTGAAATAAATGAAACACTTGAGTAAATTAAGGGTTCTGGGTGGCCTTGTTATGGCGAGGGGTGCATTTAACTAGCATAGTTTAGGTCTACTCCCTTTGAAGGCAAGGTAAACACCAATACATTCAAAGCCATGCTGAGTAATCACCTTCATCATATGGTAAAGCATTTATATCCTGATGGGAGTGGTCTCTTCCAGGATGACAATGCCCCATCCACAGGGCTTGAGTGGTCACTGTATGGTTTGATGAGCATGAAAACGATGTAAACCATATGCCATGGTCATCACAGTCACCAGATTTAAACCAAACTGAACACTTATGGGAGATTCTGGAGCGCTGCCTGTTACAGCATTTTCCACCACCATCAAAAAACACCAAATTATGGAATTTCTCATGGAAGAATGGTGTTGCATCCCTCCAATAGAGTTCCAGACAGAACAGAATCTGTCCTGAAGCTGTTCTGGCAACTCATGGTGGCCCAGAACACTATTAAGACACTTTTTTAATAATTTATTAATTTATTTATGCAGAGAGGTGCTACTGTGACCAAGGTCTTTTTTTCAGAGGAGCCCTAAAAAAAAGTTTTTAAAAAAAGCATAAAAGCAAACTGTGGATGGCGTCAGTCTCTGCGGCAGGGGAATGATGGGGTTGCCTCTCTTTTGCCATGAGGTTGCTGTGGAGGACCTTTGGTACAGTTGTAATTTCCAGGGCCAGGTTTGGCAATCTCGCAGTTGGCGAGATTGCTGGCAGGTGCCTGGAATTCTAGTTCCAAAGGTCCCAATTATTTAATTATTCAATCAGTTAATTCACTTGATTGATTGTGTTTGTGTGTGAGAATATGAGTGGGTGCGATCTGTCAATTGTTTGGTGTTTTGTGATTAAGTGTGTGAATAATATCAATCAATCAATCAATCAATCTTTATTTTTGTCCCATTTCTGTCACCAGGCATTGGCATTTTCCAGAGGGAATCAAAAAACCAGAAAACCATTGGAACCAATGTGGAAAATTTTAAGAGCAGGTGGAGATGAACTCCTGGAAAATTGTGGGTTACAGAGAAAAACAAAACAAATAGTCCTTGAGGCTCATGAGGCTTAACAGACCGGTGATTGCCTCACGAGTCCCACCTGAGCCAGGCAGAAAGTGTTAAGAGCATCTGGGGTCATTTAGTCTTGTCATCCATTGTGTGTCTTGTTCATCTTGTCATTTACCTGTGTATTGTAGACTTGCACGTTCACGTTCATGTGGGCGTATCGTTTGTGAGTGCTGGTTGTGTCATTCATGTGTGTTCATTCAGAGTTAGTCTTGTCTTGTCATTCATGTGTGTGCATATTGTAAAATAGTTTTTTGTCTTGTCATTTACTTGTGTGTGAGTGATGGAGAGTTGTGAGTCTAGTCATTCGTGTGTGAGTGCGCGTACGTGTATGCGCGTATTGTGTATTATTGTGGAGTGTTGGTCTTGTCATATAATGTGAGTGAGATAATGTGAGTGAGATACGGTTAAGTGTTTGTGTTCCCCGCAAGAGTGCTTCCTGTGTGTGTGGGAAAGAGCGAGAGAGGGCGCACTGGAAGAGTGTCCACCTCTCTCCCTCTGTGTGATTGGCAGAGAACTCACACTAGGGCAGTGGAGTGTTTCTGGACAACGGCCTGAGAACTCTCACTGAAAGAGTGGAGAGTGTCTCGGGGCTGGTTGCCAAGGAACTCACTGTGATGACTGGCGAGGGTCTCTGTGTGTTTGGGGTAAAAGAGAACTCGGACTGAAAAGTTAGCGTCTCTGTGTGCATGGGTTTGGGGAGCACCTGGAAAAGTCACTGGATATGTGTGTGCCTGGGGAGATTCTAGGGGAACTCTGGTCTGAGGAGGCGTGGTGTACTGTTGTGTGTGTCGGGACAATGCGTAGAGTTTTACCCTGTCCCGTAAGTGTTGATGCGTGTTAAATGTTTATTGTTTATTGTTTATTGTTTACGGATCCCCATTAGTCATCACCATAGTGAAGACTATTCTTCCTGGGGTCCACATAAAAGACAGACACTCAAAACATAAAATTATACAATATCAATCAAGAAAATACTTAGTGAACAGCATTCACTTATTAAAACCAAGGACATTTTAATTTAAAAAAAGAAAAAGAAATAACATCATTAAAAAAAAATACAAGTAGCAGCTCATTTGAGAGCTGTATTTGCTATAACCACCAGATCTACGTAGAAAAACAAAAACAAAGAGCTAATACAAAAACAAAGAGCTGATACAGAAACTATCTGCATCATAGCCAGAGGCAAGGAGTCAAACTAGGCTAAACCTAATTTCTTTACGGATGACAACTTCTTTCAGCTTCTTTTTGAAACTGGATTTATTTCCAATAATTATTAGATATTGGGGGAGTCTATTCCAATATACTACAGCTCTGTATAAAACTGTTTTCTTTAGTGCATTGGTTCTAGGTCGAGGTAAGATAAAACGACAGCTTGAGGCCTGTCTAGTATTATGGCCATGTCTATCATTGGTGGGTAGTAATTGTGAAAACAGGCTAACGGGTTTACGTAAGGTACAAATATTCTTTAAATACAAAATAAGGTTGCATACCAGTCAAATGTGGATGCATGGAAGCGGTGTGGAAAGCCACTGACTGTTGGTTTGTTGTGTGTTCCCCGGAAGGGGATTCCCACCTCGGAGGAGGTGGGCTTTTGTTTAGTGTTGATTATTTTGTTATTTTAGTTAATTGTTTTTGCCCGAAAGCTCCGCGGCAAGTAGGGTGAAGACTTTGTGTTTGTTTTTATTTAACCTGCTCTCCCGCATCTGGTAGAGAGACAAAAAAAATAAAGATCCGGTCCATTGATCGGCAAACCCCACTCCTCTGCCACTTCTTACCATCGGCTGCTCTGCTCCAGTCCAGGGATTGTCACGTGGCGTGTGACACAAAAAATTACATAACAGTTAAAAACATACAAACACCAAAAGCATAAAAAAGGGACATGGAGGTAGAAGACAACAAGAAGGTCAACATTTATGTAAAACCAGCACATGTTTTGGTTTTAAAGGAATGGATTAGTCATTTAAAATTGGTAAAGGGAATGAAATACTGAAGTGTAATGTTTTTTTGTAAAGGATTCCAGCTCCATGGGGCATAATTTAGTCCATCTTAAGTCCATTTTACCTTATTATCTTATTATTATTACCAAACTCTGAGGAACGGCGAGGCACAGTAAAAAGCATTTGACTGTAAATTATAATTGGAAGTACACCAGTTAAAAAGTCCACATTGACAAACTCCCAGTTTATTTATAATAGAACTGTAGATAAAAATGTAACAATCACAGATTTCTGACTATAACCAGTTTCTTTATTTCTGCACTTGTAAAACATGATTTGTTTCTGAAGTAAAACCCTAACTTAATTTTGAGATTTAAGGTTATTTTGAGTTTAAAAACAAAGTTTGTCATCCAACCAGATCCCTGGATATTTGTATGATGGAACTTGCTCAATAAGGTTTCAATCCACAGTAATGATAAGTTTTGGTTTACCCATTTGGCAGAGTACATCACCTTAGGTTTACCTGCGTTTAATACCAGTTTAAGATTACACAGTTCAGGTCCTTAATTGCTTGAGACAAGGAGGAAGCATGGGTATAGAGAATGGTGTCATCAGCACAAATGTGGAAATTTGGATTTTTTGACTGATTCAGCAATATTATTGATATAAATGGTGAATAGAACAGGGCCAAATCTAGACTTTACAGCATTTATTTACAGATGCAGCAATGGAGTTTGAGTACTTCAGAGGAGTCAAAGCCTTGAGTGGTATATGGCTCTGAAAGTGTGTGAATTCAATGCTATGGGTTAAGTAACAATAAAATATTCCATGAGTGTAAATGCAAGATGATGGTTGGCACATGTATGACAGTGTATGTCCATGTGTGTAGACGCAAGGCGATTGCATTTACCAAGAGAGTTGAGAAAAAACATGTAGAGCCTTTCCTGTTAAAATCATAACACAATGTCAGCAATAATAATAACAACAGGGTATTATAAAAAGTTTTGTCTACGTGAATTTGTACAGGGTGGCAATGTGTATTTAAAATGGTCCAGGAGTAAAAGTTCAGTCCTCGCCATAAAAAAAGTTCAGTCCTACCAACAGGCAGTGGAGTGCAGGGCAATCTTGGGTAGCAGAGATCCTTAGATAGGAATGCTCAGCAGGAAGCAGGCATACCACAAGTGTTTCTGCCTCCACTACTTGACCTGGCAAGCTGTTCCAACGTACATAGTACGGAAGACAGGGAAGACAGCTTTTGGTTCCCTGCCAGCAGTATAATTGTGATTTTCTTTTCACCTACCTCCACAATATGCTATCAATGAACCGAGTCTTGGTCACTTGATGACTATGACAGCTAAATATATTTATAATGACACCCCAAATGTATAATGTCAAAAAGTAAAAACAATAGTAATAGCAGCAAATGTTGGAGATGGTCAAAAGTATGCTTACTTTATGTTGGTGTTTCATTTATTTTGGCCTGTTACCTGTATTTTGATAATGGTCCTGATAAAATAATATTTATACAATTATTCCCAGTGTATTTTACACAAACAGCATTATTTAACCCACAAAGTGTGAAGTAAAATCTTGTACACCTTTCTTTTTTAAATTCCGGATCTGTCTTTTCATAGATATACCTGTTCTGTTTCCTTTGTTTCAGCTGCGCCGAAGCAGTGCATCGACCTCTACTTCGATGATAAGTACTCGATAGAGCCTTCATGGGAATGTAAATTTGACCACATTGAAGTTCGGGATGGCCCTTTTGGCTTCTCCCCAATAATAGGACGCTACTGCGGCCAGGAGAGCCCATCGTATGTCAGGTCCAGCGGTCGGTACCTGTGGATTAAATTTGTTGCTGACGGTGAACTGGAGGCCATAGGATTTTCCGCAAGATACAATTTCACCCCAGGTAAAATAACTTGCTTTTGCTTTAACACCTGCCCAAGGTTTACCAAAACACTGAACATTATGGCAGTATGACCAAGGCTCATTGCATGAAATGCATCAAGGTTGTGGTCACCATTGGCTGCAAACACTCATGAATAACACATGAAGGTTTGAGTCTTGAATCTTGCTAATCATATGCGAGATACTTAAATGTACTATGAGGCATACATATGCCAAAACCCTGCTCTCCCAATGAGTCATCTTGTTGGATTACTATGTTCAAATATTGACGGTGCCTCACCTGTCGATCTCACGCTAGTGAGAACAATATTTCACCATGCAATAGTAAAATGTCCAATTTGTACTGAAGCACCCAATTTAAATGAGGCTTAGACTCAAGTGAGGCACTGTCACAATGACAGACAGTGGTGTCAATGGTGATAACGTCTAATCTTAGATTGAGATTTTCACACAAAAACTGTTTGTTATATTCCACATTGGCAACCGAAATGATGTACATTCTTGCTCAGAAGGAATCACAGTGAAAGATAGGAAGCTACAGAACATCAGCAGTCTGTATAGGCCTGAGTGCATATATTTTCTAGTTACCAGTCAATAGCCAGCCACCCCAAAAAAAAAAAATGACAGAAGGACAATAAAAATTGCTTGGTGGCCTACGTATCTACAGGTGGTGGCCAAAAAGATGGAAACCTTTGGGTAAATGAGAGACACAAAGTATATTGAGAGCAGGTGCTTCCACACAGGTAATGTCTCTGAGTTAATTAAGCATTTAACAACCCAGCATGCTCAGGGTAGTGTATAAATGCTGTGGGCAGTGTCTAAGGTGATGTCAGCTTGGAACTCACAGAACGGAAAGACATCAACAAAAAAGTTAAAATGTGGTTGGAAGTACATACTCCTGGAAGGTGATATCCATGCATTAATTTGAGGTACAAGGCTAAACAGGCAAGAAATGAAATCAATTGACTGCAATTTTCAAATTAGGGCGTGAGCAGTCAATTTCATTAAGAGCGGTCCGACGAGAACTCTACTGAGCAGGATACAATAGTCGGATATCACTGACTTCATATTGGTTTTCCACCTTTTTGGCCACCACCTTTACCCTTGTTTGTGTGGCTAATGGAGACCATGCCTGATCCAACAAAATAGGGAAGTATAAGTTATTACTTTCTTTCTGAATATGCTCTCTTCCTGTGACATTAATTCCCAGCATGCACCATTTTCTCAGTTTTCTCAGACACAGCTTGGTTTGTCCTGCCGGGATAGGGTGGGGCTTAAGGTGGGAAGGGTCCCTCCAGATTTGATTGAGGCACACAAAGAATACCTGGATTTGAATCTGAATATCTATAGTGTTCTATAGTTATTCTGTCAAATCTACTGCCCATAAAAATACATGTGAAAAGGTACTGAATGTATGTGCATTATGATGCTAAGATGAACTGAACCAGGAAATGGGGAAATTTGTTATCTGTTCTCTCCTTCCCAACCTTTTACTATAACCATAGCTTATTCAAATGTATGCACTTGTTTTTTATTGTTCTGACACAACATTTCAGTGGCTGCTGACCTAAAAAAAATAACCAATTCAAAAAAGTTGTCAAATTGAAATATACTGATTGAAATTAAATGAGAACCGGTCAATTGAATAATCCTGACAGTGCTGCACAATTCTATGATTATGAAAACCTTGGTTATGAAAACTAAGAAGAAACCAGACATGGTGTTGAAAGCATATTTTTCAGCAGAGGAAGATGTGCTTTTTTTTCTAGGTTTGACTCACAAAAGGTTATTGTGCACAAACCGCACACATAAGCCCTTTCGCACACAATGCACACACAATACTAGTAACTCAAAGGTGGGGCACTGCCATTGTACCCTTGAGCAAGATACTTAACCTGAATTGATTCAGTAAATCCAGCTGTATAAATGTATTGTATATAAAGAAAAATGTGCATGTGTCACGCTGGGTTGTACAGTAGGTTTGGAACCAGAGGCAGGTGAGAGAGAAACCCAGAACGGGGTAATGCGTTAAAGATATTTTTCTTTAAATGTCTGTAGGAAAACGAAAGGAAAATCCGTGTCTTCGCAGACACAGAAAGACATAAACAAACCAAACCAAAATAACCAACGATCAGGAACAAACAAAACAAGTAAAACAGTAAATCCAAAACGTATCCAAAAAACATGGAATAAAATAAACACTGGGAATCTAAACAACAATAAGCACACGAACAAACAAGTTCTCGAGAGGCATTAATCACAGTAGGTATTACCAAGCTAAGCTAGATAATGTCCAAGCACCGAAACAGAAAATGCCAGCTGGTTAAATATCCTCCCGTTAATTATTCGCAGCAGTTAGCAATGATCCTGATTGTTTCTGTGATTTCTTTAATTGGCTTTGCAAATTCCTGGCGTGTCTTTCACTTCTTCTGATAGGCGCTTGGGGGAAATGCCTGTTAGCTGAATGGGTTGTGACAGTATGTATTCAGTAAATTCAGCTGTATAAATGTATGTAAAGAGGATGTGTTTGTATGTGTATGTTGCTCTTGATATGTCTGCTAAAAGCCTAAAATGTAAAACTGTAAACAAGTAGTTTTTCCTCTGACTGATCAGAGGCCTGTGTGCTAGAGAGCAGGGTGCTAGAATACAGTATTTATCTGCTCTAAAAGGTGGTTACTGGTAGGGTACAGTATTTATCTGCTCTGAAAGGCAATTGCTGATAGGGTACAGCACTTCTCTGCTCTGAAAGGCAGTTGCTGATAGGGTACAGTATTTATCTGCTCTGAAAGGCGGTTGCTGATAGGGTACAGTATTTCTCTCCTCTGAAAGGAAGTTGTTGATAGACCTGTTTGAGTCAACAGTCTGAGAATGAGGATTGGGATCTGCTGACACAACAACTGAAACAAACAGTTGGGTTCATCCAGCACTGGCAAGATGTGCAAAGAAAAATGTTTTATATAAAGTTACCAATTGGTTTCATTGATGTGAAATTACCATTATGCTTGTTTAGTTTTTCAGGCACAGCAATAACGCCATAAGCAACCCATTAGGATTTACAAAATGTAGTTTTCTTGAAATAATAAAAATAATGATTTACAGTACAACCAAAACATTATATACAGTATAATTAACATGTATAGTATAAATGGCATGTTGGCATCTGGGGAATGCTCTCAGATTTCAAGAATTTGATATGTTCCTTTCCTTACCTTTTGCAGTGGTCTCATAGCTTCTCCAATAGCCATAAATGTGATGCAGGGCCAAGCAATGCTTGCATGGTTCAGATCAGAAACTTATGAGCATAAAGTGGATTGATTAAATCTGAATTAAACTTGTCAGTTTGAATATAATTTTTCCTTATTTAGTGTAAGTCTGTTTGTTTGAATCTAGGCAATGTATATTGTTTTAATTTCATATAAAGACTTACCTTGAGATATATTTTTCAAATACAGTAACCCTAAAAAGACGGACTTATACAAAACCAAGTTATTTAGCCAGTCTCGCTTTATTCAGAAGGCCTCCCTCTCACTTTATTCAGGAGGCCTCCCAAAAAAAAAAAGCTAGCAAGTTTTGGCCTAAAATGACCGAACATTGGCCATTTATGAGACAACGTGACCCGATTTGCATAATTAACGGCATAAAAATAAATAGATTTTTCCAAAACTGGGTGGAGGGAGAACCTAGCCATTGTGTGGGAGCCAGTAGGAACATGTTGCAGTTGCAGATGGGTAGCGCAGGAGAATGAAAAGCAGGGAAGAGAGAGAGAGCTCTTGTTACCTCCTGATGAATTGCACATTTGCACAAAGCCTGGCCTTCCTGCTCGCTCCCTTTGTGTAAGCAGCTGTCAGGAAGTAGAACGAACCTTCGTGCGAAAAGGGAGCCAATCCAAGGATTCAGCAGTAAACCTGCGAGAAATGCAGGCCCCCAGGCACCCAAACTGAGTTCTAAAAACCCAGCGCATGCAATCAGTCAAGTCACAAGAGCTGATAATACGCTGGTAGAATGTACATTACCGCTGTTACTTACCACAACAGAATAACCTTGGATGGCAAAGCACTGTGCAATCTCTAAGGAGGGGGGCATTTACATTGAAGACATTAAATCAAGCGAGAGAGGCAAGGTTGTTATTGTTCACACATTGTATAAAAATCTGGCATGTGATGAGAAAGCTGGGCTTGGAAACAAAAAGCTGCCGGTGTGAATTCCAGACGGGCCACTGGGAGTTGTTGCTCCCTGGAGCCAGGCATCACTCCTTGACTGCTTCTGCAAATACAACCAACTGTATTGATGGATAACATGCAAAATATATTGTATTTAATGAGCAACGTCATTTGCATGAGGTTTTCCTCTGTAAATGAAGTGAAAACCTTTTTCTTGCATTTACCACTTGTGTTGTTTAAGTGACGTACTTGACGAATGATGTGCTTAGACATTGTAGCATCAAGTGGTTGTTAATTTACTCGAGTTGAATGCACTTTCTGTAAGTTGCTTTGGATAAAAGTGTCTGCTAAATGATTGTATTATTATTATTATTGATATATTATTATTATAGATATATTATTATTATTATTACTACTAATAATAAACAATGATAATGTAATGTCGGTGTGGAAGGCGTCGGTCTCGGCAGCTAATCAGGACGATTAGCTGCCAAGACTGACGCCTTCCACAGATAATATCAAAATTAGCAGGTGAAATAACACTGACAGGACCCTGACATTTTAACAGGATCAGCAAAGGGATTTACTTTGGCCTACAGTTACATCGCTTCATCATTACTCCTATCTGCTTTCTGAGCAACCTTCTCATGATTCCATTGTGTGGTGCTTACAGGCATGCTAGTGAAACACTAGTCCAGCTTGCTGACTGCAAGGTTGTATTTATTCACCTTGTAGCACATACAAATGCAAAATAGATGTACTTTAGCATCGCCAGTCTCTGTAGCACCTAGACACTTTGCAAACAGGAATCAATGCCACTCCAAAAAAGGTGGGGTCCTGAATAGTTATTACAAAATGAGATCTACAGTCTGAAGCCTGGATTCAGTCCTTTTCTTCACAAATACAGTTGTAAAATTATCTTCTGATTGCTGTACTCTAAACTGCTGAGCTAACTGTAATTGTGAAGAAAAAAAACACCAAAAGCATTCGCATTTTAAAGTCAAGCCAAATGTCAGGACCAATGTTGATTGGATCCTGGCCTCAAATCTGTCCTTGACCATGGCACAGGAATTGAATTGAACCTCCATCTCCATTATCTAAGCCGCTTATTCCTGGTCAGGGTCGCGGGGGGCTGGAGCCTATCCCAGCATGCGTTCCGGGCGAGAGGCAGGAATACACCCTGGACAGGTCGCCAATCCATCGCAGGGCACACACACCATTCACTCACACACTCATACCTACGGGCAATTTAGACTCTCCAATTAGCCTAACGTGCATGTCTTTGGACTGTGGGAAGAAACTGGAGTACCTGGAGGAAACCCACACGGACACGGGGAGAACATGCAAACTATGCATTGCATAGTATGGCAAAATAAGGTCAGACAAGTAGCATGGGGCTCATTAAAAAGGTACCATGTACAGGTAACTGGAAAAATAAAGGAAGCACTTGGAGTAAATGAAGGGTTCTGGCAGCTCTATTATGGTGTGGGGTGCCTTTCCCTGGAATGGTGTAGGTCTACTCAAACCCTCAGAGGGCAAGGTAACTGGCAACATATGAGATCACCATCATCCTATGGTGAAGCATTTCTATCCTGATGGGAGTGGTCTCTTCCAGAATGACAATACTTCCATCCACAGGGCTCAAGTGATCACTGAATAGTTTGATGAGCATGAAAATGATATAAACCATATGCCATGGCCATCTCAGTCACTAGCTCTCAAACCAATTGAACACTTATGGGAGATACTGGAGCTGCACCTGAGACAGTGTTTTCCACAACCATCAACAAAACACCAAATTATGGAATTTCTCATGGAAGAATGGTGTTGCATCCCTCCAATAGAGTTCCAGACACTTGTAGAATCCATGCCAAGGCGCACTGAAGCTTTTCTGGTTGCCCGTGGTGGCTCAACACCCTATTAAGACACTTTATGTTAGTGTTTCCTTTATTTTGGCTGTACTGCACACTGTACTGCACTGTGGCACTGGGCTGTGCAGTTCCCAAAGACATTGTATTGTGTCTGCAATAGGTTTTTTGGCCCGCCTTAGACAGTGCTGGTGCCTGTCGCTTTCAGAACAATACACTATTGTCTTAAACGTATGAAAATGATTCTGTGGGAAGCCTAATGAGGGGTTGATGAATTGTGGGGGGGTTTTTTTTTTTCCACTCTGTGAACCTGTCATTGGAGCATACCATGTTTTTTTCCATTTCGATCACTGCCACAACACTGCGCTTACCTGTTGGTGGTCTCAAAATGGGCTTTTTTACCAGGGCATCGCTGCCTGTAATAAGAGTGTTTATGACACACCCTGCTGGCAAGGGGGTCCCCTCCCGCCACAGCAGTTTATAATGGGCATTACAGTATTTGTTCTGTCTAGATGAAAGAGCGGGGATCCTCATTAGCAGTACAGATGGCATGTCCGGCATCTAGGAGGAGGAGGTCCTCTTTTCCCTTACTCATCCTAATTAATTAGAGCTGTACAGATGGCTTGTCTAGGAGGAGGAGGTCCTCGAACCCTGGCTTTACTGAGATTCGGTCTGAGGCTAATCACCCGGAGAGCTTTCATGATGTCCCTGCTCGGAGCTGTTTCTCTGTATCTTCTCAGTTTTTTTTGCTAACTTGTCAAGGCCAATTTCTCAAAAATAAATCTATTTTCTCACAATTTAAGGCCTATATTATGTATATAACTTTGAGGTACAAATAAGTTCATTGTTGTTGTTTTTTCTTCAGAAAGGCAGTTCAGTTTATTTTGGTGATCATTAAACTTGTTGTGAAGAAAACGTTTTTTGCAGTCTTGTGCTGTCAGTCAAATCCACATTTTTTCAGAATAAAAAGATCCCACAGATCCTAACAGATTTGAAGTCAGATACATTGCCAATGCCTCACTCTTGACCCTTGCTTTAAAGCTTTAAATCTCTCTGCTATTGCACATATATTGCACGTGAATGACCACATCATTCATACCAGTACTGCATGCAGAATTGGCAGGGGTTTCCTCATAACATCCTATTGTCTTGACTGTGTTTTGAAAAAATGCCTTTATATATTTTACCTTTTTGTACAGAGGTAGCATCTTCTCTGTATCATAAATGACTGGCTGAGATGAGATGATTCAGATCAGTTGCATGACCTATTGTATTGTGTGACGGACAGGTCTGATAAACTAGCATGGCCCTCACTTTGTACCATTAATCTGTTGGCATTTAATAGGGAACACATGCACTTATCACTGATTAATTATATAATGCAGTTATGCATCTGTCTCTTAGAAAGTCATTCTTTTATATTCTGTGATCATGTTTAGACGATTTAGTTATTTATTTTGTTTACTTTGTTCATGTCCACTTTACAGTATCAGATACAGTTATGGAATTATCCTCCAAAATGATTCATTGCCATTTTTTGAACATGGCTTTTTTGAATATAACTAATTACCTGTATTGCTTATTTTGCACAGCCTTCTTTGCTTGCCTTTTGCTCATCTTTATCAAGGGTGTGAATAATGTGGGAAGGCATTGTAATTCAATTTTGCTATTGCATTTGACAGCTGTATTTGACAGCAGAATTTGGACTATATTTCATAGCAGAATAGTCAAGTATGTAATGATTTGAGAGTGAAGCTTTATAAGATTTAGTAGGAGAAGCTGTCATTTTCTGACATTTCAGGCTTGTAAGAACCAATCAAAAGACTTGGTTTTCCATAACATGACTGGTTCAATTGAGTGACTAACTACTGTAATAGCACATTATATCACCAGCCGTTTTGGGGTTCCTGAAATCTTGCACACCTATCACTGCTAATATATGACAAGTACTTTTGTATAGGAATCAAAAAAGATCATTTAATTGAAGGATAAAAAGCAAAGATTATTCATAAATTTTTTAGAATATTCATACTTTTTTAATAAGCAGTATTAACCACATTTGCACACGCATTCTTTTTTTGCATAACACCATGCAGTAAAAAGACCATCTGCTCAAGTCTTTACAACAGTGCAGCCGAGGAGCCCCAAATTAGATGTCGAGTTTATGCCCGTGTTGCTTTAAAAAATTACCAAAGCAATTTAAGGCTAGCTACCTTTGCTCAAAGTCACAACAGCCGCATGTCACCTGGGATTCGAACATGCAACCTTTCATTTTTTGAACGCAGTCTCTTTTGAATGCCTCCTCCACCCTGTCAGCCTGTGATGTCTGAGGCCTTTACAGATATTGGCAGATTCACTGCGTTCTTGCCATCTCCGCCACTAACAGTCCATGCTAACAAGCCTGCACCCTGAACCCTTAGGCAGTATAACATGGAACGCTGCCCACCTGACAGCCTGGTCAACCACTTCTTACTTGCCCTTTGACCGAGACTCAATTGATCTGTCACTTACCCCTGTTACAGCGCTAGACTGTAGTCACGGAGACACCCCCTCCTGGCGCTGACTGTACACTGTGCTCATCCCTGTACCACTGAGTGGCTGGGCGCCTCTGCCCTAACCCCCCTCTATTGCATTTTCTGTTTTTTGCAGGCTCAGTTAATCAGGGCAGTGACATAAAAACCATGCTTGGTTTACTTTATGATCATTAATATTATTATGCTATCACCCCCCTCCCCCCCTCCCTACAGCGTAGGTCCACGCTTTGATTGGGAGTGAAACGGCAAGATAAGAGCGCTGCCGTGACGTGATTATTTCAATCCTTACCGTGCCTTAGTACCCATGCCTGCCACTCACAGCACCATGACTACAGCTGAACGAGTTCCCTACGTTTCATTAAGTTATTAAAATTGACAGGCAAGCCTGGCATTTCATTCTGTATTATAAAAAACCCATAGGGTCTGCCCTTTCAGCCGAGTTCTCTCTTTGTTCCATGTTTAATTCTGGTGCATTTCTTCAGACCTCAAAGCACTTTGCCTGCATTTTGCCCCATCCATGGTCCCTTTTGTGTGAGTCTTTGTCTGCCTTCTCTGCTCAATCCCAGCCTTGGAATCAGGTGAAATTTAACAATATAAAAATGTAATTGGCTGGTGGGATTTGGGGGCTTGCATTTAAATTAGTTTAGTTTTTTCACCCCCAGTTCTAGTATTTAACTAATCTTTGTGCCAACATGGGTTTCCCCCGATGTTGTAAATCCAACAAATAAGCATTTATTTTCCGCTGTATGTGTTCTCTCCATAATGGAGATCATTTTGTTTTTAGATTATTTTCCATTCACGACTGGCCCATCAATCTTTTAAAATGTTCTCACTGTGGATATCATTTCAGAAGACGAAATTGATAAAGCCCATTGTTTTATTGTACACATCAATGAGAAACCTGTGATTTACCCGCCTTTTCAACTGATCCTGAAAGCCCTCAAAATAATTGAACCGCACAGACATTTTTGATCTTGCATCAAGAATCTTTGATTCCATTGAACAAAAGTAGTCTTTCATCTTTGGAAAGGTGTATATTTTATTAATGATGAAAAGACAAACCATAGGCATGACAGATGCATTCTCACACCTTATTTCAGTGAAGAATGTATGGAAGCTCACTATATCACCTCAAGCATTTTATGGTGCAGTATGTTGATGACAGTGTGGCATGGGGTACTTCAGGGCTATTAAATAACTTTTTCCATGGGGGCCAGATTTGATTTTAAAAACCAAAAGTGCAGGTGAGCCAAACATTTTCCATTTCCTTGATTTATAAAAGAATATAGGGATGAGCATCAGCATTGCTAAGATTTGAAGACATTCAGGAACACATGTAGTGTCTTTGAGCACTCACCAGTGTGAAATGTGGGATGCAGTGTCTTTGAGCACTCACCAGTGTAAAATGTGGGATGCAGTGTCTTTGAGCACTCACCAGTGTAAAATGTGAGAGGACCAGATGTGTCTTTGAGCACTTTAGACATTTTGAATGTCATTTAATTTCTGTGTTGCCGTTGATAGGGCATTACTGTTTGTGCTGTAGACTGCCATATAACTTCTGCTCAACGTATGGCTATAGTGATATTTCCAGGCACAGTTTGTGTGTGATTGTTCTCCCTGTTCTTCTGTTATGCAAAACAAATAAGTTGTAAACACAGGGCAAATGCAGAAAGTGGCATCTAGTTAGCATTTATGCTACTCTCATGGACCCCTTCCGCTACCGATGGATGCAGTAGCATTTGACTTGAGAAGCTGTCAAACGCCGCTACATCCATTTCAGAGGGATCACTATGGCAGAGAGCAACAAAGCTCAATCGAAAAGATTCAGCAGGGAAATGTCTTCTCACTGTAGCTGTACACTTCATAAAGACCAGAACAGTAAAGTGTATCTGCTTTTCCCTTGTATTTTGGTCTTAGTTGTCTGTCCGTCTGCCACACGCACACACACACACAGGCACACAAGGTGGCTGATTGAAACTGGCGTGCACACACACAAGACCACAGCTATATGCAACCATACAGTACAGAGGCATGCACATGTGTGCATATACACACACACATTTCAGGAAATTCTGTTTATTTAGAAATTAATTTTAATTCTGGAAACCAAATATATTTTTGGGCAAATTGCTGACATAATGTAAACATGAAATTAAATTAAATTAAATTAAAACCATCTGAGAAGTGCACAGTTTGCAGTGTTCTCAGTTATGTCTTTAACAGCTGAATCCAGGAGAATACCAGGCCCAGGCACCATTGTGGAACAGGGCCTCCGTGCTGTGTGAATCCAGAGCAAACGTGCTGCAGAGGTGATTGTGGTGATATCAATACCCCCTGACAGTAGGGAACCCATGGAAGAACAACTGAAAAAAAGGTCAACATCAAACTCTTAGAGAAGTAGCTCAACAACAGACAGCATCTGCTGCCAGCAAGAAAAGTTCAAAATTTTCAAAAACTTTAAGGTGACACTACACATGGTTCTGCCACATTCTTCACTCTGTCTCTATGCTGCCAGTCTCTGTCCTTGGTGCTGAAGCACCACTCCATTGTCTTTTGTCTCATGTTTTATTCAATGACCTGCTGTATGAATCTCCCATTGTCTAGTGACATACAAATAACTATTATTATATGTATATAGCAGGCTCTTATTAATGAAGATTTTGAATCCTTCATGTTTTTTTTATATATATATATATATATAGCTGGATATTTACTAGACCAGTTATTTTTAAGTATCTTACTATAGCCAACCTCTGCTTGGAATCTGAACCTGCAACTCCTGGTTGCAAATTCAGATCCTTAAGCACCATTCATGCCATTCACCATTATACTATGTCACGAGGACATTTGGCAGATCACCTATGAAATCTTTAAATAACCAAAGTAACCCCATTACAAGAGTAACATCCTTACTAATTTCCCCTTGGAGGATAATAAAGTATATATCATCTCATCTAATCATTATTCTCATATGTATTTCTACCTGAACTTTGAAATATTATGTAATGTTCATCACAGCACAACACACATCTGGATATGAACGGTATAAATGGGTTAATGCCTGTATACCTGTGGATGGCGGGATGTAGGAGAGAATATTGCTCAGTTTACATTTACATACATTTACATTACATTGTAGGCATTTAGCAGACGCTCTTATCCAGAGCGACAGTTTACACTTCTTTACATATAATCCATTTATACAGCTTGATATTTTACTGAAGCAATTCAGGTTAAGTACCTTGCTCAAGGGTGCAACAGCAGTGCCCCACCTGGGAATTGAACCTGCACCTCTGAGTTACAAGCCCATCTCCCTAACCATTACACTCCAGCCAGTTTGATTACTTTCATTAGATACTTATGATAGAGAGTACCAACAGCTCTCCTTTCAATGAATTTCTCAGGCCGATGTCAATTTATAGCATTAAAATGCAATTGAATTCAGTCAGAGCAGCAGAGGGATATGAACATGAGTTACAGTATCAACAAGGGTCACGTAGGATCATTTAGACCCTTGATATTCAAAGTTAAGTCATGCTCATGGCTCATGTTTGCTCATCAGAAGAGCAAAAGTCACAGTAGTTTGTTTACCACAGACTGTTAATGAGTGCCAATGAGTAGTAATCTTTTCTCTAATTCCCTGCTACCCTGGGTGGGAGTCAATAATGAAATCAAAGTCCTGCATCTCTTCTCTGAAATGTATACCTGAAGCATTTATACATCTGAGGGAGGGACTATGCAGTTACAGTAGAGGGTACAACCTAAACGTTTCATGGCTGTACATGTGTGGGACTCCTCAAATATTTGTTTTAATTTCTTGTGTTGCATTCGCTCCAAGTTGCAGAGGCATGTTAGCTTTTAATAAAAAAAGATTAATTCAGTAGCAGTAATTATAAAATATAATAAAAGTATAATATATATAATAATGGAATAGAACAGTTTTTTGAAGGAATGCTACATGACAAATTATACATGAGCCATCGCATGGATAACAGTAATTGAGTAAATTAGCTTCTTGACAAAGCTTTATTTGATACTGTAATTAGTGTTTTGTGGCAGCGTGGCTTAGAATAGCTCATTGGGGGTTTACCCTGCACTATACTTTCAGACAGTTTTGCCCTGGGAATTAAACATGAATCAAACAGAGTAGTTGAACTGAGTTGAGTTGTCATGTAAGTATCCTGCTAAATATATATACAGAGATTACAACAAGATTGTATTGATTCCAGTGGCACATGTTTACATATTGTTTGTGCTTTTTAGAATGATGCTGCAATGACTATATATGAGTTCAGCTGCACCTCTTGTAAGACAGCAAACAAAGTGGGTGCTTTGTAGCAAAAATATGAATCTTAATTAGCTGTTTACAACTTAATTAGCTACCCTCTAAATCCAAAGGGTGGGTAGGGCCACATCAATACATGCTGGCATGTTTAGGCTAAATTTCAACCCTCATCTGATGCTGTGGTGAAATAGATCCTAGTAGCTGTAACAGATAAATGCTGTAATATTGTACTAGCCAAACTACCTGAAAGAGCTGAAATATAAGAGAGGGTCTCGCCATTGTTTTCCCAAGGATGATAACGTGACAGCCCATTAATGCTGTGTTCTGTAAATCTATTGGTATGTTGAAGTGCTGTAGTAATTCACTAGTTGAAATTACACACGTTTTTTTTTCTTCCAGTCATTATGGTGTTTGTATGGTAGCTGATTACAGGGTTCCAATGGTTTATGTATGGGTTGAGATGTTAATTTTGTATTGTGCTGTGAAATATGTCAGGTCTATCTAGCAAATTAATATGAGTTAATACATAGTGTGTCATCACACACTAGGGAATATGTATTTTCAGCACGTTTGGTGGTTGAAATCATATTAATAGAGGTAGCATTTTAAATGACCTATATGTTGATTTAACCTTGGCCATACAAACTGGAAAGCCTTTGAAGTGAGGAGAAATATACTGTTGGATGATTCAGTCCTTCCACCATAGTTGCTTTTCTACATCTCCGGTATTCAGACCAAACATTGAACCACTCGCCATTCAAAAAGGACAAAGCCAATATGAATGCATGGAGGAAAAGCCAATGATGCAGTGCAATGTACGGTTTTAGGAAATTAAACTTTGTAAAAAAAAAGATTGCAGGTCTGTGCTGCGATGTTGTTACAGTCCAGCAGAGAGCTTGGTGGCTTAATTAACTACAGGTGTGAGCTACTGCATATTGAGTCCAGGTGTGTTTGGTTCAGGTGAACTCTTTTCCTGTTGCTTTTGGATGTACAGGAGCCACACATAGTCTCTCTCATGGCTTTCGTTTATGTCTTAATTTAAGTTTCTGGTTTAGCTTGGTATCTGTGGGTGTTGCAGGTTTTGCCTCCTTTACAAAAGGATTTTGCCCAGTGTTGGTTTTACGCCCATTAGATGTTGACTTTACTTGACCCTCTGTTCTTTTGTTGGGACACCTTGCTCTTGATCATTTACTTGTTCACTTCAGTTTTCCTGTTTCTTACCCCCCCACACCACTATCCATCCTTCCTCTTACCCCCTACACTCTACTAACCTCACCATTTACCCAGATGTCCATAAGTCACCTGTACGTCAGGTAGACCTGCGCCTTTTGGTTAATGTCAAGGAATACCATCAAACACCTAGTTGCAAACTTTGTATTGGTTAAATATAGCAATATGTCATGGTTTTATTTTGGTTACCTCAAAAGGCAACTCTGGTTGTATGATTTTGGACCGTAACAGTGAGAAACGCAGCCATTCCATGGATTAAGCAATAAATCCAGGAGGAACACATTTCCCCAGGAACACAATGTTTTCAGAGCACAGCGTGTAATCAGTCGTCTCACGAGAGCTGATGGTCTGGTAAAATAAACTGCTGGAACTGAACGCTCAACAGAACAACCTTGGATGGCATACCCCCACGCAATCTCCGAGGACAGGAATGGTTCGTTTTTATGTTGAAAGCGCATGAGATCCATCAAGTGAGGTTGTTATTGTTCACTCATAGAAGTAAAAGCAGGAGGTGAGTGAGTGACTCGTAACTCAGAGTTTATGAGCTGGGCTTCATTCCCAGGCAAGGCACTGCAGAAATACCCTTTGTTTGGTTTCCTTCCCAATTCGAAATTGCCAGTTGTGCCTCTCGAATTATCCCCCACACCACCCGCACATCAGGAGCCCTGTATCTGGAATGTGTGTTCTCCTCTCATTCTTTGATTCACTCGCCTGTGAACCACTGACTTTCAGGCTTTTTCCAGGAGTTTAGGCCCGGCATTTTTAGTGTTTTCATATTTTTAGTTTTCTGTAAAGCGTCTTTGTGACAGTGCTCTGTAAAAAGTCCCTGTGGAGGGCGTCGGTCTCGGCCACGTGGGAGTGGCATGGTTGCCTGTGTTTTTACATGTTGTGGAGGCCTTTGGAGCAGGGAGACTTTCTGGGGGCAGGTTTGGCACTCTCACAGGGTGTGAGAGTGAACTGTCGCCCGGAAGGTTGCTCCAAAGTCCATCATTGATTTAATTATGATTTAATTGGTGTCAATCAGGCAATTGATGTGGAAGTCAATTGACTGATGGGGTTTGTGTGTGAGAATGTGAATTGTTTGGTGTTGAGTGATTGTGATTGGGTGATTGCCTCACGAGTCCCACCTGAACCAGGCAGAAAGTAAGCCTATTTAAGAGCAGGTGGGGCAAGTGGGGAATCAGTTAGTCTTGTGTTGTCATTGTTGCGAGTGCACAACAATGGTTCAAATTCCGAGTGTGTGCATGCACGTGTATGGTATTGTATTGTATTGTATTGTATTGTATTGTATTGTATTGTATTGTATTGTATTGTATTGTGGAGTGTCTGATGGTGTGATGTGTGATGTGTTTTGTGTGCGTTTGTCGAAAGTGACTGAGTAGAGTGCTTCCTGTGTGAGTGGGAAAGTGAGCGAGAGGGCGCCCTGAAAGAGGGTCCGCCTCTCACCCTCGGTGTGATTGGAAGAGAACTCGCACTCGGGCAGTGGAGAGTGTCTCTGGACAACGGCCCAGGAACTCTCACTGAAAGAGTGGAGTGTCTCGGGGCTGGTTGCCAGAGAACTCTCACTGTGGGGAGTGGCGAGGGTCTCGGTATGTTTGGGGTAAAAGAGAACTCGGACTGGAAAGTTCGAGTGTCTCTGTGTGCATGGGTTTGGGAAGCACTTGAAAGGTCACTGGATGTGTGTGTGCCTGGGGAGGTTCCAGGGAAACTCCGGACGAAGAGGCACAGTGTAATGTAGAGTTCTACCCTGTCTCATAAGTTTTGATTATTTTAGCTTGTTATTTTAGTTCGTTGTTTTTACCCGAAAGCTTCGCGGCAAGTAGGGTGAAGATTTTGTGTTTGTGGTTGTGTTTGTGTTTGTTTTATGTTAACCATTGTCTCTCCCTCATGTCTGGGGGGAGAGACAGAAACAAATACAAATCCACTCCGTCTCCAGACTGCTCTGTTCCCATCCAGGGATTGTCACGTGGTGTGTGACAGTCCCATTCAAATATAATTGTATTGAGTTGAATTGAATACTACACCCTCTCACAGCCCACTACAGATAGACCTAGAGGGGTATATCTTACTCACAACAGCTAGTTTCCTGTGGGCAGCTAGCCCGTTGTTGGGACGAACCCAGCAGACTGAAGCCAACTGTGCCCTGTCACTGCAAACTCCCGGCGACAGTTATCTGATGACATAGCCGAGGCTAAGGCTTGAACCTGTGACTATAGGGCCCAGCCTGCACCTGTATTGAGCATCCATTTTACTGACACTTGTCATCCCCTGTGATACCCTTAAGCAAGGCAGTAAATCTGAATTGCCTCAGTAAAGACACAGCTTTATATATGCAGCATGTAAGTTATGCAAGCTTCCCTGAACAAGATTGTATGGTAAGCTAATAAATAACAGTGATCTGGTAGTATATATACACCATTTAGCAGATGCTTTTATCCAAAGCAACTTACAGTAGTGAATGCATACATTTTCAGTATATGGTAGTGATACAGCTTATCACTGTATCTCAGAGGTGCTCCTGTATCTCAGACGTGCTCCTGTATCTCAGACATGCTCTTGTTTCTCAGATGTGCTCCTGTATCTCCAACATGCTCCTGTTTCTCAGACATGCTCCTGTATCTCAGATGTGCTCCTGTATCTCAGAGCTGTGTTCTCAAGGGCTACTTCTATCAGCTGTAGCTTCGCCTGCATCTCCCAGGAAACCAGAACCATCCGGAAACCACACGGATATCCATAAGTGAAAAAGTGTGGTGAATCCAGACATGAGTTATTGCAGCAGTGCCAAGTCATGGGTTGGGGAAACTGGGCTTTGTAGTTTTTCTGGTTAGAACCCGAGGACACATTCATGCTGTACCACTGAACACAGCACTGGAAAACTAGACATAGTGCTGGAAGACTGGACACAGTACTGAGCTTCTTTCTGCACAAAAATGCAAAAGGTTTGTTTGCACCTGTTGTCTTGAATATAAGACCCTGCCTGATTTATTATTAAATAATGCATTGCATGTCTGATTTCCCTTCCAGACTACACCTACTTGAAAGATCTCTGACTAATGACGTTCTGATGATTTTTTGATTTGGGATGCATTGCTTTTACTTTCATGCTTATTTTATTATGTAATAGGGCCTGAAATAAAACTATGAACTGACTATATCTCATGCACAATTTATGGCATCCTTTTCGATGCCGGAAATGGACAAAAAATATAAATTGGGATTCGATTCAGAACTTGGAAACTGTACCATGGTTTTGATATGTATGCATTCCATGGACCCATGGATGCTTACTTACTTAGACAGGAAGCAGGGGAGTATCATTTCTAACTTATGATTAAAATCAAAAAGAGAAGTTAAGATGACAGCATGTGTGATGTATCAAAGTATGGTTGTTCTTTGGCTGCTGGGTGGTTCATCCTACGAAGACACTGCAGCCCTCCTGGGTAGCCCTGCAGGCACTGTGGCCCACCAGGACCAGGGTTGAGTAGCCCTGCAGGCACTGTGGCCCTCCAGGACCAGGGCTGAGTAGCCCTGCAGGCACTGTGGGCCTCCAGGACCAGGGTTAAGTAGCTCTGCAGACACTGTGACCCCCAGGCCCTGGGTTGAGTAGCCCTGATTAAGACTTAGAGTAATGAATGCTGTGCTCATTCTCAGTACAAGTGAAATCGCTTGATGGCTCACGTTCTGCTGATGGGTTCTGCTTTTTAGTGCTGGGAAATTATTTCTGCTTGAGAATATTTTTTCCTACTTTGCAGTTCCTCCACCCACAGGGAAATTATATTGATTTGTAAAGGACACAATGGCACATCACTCCCCAAACACAGAAAAATGCTGTGTCAGATAATAGTAGTGTGAATGACAAATGTCCATATGGCACACAAACCCACAAGTGAAATTGCTTAGTAACCTCAGAGGTGACACAGTGCTGATACTGAACTTTTATACACATGTATAGCCCTTATCAATGCTTCATAAAATATGTTATAAAAGGTTTCATCATAAAAAATAAAAACTTGGCAAAGAAGTTTTGTATTGTAATGAGAAAAAAAAATCCATTTTTTGGATGAAACACTTCATTTAATTGTGATTCAAGGTTAAAGATAAATGTATTGAATCCAGGCTGGAGAAATGTTCATTGTGTGGGGGAAAACACACAAAATGTACACAGTCTCAACTTAGCCATTGTAAGGTTTGGGAGGTGCTTTGCCCGTTTGCAAAGAGGTCATTTGTAGTTAGAGGTCATTTGTAGGTGCGTGGAGCCACTCATGCGCTTGGTTCCAAGTCATCCATGAGTAATATTGTTAATGCCGTCAGAAATCCTATTAATATTCCATGGAACATCCCGGGTCTTGCCTCACTGAAATAACAGTCTGTTAAAACATAATTCTTCATTTTAATTCTCTGGTTTTACACCCACTCCGCCTTGGGCCTGAGGAATTCTCCTGTGCCTTCCGTAACTTGGACAACCATGCCACAGTCGTCAGAATAGATGCTCAAGGCCCGTTGTTTAACCTTCAATGGGGAAAAAATGCTGCTGTAAGACATTTCATTGCAACCCTGTATCAGTAATTTCCCACTAATGCTAAGGGAATACTGTTTAACCTTCAATTAAAATTATTCTTGCTCTTGTTGTCATTGTGGTGTCGAGGCCTTATCACTTGTCATCTACCCTCCACCCTGCCACAACCCCTGGGGTACTCACGAGAGCAAATGGTTTCCTTGATTCTGTGGGATCAGCAGTGATAGGGGAGGTGTCTCCACTGCGTGTGCACAGTCCTAGACTGGCATTGTGATGTGTGATTCCTCGTCTATGAAGAGGGCAGGAAGAGTGATCCCCAGGGGCAGGGGTCAATCCTACCACAATGCGCTTTCTCCTCTAAAGCTAACACAAGTTTGTTTCCATGCGTAACATATTTACGTTATTTTGGTGCCCCGCAGAATGTCTAATGTCACAGAAGGGTGGAAGAAAGTGAACTGTAACACTTTGAGCAATTCATCTGTTTAAGAATGAGGAAATTCGCACTTAAAATAAAATTAGCACTTTATCTGACTAGCAACATTTAACCCCACAGCGTACAGATTTAATTGCCCCCACTGAATTATGTTCCATTCAGCAGTACAGCCCTTATTTTTATTGATCAACATAACGGGAAGCAAACAAATTGGAATGAACTGGACCCTCTTTCTCTGTGTCCATACCATAAAGTGCATGGAGTTACACTTATGAATATATCCCATACATTTTTTTCTGTATCTAAACACAAATGGTACACTAATAAAAATGAGCATTGGGTCAACGTAAAAAAATAACCATGACGTATAATGCCTGTATATACCGAGCCTGGAATCCCAAGGTACCATTTACAGGGGCAGAGTCAAAGGAATAAGACCACGCTATTGATTTATTGAACGGCTTGGCTGTTAGTGAGCTGTGTTCATTGTGACATCACTCACTTCAAGTCTAATCACCTGTGAGCGAACGGCAGCCCGGGCCAGGGTGCCACTCGGAAATTTACAGCCGCCAATAAAGTTAAGCACTGAGCAGGCGGTCGGCTTTGGTATTGACCCGTATCGGAAAGGGGCGTGCCCTCACCCTGGCTCTGATTGGCTGCCAAGTAGAGGGTTATTGAGTTGTGTCAGGATAGGGAAATATAGCCGCTCTGGTTGATGACGGAGATCACTCCAGGTCCTCCAAACGACTCCAAGGGCTGCGTGTGCATCCACTGAGCACCCCCAGCATGGGGTGAGGGGGGATAATAAATCACACAGGTGATAAAGCGTCAGCCGGCACTATGACATGGAATCAATTTCCAGGGTTGACGTTTAAAATGAAATGGAAAAGAAAAAAGGTTTTTCATTTTTTTATTTTTTTAAGTATCGAACACAGTGATTTAGAGGCATTAAACAAGATTTGGTATGTGAAGTGAAATATAAAAAGTATTGGACGCATTGGATTGAGGGAATATGGTGGACAACAACCACTCTCCTGTGACGTACAGAGACACACCTTGCTGTCGGCTGTGGCTTGTGGCCAGTGTGTGCTTTTACAGGCATTCTTAAAATCCTAAATCTCAACATTGATCAAATATCCTCTTAGCTCTATCTCGGGCAACATGCCAATGTGCAGGTCATAAATTAGCGACTGAGAGATTAAATTCTATTTTAAACCTGTGGCGAGTTTTGTAAAGCAATTTCTGCTTCACAGGCAGTGGGGGAATTACTCTTGTTATTCTATTATTGCCCTCTAATGTGCTTATCCACAGTGTCTGGTGCCTTACAAAAAAGTAATTGATTGCTTGCAGGTATTTTACATTTGTTATTTTTTACATGCGTGGCCTGTAGAATGTTTTGTTTTTATATGCATTGATACAGCCAGGAGGAGCAGATGTGTTTTTCAGTATATTTTTGTATTTTGCTGCGCTGTGCTATTTTCATGCTCAGTTTATCGCTGTATGAGGAAAGCAACAGAATCCACATGTAGGCCAACCTGGTCCCCTGCCATGTGTCCCAACATTCCAAGGTGAGCAGGGTCAACCAAGGCCTGATTCAAGAGGATGGAGCCCAGGGGGGTCTCCAGCTGTGTTCTGTGCTGATTAATTTGGACGAATTCAATTGTTTGATCAAACACCCTTTTAGAGCCAGTCAATTATTTTTAAACGTAGCTGTCACAGGGTGTGTGCTTGTGTTTTGCTTTCATTACCGAGGTTGGCGTCAGGTGACGGGTTTGCGCCCGCTCGTGCCTCACAATGACCCTCGACCCTAGACCAAGACGTCATGGCGTGAGCGGTCCGTGTGAGCGGTCCGCGGGGTGCTGCAGATGAGAGAAAATTTGATCATAGGCCATTATCCTGGCAGGCTGAGCTTGTCATTTGCTCTGATGCTGCTCGCGTTTCGCCCATGCCGCATGAACTTGAGCCTTTGGGGCCCTCTCTCTCTGTCCCTCCTTTGTCAGGTGCGAGTTGTCTTAAATTGTTGAACGTGTACATCCATGTACTGTACACCTCAGGGGTCAGGTGAGCAGTGTGGGTACAATTTAAAGAAGAAACCCAAGCGCCCACTGATCACCTTGTGATTAGGCCTGGGTATTCGGCAAGTACCTCACAATACGATTTACGTCGCGATATTGTCACAATTCAGTACATCATGATTCTTCGATTGAATCACAATAACAACAAAATCACAATTCAGTACTTCAAATAATTTTACTATGATATACTTCAAAGGATAAAATGGAATGAAAAACAATTAATACTCAAATGATAAAAGCAGAATGAGTCAATCAGAAATGACTTTATAATAAACTTTCTATTATTTTTTGTTGAGTCTTGAGAAATTGACTGGAATGTAAGGATTTTTCTTCAGGTTCAACAGTTTAAATAAACACACAGACTGACCAACAGTGTACATGTACTGTATATACTATGTACTATGCAGTGGCGGGCCGTGCATTTCACACCTAGGCCTTCAGTAGTGCTCCGTCTGAATCAATCCATCCCTCAATAACTATTTTATGGCTATAAAAGCCATCTTATTGTTATGTTTTGAGTGTCTGTTCGGTTTGTTTTTGCTTTGTTTATTTACTTTCTTCAGTCATGTTTCATTCTCGTTCTGTCATGCACTTCGGGAAATTCTATGTTTCGGTTTTTCCGTCTTCGTTTCTAATCTCGTTTTACTTCCTTCTTACTTTCTAATTACACTTTGTATATATTAGTTAGATGTATATAGTACTAACCAACTAATCTACTAACATTAGGGATTTAGATTAAGTTACTAACACTACTAATCACTAATTATCTCACGCTTCTAACTATCGCTGTCATTCTCTCTCGTCCTATCTCTGTACGCTTCTCACGTTCCGCTTTATTCGCACGCAGATTTCTTTATGCGTTCCTCCTCCTCCCTAAAAAAATGAAACATAGAATTTCCCGAAGTGCATGACAAGACAAGGAGAGGAACTCGAACAGGAACAATGACAGACGTGGAACAGAACGAGAATGAAACATGACTGAAGAAAGATAAATAAACAAAGTGCAAAAACAAACCGAACAGACACCCGTTGCCGTTGCATCGAAGATAGATAACTCGTGTATCCAGAATAAATGCCTTTACTGAAGAAACAAACCCGGGGTGCTACAGCTGCGACACACATAAAAATCATCAATAATAACCTCATAAAATTGCAATATTATTTGGGAAAATAGCAACATTTTACTCACCAAAAATCCTTATTATTTGTACATAAAATCCATCCCCCTTTCTTTCCTCAAAAGAGTTCAATTACTCTGTCGTACAGATTATCCGTGTGTTTCAGTTCCATCAAGAAGTCCTTTTCTATCGCCATCGAAGCTAATGCTGAACGTCGAGCCTGCCCTGTCGTATTTCTGGCATAAGTTTTATTTCGCTTTAGGGCTGAAAATGTCTGCTCAAATGTCTGAATCACAGACTGATGTTAATTATATTTTGTCCATGAATACTTATTAAATAATTCCAAATGGTCTGTCCGCTTCCTTTCATAGCTTTTCCCCTGATTGCGCTGCTTCCAGACGTGTATTTTCATATTAAAGCATTTAACTAGAGATGCACCGATTGCGATTTTCTTGGCCGATTCCGATTTCCAATTTTTGATTAGTCTGACCTGCCGATACCGATTTTGGCCGATTCGATTTTTTTCCTAAAAACAATAATTGACAACTTACACAAACATTTTTGTAACTTTGCTTTAATAGTAGAGATGCACCGATTGCGATTTTCTTGGCCGATTCCGATTTCCAATTTTTGATTAGTCTGACTTGCCGATACCGATTTTGGCGATTCCGATTTTTTTCCTAAAAACAATAATTGACAACTTACACAAACATTTTTGTAACTTTGCTTTAATAGAAAATTAAGATTGACAATTCTGAGGTAGGTCAGAAGCATGAGGTAGGTCTCACTAAAACACATTTCAAAATAAAAAAAGTGTTCCAGGTTACTGGACAGAGCTTTTCTTTTTTTGTGCAAATTAAATTCAATGATGAATAAAAGAGAATCCAACAACAGTGGCATGTAGCCTTTAAGTAATAAATAAAAAGAAACAAGAGTAGTTTAAATTTACTGACATGGTGACAGACCATTAGTCCGGAAATATTTTTTAAAACACTAACGTTATATTCTGATGACAGATGACACAAGCCCTTTTTCCATTAAATAATTATATGGCTTCAACTTGATGTGCATCAGAAAGTTATTGCGACAATGCTAATGGAAAACAGGTTAGTTCGAACCTATGATGCGCTAGACTAATTTGTTTGCTAGAGGTGGATTACAGTAGATCCCAATTCTATATAGTGCAATGGAAAACACTTGTAGCGATATAAGGGCGGATGTTTCAGTTGCGGAGCTTGTCAAAGGCATTGAAACAAGCCGCTCTTCAGCAGAATTTCGTTATTTGCGTGAGTCAGGTAGCCTAACGACTACGACTTTAACTAGCTTCAAAGCCTAGATAAAAATGTTTCAAACTAGTAGTAATTGGAAAAGCGGCGATGCTGCTGTTTCTGAGTTTGTTTGATAGTGGAAACGCACAGCTGGCACCTTCATGCACAACACAGTTAATACACCATTTGTGGTTTAGCTAGAAATCGTTAGATGAATTTATCATTAGGTCTAATAAGTTCGATTTGTATGAGTGAATAGCACTGTTTCATAACGTCACTCATTAGCGAACATAATGATTTCAGTGCAATTCAGTGCTTCAGCAGGGCATTATTACGTCAAGTGTATGCACTACCACCATGTTCTATTAATGGAAAATGGTTCAGAGGAACCGAACTAGCGCAACGAAGTTAATTGTTAATTAACCCCGGTACCTACGGTACTGTAGAAAACGACTACCGTCACATTTTCGCGGCTTATTTTCGATTGACATGTATGACAAACTGCAAGCTTTAAGTCGTCTTCACTGACTGTGAAAACGCCCATACTAAGGACATGTTGAGGCGTTTTCAGCGCTGCGCTCATCTGATCTGTCTGCATTGGTTCACGAGTGCACGCACGTCACGTGAAAAGAGGGGGCGAGGAGCCAACCGGCGCACAGAATCGGCTATGTGGAGTGATCGGGATCAAGTCACCGATTGAGGCCGATCAGCTGAAAATCGGCCATTTCCGGTCAGAGGCCGATCGATCGGTGCATCTCTACATTTAACCAATCACATTACATCATAGTCAGACACTCTCTGACTATCCAATCAAGGGGGGTGAATACACTGACGTTACCTAGGCCTTCTAGAAGGCCTTCGTGTCCCCAACTCAAAATCTGATTGGTTGAAGCAACAGTTTGATCAACACTTATTTTATGCTACAGGGCCTGCAGAACTGATTGTGAAGGCCTCCAGGCAGATTTATTTGACCCTGGCAACAAATGATGGCTGAAATGTGATTGGTTAAATGCTTTAATATGAAAATACACGTCTGGAAGCAGCGCAACCAGAAAAGCTATGAAAGGAAGCAGACAGACCATTTGGAATTATTTAATAAGTATTCATGGAAAAAATATAATTAACATCAGTCTGTGATTCAGATATTTTTTAGGCCAGCAGAGAAGGCCTTGCAGGCCCTGACGGCCCACCACTGGTACTATGTAACCTTAACAGAGCAGCACACATAAAACATCAACCCCTGTAACATTATTGCAGTTCACATATTATGGGCATATAAACGATACTTGAGATCAGATTATCGATTTGACATAGTGAAAAATATAATTGCGATTTCCAACTGAATCGATTTATCAGCACAGCTCTGATCTACACATGGTTAATTTCTTTAGACCAACATCAGCAGTTTTTTGGCCTACGTTACCCCCTCAGTGACCTACATTTATAGCGGTGCATCATCACTGAATGTTCCACACTCAGGATTACAACCACACTGTACCTCTCTGAGCCGCTTACATGTGGAAATTGTGCCGAATAAAATGCATCTACACCAGCGGTAATCGCTCTGCCCATGGAGAGAGATGCAGATTATGCAGCCTCTCATCATTACTACTCAGCTCTTAATCGACCAATTAAAGTGGTTAATTACACAGTTAGCTCACCTCACCTGGTTACTTGGGTCTAAATTGGGTGCTGATTTGAAGGTCAAAAAACTATTCTAGCCTCCCGCATGGTCCAGTGGTTACAACGTCCGACGCTGGCCACGGAGACCGGGGTTAAATTCCCCGTCTCGCCAGAGTCGGCTCTGGCGGGAGTGCCACCAGGGGTGGCGATTGGCTGTCCGCCCCAGGGAAGGGGGAGGGAAGGCGACAGGACGTTCGCTGCGCATAACAGTGGCCCTGTAGTACCGGGTTACGGTCGACGGCTTGGCGAGTGCCATCTCGGAGGAGGCGTTACTTCGCCTTCGTCACTACCAGTCGCAGGACTACGGCAGCGAACTCACATTACTAGGGGGGATTGACATATAATAGCGGGTTTAATTGGCTACCAAATTGGGAGAAAATGGGAGAAAATCTGAAACAAAAAAAAACAAAAAAAAAATTCTGTGGCTTTCCCAGTGCCAATGAATACCACTGAATTGTCGTATTTACTGGCTGTTACAGTACGTGGTAGGAACAGGAACTTGTTCACACGGTATTGTATGTCTCGTGTATATGCAGTAGTTTTAAGGTTTTATGACTTATTTTTATCAGGCTTGAGGCATGAGGGGAAAATATTTCAGCTTGTATTTTTTCAATTGTGACCCTTCAAACATTCAAAACTTCAAATAGTATGATTCTGAGGACCCAATACATTATTTTCCTCCACGCTTATGTGAACATAAGAACTTTTGAAGAGGGGAAGAGGCCATTCAGCCCATCTAGGCTCTTCATTTTGCCTGATATATGTATCAGGCAATCTAGCACTGATCTAGCACTGAACAGCCCCAAGGGCGTCCATTCCATAAGCTATTAAGCTATAAAGTCCATGCATTATAGACAGCACAGACACACTATACTGCCATAGAGGGCCTTATTGTCAATGCAATCATGAATAATCATTGAATATATACATGTTATTCTGAGCATATTTCTCTAATTATATGCTTTTTTCCATAGTCTTTGAAGGAAAAAGAAGCCAAAAGCCCCAAGATGTGCATGCAGTGTGTCATCAAAGTCCACATAATGCTCCTAAAATGATACGCATAATAGTAATACACAAATGAGGATATTACAAAGAGCAAGAACGTGTCTGCAGTTTTTCTGTTGAAGACAGAGAATCCCCAAGGTATTCTGAGGAATTGCCATTCATTTTGTTCCCCCTCAAGATAAGAGGAATTTTATTTATTACTGTTGTTTGTATCAGAAATCTTGAATTTCCGCATTGTCAGCATTTAATATAATTGAATTCATTTCATCTCGCAATCGAGGATCTATTGCTCTGGAGAAGAAGAAAAAAACGCAGCCCTGTCACTGGTCAGTTTGTGATGTTATTTAATCGGCTGGGGATTAAAATAGGGGGGGGGTGGATTAAATCAAAGTGCAAAGTGTTTTGAATTCAAAGCCCTTTTTTATTTTTTCCTTGCACATCAACACTTTGTTTATTTCAGCCTGAAATCAAATGAAAAGATTGCGTAAGTTATGAATAAAACAATTTGCCCTTTTATAAAATTTCTCCCTCGGTGTACGTGTGTGAGTGCACAATTCCCAAGGCCAAATGAATGTCTGATGCTGTGCTTGTGTACCATTGGCTCCATTGTAAACCCACGGTTAGCAAGGTGAGGATGTGAAAGGCTCACAAATTCACTGAGGAATGTTAATGAAAATATTCTGTCTAATGCCATATTTATATACCTTCTGGTCATGTACGTAGCATTCTCTAACGGTGGAGAAGGCAGGAAAATTATAGTAGCAATACCTCCTCATGCCAATGCTAAACAGCCTGTTAGATGCATTGCTTGACTTCACCTTTGTCTTTTGGAAGCGGGGCGGGGGTTCAGTTATTGTTCTGTTGCTTTGTCCTTAACTTTAAATTAGACATTTAAAGAAAATATTGCTTATAAAATATATACTTTATTTTCAGAATCACAAATTTAAGCCCAATAATCAAGCAACATTTTTAAAACATATTACCTTTATATGTAATAAACATAGAGCTTGGAGGTTCCAGACCACTGTTTGTGCCACAGAAATGTGTGTGTGCTTGTGTGTGTGTCTTTGTGAGCATGTATGTATATGCTTTTAATTGTTATCTGTATACACATAAATGTTGTCAGGAAATATGTTAGTGTATGTGTGGTTTTCTCTCAGTTTAATAGTTAAAAGGCGCCTATGGCAGTGGTTCTCAATCCTGGTCCCGGACGGCCGCAGGGTGTGGCTAGTTTCTGTTTTTCCCTTATAATCAGCAACCAATTTAGACATGAAACCAGGTGAGGTGAGGTAACTGTGTAATCAACTGCTTTAATTGATCGATTAAGTGCTGAGAAAGAAAATTAAACCCAGCGCACCCTGCAGTCCTCCGGGACCAGGATTGACAACTCCTGGCTCACTGCCTGGATCAAATCCAGCCTGTGAAATTGGTCCCGTGGGGGAAGGTGACGCATAATTGGCTGTGTAATGGCCCAGGGAGAGAAGGTTTCAGTTGGCAGTGTAACATTCTCCTCATTGCTCAGTAGTGACCCCTCTGGTCGATATTGCACCTGCAGTTTGCCCACATCAACTGTGTAGATATCTATCCGTGTGGCAGCTCAGCAAGGCAGACTGAAAAGAGAGACAGTGGCTGAACTAGCGATGGGTGAATTAGGTACCAGGGCACCAAAAATGGGTGGAGCCACCATATGCTACCTGGAATGCACCAATTTGAACCAATCCAGGCACCAGTTTACAATGAACTGAATTTTACATATGCTGAAAAATGTATGCATTCACTACTGTAAGTCGCTTTAGATAAACACATCTGCTAAATGGCATATATTATTATTATTATTATTACTACATAGTGTCCATATTGCTTAACTAGACTGCAGTGTGTACAGTATTTAATCATACCACAGACAAAGGCATTCAATACAGTTCACAGTTGCTCCCTGTAAACTTAAATCAGCCAGTGCACTAACAACTCAGCCAACAGTAACAACTCATGGTTGTGTCTATTGTACATTCATATATATTGAATCTCAACACATTTCTAATAATTGGTTTCCTTCTCAGCATTTGACAGTTCAGTTTTGAAAACCAATTATGTTCACAGGAATCTGTCCATAATAGTCCACCCCATTCTCAGTGTTTATTTCCGCCCATGAATAACGACTCGTGTGCCAGCGGATGTGGCTTAAGGCTGCAATATTAATTTAGAAAATTAGATGACAGGCTGATGCATCTCAAGAGGGTCTTAATTGGATACACAGTGTGTGAGTTAGTCCTTTGTCTACCCAGTGCTGAGGCTACCATTACTGTATGCAGTTTACTCCTGCTTTGTGTGTTCTCCCTTTCAGACCCAGACTTTAAGGAGGTGGAGAACCCGAAGCCCCTGCCATGTAGGTACACTTTATTCTCCACAAAGTGCTTTTCCTGAAAGCTCCACCTGCCCAGCCCGAAGGCTGTCGCCCAGACAACTCTCTAATCTGTGGTTCCATGTGCTTTGATCTCCGTGGTGCAGTTTGCGAGTTTGAGTTGGGAGGACCCGAGGGGATCGTAGAGTCTGTGCAAATCGGCAGAGAGGGCAAAGCCTTGCTGACGGAGGCGGTGGACTGCAAATGGATCATCCGAGCCCCGCCCGGGTCCAAGGTCAGTGATTTACAGGTGATACCTGAGCCCCGTCCAGCTCCAAAGTTAATAGCCTACAGGTGAAATCCAAGCCCCGCCCAGCTCCATGTTTAGTGATTTACAGTGATCTACAGGTGAAATCTGAGCCCTGTCCATCTGCCCATGCTTTGAGGTTGCTGTTGAGTTGCTACTGACAGACTGAGTTTTGTACATTATTTCACAGTTTAAGCAAGCAGAGCATGTCAGAAACATAATACAGAAGGCATGTTTCTTTTTCGTCAGCTCAACAGTCTGATAGCAGAGGTCACTTGGGTTTGCCTGTTTGTTCAAGACTTTTGTAAACAATTTAATATTGTGAAGTTCCATACAACACTGAATAACTTGCAAAACATCACAATCATTTAATTCCCTTTTGGTAAGCTTCCCTAAGCTTGGGGTCACCTTCCATCTGGACTATGGCTAATCGGGCACTCCTTCATTCTTCAGCAAGATAATGACCCGAAACACACCTTGAAGTTGTGCAAGAACTATCTGGTGAAGGAGGAATGTGAACAACAACTCAAACTAAAGACTTGGCCTGCCCAGTGTCCAGACCTCAATCCCATAGAACTTGTATGGGACAAACTGGAAAGGAAGAGTCAAAGCAAACCAACCCACAAGTTTCTCTGGGAATTGCTGCAGGATAGCTGGGAAAACATGTCGGGTGATTTCCTGCTAAAACTTATTAACCGAATGGCCACTGTTTGTGAGGCTATTCTCACGCCAAAGGGTGACTATTTTGAGGAATCCAAGATTCAATTTTCAATATAATTTTCTTGAACATTTCTTTGATGTTCATTTTGTTCATTGTTACATGTGTTTTTTGTCATTTTAAAGTATTTACAGAAATGTATACGGTGTAAAGCATTGTCAATTATGAGATAAAAATAGTTTCCAGCAGGTGACCCCAAACTTTTGAACAGTAGTGTATATGCACATATAATCCAACTGGAGATGACAGATGGGGAGTAACAACGCAATAAAAAAAATAAAAAGCAGTTTCAAATGTATTGGGGGCATTTGGGGGGTCCAAGATTACAGTGGACCGGACTAATGATGCCATTTTTCAAACGAGTACCGTGTCCTTAACCTCGGAAATGCACGTTAGCCTTTTTTTTACGCACCACAGAGGTTCCCAAAGTCTCTGAGCCCATGACTTTATTATTAGTATTGATCCTATGTTTAAATATGGAATTAAAATGCTTATCTTATGGCAAAAAAATGCATGTACACTCTAACTAGTGCAGTGTTTATGGTATGGATAAACGGAAAGTGTTTTATATACAGTAAGTTATGTTTGTGTTATACCACGGCTTGGTAAATACTCAATTCTGATTGGTCGAGAGGGTGTTGATTCTTTCTTGTAAAATTTGTTCATAATTTCTTTCACAAAAATCAACCAGATGAAATGTGAAAGATACTTTTTCTTGACAATGACAGAAAGGTGCTGAAATAACAAAGATATTGGTCTGAAATCGCAAGCAGATCTCCAGGAAAGATTGTCTGTATAGTGACCATGCTTGAACGTGAAGGGAGCGGAATTCTGATTGAAATTTCGGCATAACACCTGCAATTCAATAAAACAAAACGAAAATAATGGAGGGTAGGCAGGCTAAGGCCATGGTCACTTGTCAGGTTCAAGCAGGGTCTTCGAAGGGCATGCTTTTTTTCCAATGAAGATTTTCAATATTCTATATTTTTTAACCAATCACAAGCCCCGCCCAACATACAGCCATGCCCCATCACACAGTCAGGGGGCTACTCAATGTTTATTCCTTACATGCATAGCTCATGCCCCACCCAAGCCACAGTTTGGGCAACATTGAATCACACAACCGTTTCCCATTGAAAGGCCCTAAGCCAGAAAGCACATGAGAGACCAAAAAAAATGCACTTTCTTAAATCTGTTAGCCCAACAGCAGAGTGAGAGCACTGCACTAATAATTAATACTGCGGTCCTATTGTTGTTTTTCCATGAATTCCAGGAACATTATCATTCAGGCACACAGATCTCAGAGAACATTGTCACCCGGTTATATATGTGTAATTTACAGGGGGGACATTGTCACCCGGTTATTTATGTGTAATGTACAGGGGAAGCAGGGCTTTAAAGCTCTTTTACCTCAGGCCTCAGGCTAGTGAAAAGGGAAGCAGCTGTGGATACCTTCTAAACCCTCGATCAGCATTTCCTCATTACGCTGTTTGTTGTTTTAAGCGTCTGTACGTGTTGGCGTTTGGAGCTATAACAATAATAATCATAATGATAATAATATTGCTTTATTCTGGAATATCACCATTACTCCTTTAAGTGGTGCACGTCGTTTGGGTGGCGCACGTGGAATGAGCGGTTTGGCTTATTGAACCAGGGCAAAGCCTGCAATGACATTTGGATCACTTCAGCTTTACTCTTGTGTGGCACAACAGTGTGGCCTCCGTGGCCCTGGCGTGTGGGAGTTTTTTCTTTGCCCTTTAAATTAGTTATTAGCCCCTGACAATTCTACCGAATTACTTTGAGTTTGGATCAGCGAAACGGATCGAGGCCTCGATTATAGATAGCCAAAATCCTTAGCAATCCCTAACCAAAGATCATTTGTTTTGTTTTGTTGTTTCTCCTTCCCCTCTGCCCCATGAACATTCTGGACAGGTTTTGTAATGGTGTGCCATGGTTTGACTGTTTGTAATCACACTCTGGCACGGCAAAGCATATTTTGTGTATCGTGATTCATTGCTGGGGAAATTGATTTAGGTTACGCCTGATGCCCCTCCACACTCACAATTCAAGAGCTTGTGACTTTCCCCACATCTATTTTCATAATGATATTTTGGTAGCGTTCAAGGTTTCCGTTTAACCTAACTACTCTCTCATCTTCTTTTAATGGATGTATATTGAGTTTTGACATCATGGAGCAAAGGCATAGATGAGTAACGGCATATAACAATATAACACAATTCATCAATAAGGGTTAAACATCTATTCCAGCCATGGCTTATATTTATCCTCTTCTGGTCTTAAACGTGTGTGTGGGGGGTTAACAATTTATTTTAATCCACATTGGAATTCTCAATCCCAATTTTAAGCCTGCCCCATCACCTCAACATTCAAGATGACGCCATAGACTAGCCTGCACACCCTCTGAAACGCACTACCCTTATCAGAGCCCTTATCGCAGTATGCCTGATGATTTCAACCTCACCTCCTCTTACTCTCTTATTGTAATTTTACTGACTCCATAGCAACAGGAAATGTCTTAAATTAGATTGTGTGACTGCGCTTGTATATTCCCACGGCTTTATTTGTTGTTGTCGCTGAAGCCATCTTCGGTTTTCTTTGGCCCTCAGAACCCAGTTCTGTTCCTTAAGACCGGAGTTCTAGTAGAGAGAGAGAGAGAGAGAGAGAGTGGGAGAGAGAGAAGAGAGAGAGAGAGAGAGAGAGAGAGAGAGAGAGAGAGAGAGAGAGAGAGAGAGAGAGAGAGAGAGAGAGAGAGAGAGAGAGAGAGAGAGAGAGAGAGAGAGAGAGAGCATACCTAACAGCATACCTGTATATTTATATCAACAGAGGCCTGCACACTGCTGCACAGTGAAGAAGGACTGTGTGTACCCAGCATGATTATTTCCTTATTGTTTTATTCATACTTGAAAATAGAGGTGAGACTCATTCGTGTTTGGGTCACAGAGTTTTTTATTGGAATGCTGATGACAGCTTTTCTGTTGTGACAGCTGTTCTTTTCTTCTTTCTATTTTGAAATATGAATAGTTATATGTAATATTAAATATTTTGAATATTATATCTATACCACTGTATTAAACTGAACAGACCCAGGCCTGAATTCAGTCCTCAACTTTGACCTAAAAATGCATGCAGATTTTTAATTTTTGGTCCTCACCAACATAGTTTAACCAGTTAAGTAATTGGCAAAATTAACCAACCAAACAATTTTTTCAAAGGTACACATAAGATCCTTCATGATACAGAAATTGTACCTTTTAAGTGAAAAAATTAGGAAAGGTACAGATATTTACCAGGGTAGGATAATGAATCCTTATTCACACTGGCAGTCATATTGGAATGAAAATTAGGTTTGTACTGCAAGCAACATTATTTTTCCTGCAAGTGTACAATTATGTTCTTCTGACTAAAGGTACAATTTAGTACCCTACAGGGTAAGTATTTATTATTTAATAGGTATAACATTGTACCTTTTTTCTGAGAGTGAGTTTCTAAACATTCTGGTGCAATAAGATTCAGGGTATATGAGCAGATCGGAGCTGGAGCTGATGTGTTATTGATTGAGCGCGCATCCCATTTGTAGAATGCCTTTATCGCTCCAATACCGCACCAATACTGTTTCAATACCGCTCCTCTGCCTGGGCACCGGTCCATCATGCAGTTGGGTTGTGTGTACTACTGTGTAGCATCAATCAATTAGTTAAATCAACATGGACTTCATAAAATTTGTCCGTAAATCAGATTAAATATACAAATGTATGTAAAAGGCTGACGATGGTGACAGAGAAAGAGAATGTGCCAAAGTTGTCGCCACCAGCAAAGATTCTTTCTGGAATTTTAAGAGCCATGCGTCTAGAAAACACGACAAATTATTGAGAAAACATCGTGAGAACAAATCAAGAGGTGGGTAGGCTATTACTTTTATGATCTCTCTTTCTGAAAATACAATTAAATAACATAGTCACAATTAATGCCATTTTTGAAAATATTCACAAGATCGGAAGGTAACGTTAAACCTGGTTGGTCAATCTCATTTTAAAAATTGAAATAGGAGCGAAAGGATCTGAGCAGGGATCGTTTCTTGAGTGGAGGGAACAGGTAACAGAGTGGGGGTGGAGCGGAGTGGTTCCAAAAGCCGTGGAGGTGATGAGCGCTATGTAAGCCCACTTGATTCCGCTCAAATGCCCTAATCAAATTTGAGTCTTGGGGAGTTCCCCCCAACCCCCCAGCAGCCTTTCCCTGCTGGAAACAGGCTTGAATGAGCCATTGCTTCTCAAATCCATCGGGGGAACCAGAGAGGGAACTTCCTGTTTCCTGCTTCCTGCTTTCCCATAGGCAGTTGCTTCAGTATGAAGTGCCATGCTAATGTGTTTGTGGGGTATGCAATGCTGTGCTGCAGCTGAAGAGCCTCAATTCAAACATGTTCAGGAGGGACGACAGAAAGCTTTGATTTGAGTCGCCAGAGGATGACTTCACAGTAGGAGTGCTCTGATCAGCAAAGATTCCCCAGACCTGGCAGAATGAGCCAAAGCCTGTCCCACCAAACCCCCCCAACTCTGTCATTCTTATTCTGTTCTTGGGGCTGGCGGTGAAGCTTTACATTATTGATTCACTCGGCAGGCTCCCAGCTTCAACCAATGGCACACATATAGCTGCAGTTTTTATACACTGTATATTCATACAGCTAAAGCAGGTCAGAGTAAGAACCTCAAGGGTAAAACCGGCAACTCTCCATAACCACTGCCCTGTATTTGCCCCCAAACCGCCCCATCCCCTTAACTGTTGGTTTGATAGGTCCTCTCCCCTTATTCCCCCTCTTGGGTTCCTCCTACGGTTTCTTCCTATTTGTTCCACCTAGGGAGTTTTCCTTGCCACTGCTGTCCTTAGGCTTGCCTTTTGTGGGGGTTCAGGTCAGGGTCTGTTGTAAAGCGTATTGTGACAATTTTTTTGTGAAATGCGCTATACAAAATTGATTGATTAATTGATTGATTGAAACCACAGATTTTTTCCTGCCCAGTTTTTATTAGTGTTAATAGCACAGAATGAGGGGCCCCCGGCCAACACGGTAAAGACACCTGTTCTAAGTGCAGGTTTCCCACTGCAGCCTGAGTTTGATCCCCAGCTGCGCCAGCCCAGCTCTGGCTGGGAGTCCCATTCGGGAGCAGCGATTGACTGTCTGCCCCCAGGGGGAAGGGGGAGGGATCTGGCATGAGCTTGCTGTGTGTTGACAGCTTGGTGAGTTCTGTCTCGGAGGAGAAAGTTTGGCGTCTTTGTCACTGCCGATACCAGAGTTGCGTCGGTGAGCTCGTAGTACGAGGGGGGGATAGTGAAATAGAAGAGGGTACAATTAGCCACCAAATGGGGAAAATGCATTTATATTTTGAAAATTGCCTAATTCGCTGATGCAGAAGCGAGCCGTGCCAAGTGTGCGAAGTGGTGTGCTCTGGGGAATTTCCATATCACTCTCCTCCAGGAGAAACATTCTGGCTGAAGAGCTCATCTCTGCTGTGTGAAGTTAATGAAAACATGATATTACACGGAGGCGTACCCTGAAATGTAAAGAATGGAGGATGTGGAAGCAGAATGGAGGTGGAAATCCACTGTCGACGGTGCACGTTATAGGCGTAATTCCCCGGTAGCACCACCGCAACGTGCCCATCTTAAAGGATAATTGAATTGAATTGAACATTGGATTTAAATAGCGCCTTTCAAGGTACCCAAAGCGTTTTACAACAATAATGACAGGGGAAACTCACCTCAACCACCATGAATATGCAGCACCCACCTGGGTGAACGCGATGGCAACTATTTTGCGTGGGGGGTTGTACTCCTGTTAGAGTCAAGTCTCTTCATGGTTCATGGGATCCATTGCTTTTTAATTTTGTTTATTTTTTGTACTTTACTTTATTGACTTATTTTTACTACTTTTTACTACAGATTTTGTTTCACATTTTTCTCCCAGTTTGGAGGCCAATTGTACCCTCTATTAATTCAACTATCCCCCCTCTACGAGCCCACCACCAGCAACTACGGGACCAGCCACTTCTCTGATGCCGAATTGCAGTGGGCCACCTGAACTTAGAACAGGTGCCTTTACTGATCACACCACCAGGGGGCCCTTTGTATTTTCTTATTTCAGAATTATAATTTCATCCATCTTGATCAGTAAAAGCTGATAGGGTACAGAGAGCTCATCAGACATGGCAGTGGATACAGTGAGCTTGTTAGACAAGGGGGTGGGGTACAGTGGCTAGAGCGAGGCCTGTGAGTGTTATGAGGCTGTGAATGTAATGTGAAAGCTATCAAGTGGCATTACTTTTCTCTATGAATGATTTGCTCTATGAGTGGCACAGAAGAATGAAGGTGTGGAATAAAATCCTTTTATTTTAATTATTTTGATGTTTTAAAATCAATAAGTTCCACTGGGAGACTAAAGTAACTGCCAAACTGTTTCTGCATGTGCATGAGTCTCCACGGCTCAGAGGGAAGTAAGCCTCTTTTCTGATCTTTTCTGGCATCCCTTCGCCAGCGAGAAAGCCTGTTCACTCCTCTCCTTTTTCTCCAACCTAATCCCACCTCCGTACGGATATAGGAAATGCATCCCAACACCTGAAAATCCTTTGCATAAAAGGACCCCCGGCAGCCTAGTCCACAGCCCTTGTCCTATTTTACTTAAAATCCTTTACAATTTTATCAATAAAAGTCTGTTTTCAGCCCTCGCCCCAACACATTTTGAAATAACTATCTCATGTTTTCTATTTTACATATTTATTTATATACAGTAGACTCCATTTCTATTCACGCACTTAAAGATAAAGATGAACAAAAGAGATCTTATCAAATAAATTATATAGGTAATGAGCAATTTTATGCTCAAAACATGCTGTAAATTCCAAAAACATATTTTGTTTTATTAATAATATATTTTTTTTGTTTGAAATACTGTGGTCAGCCATCATCATGTTGAAAGGCAAAGATACTGCTCTCCACTGTTGTGTCAATTATTAGGAAGTTTAAGGCCACTGGAACAATGGCTAACCTGCCAGGTAGAGGACACAAGTCTATCTTGCCCCACGTGTAGTGAGATGGATGGTTTGAGAGGCAAAAATAAATCCAAGGGGTACAGTTGAAGATCTCCAAAACAACCTGACATCTTGGTGTTACATGGTGTCTAAAGCCACCATTTGACGACACCTACATGACAATGGCCATATGGCAGAGTTGCAAGAAGGAAGCCTCTTTTAAAGACAATTCACCGAAAGAGGCATCTTGAATTCGTCAAACTACATCTGAATTACAATTGGAACCGTGCCTTGTGGTGAGATGAAACAAAAATCAAGCTTTTTTTAACATGCACATCAGCATTATGTTTGGCGTCCAAAGAATGCAGGTAATGTTGAAAAGCATCTCATGCCTACGGTGAAACATGGTGGTGGATCTTTAATGCTTTGGGGTTGTTTTGCATCCACAGGCCCTGGGGCCCTTATTAAAATAGATGGACCCATGAACTCCACATTGTACCAAGACATTTTGTCCAAAAACCTTGTCCCCTCTGCCAGGAAGCTACACCTTGGCCGCAGATGGACCTTCCAACAAGACAACGATCCCAAACATACATCCAAAGCAACTAAGAAATGGTTGACAGAGCACACGATCAATGTCCTGACGTGGCCAACTCAGTCTCCAGATCTGAATCCAGTTGAATATTTGTGGTTTGAACTCGAAAAAGCACTCCACAAACGTCAACCCAAGAATCTGAAGGAACTAGAACAATTCTCCATGGAGAAATGGTTGAGGATTCTCAAGTTTATAAGTTCTATAACCTCGTACGACACTACAGAATGCGACTACTTACTGTTATAATGGCGGCGAGGAACCAGAGAGGAACCACAACGTTCAAGGGGTGTGAACATTTGTGATGCTTGATTTTTCTGGGAAAGAAATTATAATTTGTGACTGTTCTTGCTGTGCGGCGACAGTGCTATCCACTGCGCCACCAATGCATTATTATTAAAGAATATAATTTCTGCATTTTGTGAGCATAAAATAAAGCTCATTACTTATATCATTTATTTTATACAATCTCTTTTGTTCATCTTTTTCAAGGGTGTGAATAAAAATGGAGTCTATTGTATATATATATACTGTATATATATATATTTTTATGGCCCTTTCAGATTTACTTGCGGTTTTTGGAGTATGAGATGCACAACTCCAACGAGTGTAAGCGGAACTTTGTGGCAGTGTACGACGGGAGCAGCTCGGTGGGGGACATGAAGAACAAGTTCTGCAGCACGGTTGCCAACGACGTGATGCTGGTCTCCGCGCTGGGTGTCATCCGGATGTGGGCTGACGAGGGCAGCCGGCGGAGCCGGTTCCGCATCCTGTTCACTACCTTCCAAGAGCGTAAGTGCAGTCTCTTAACTTGTGCCATTTCTCTATGCCATGTCGCACTTCCCCGTTGAACATGGACAAACCTCTGTAAAGATTGTTTTCTTTCCCTCTCTTTTCTCTCCTATTTTCAGAATTACGTTTACATCTTTTTAAGCCTTTATCTTTATTAGACTGGCCTAAATCCCACTATATTCTTTTTGTTTTTATATTCAATATATTTTCACATCACAAATGTTCTTGATGAGCTCAAATTAGGGCTGTAATGAACACGTTAATCAGAATGATTAATCAATTAATGCTTTAGTCAAACAAAAAAATATTTATCAAATGTTAATATGGTTTTTTTTTAATGCATATTAACTCTATAATGTGTTCACCATAGAGCAATATAGGCAACACAATCTTCTAGGGGCCATTTAAAAGAATCAAATGTTAAACTTCCAGTATTGTGATTCAGTTCCCCCGCAAAATCATATTCCCGCTCTAGGGTACTGCCCAGAATTTCAGCTTAGAGTCGGGAAAAAAAGAACACATACATTTTACTTTAAGTCAAAGTTTTGGACAAATAATGATTGAGTCCAAACATTTTTTGCACATTTATTCTTTTTTTATGAGCTTCCGTTGTCTGTGTCCTCAACTGAACCCCACACGGGAAAACACAGGCAGGACTGTTAGCCGTTACAAAAACCGTAATCTGGCCATGACATTTGACAGGCCTTTCAACAGCAGTTGTTGTGCTGATAGGATTTCCATAATGAAGGCATTGATCGAGAAAGGCACGTGCTTCTGAAGAGGTCGGCCATTTAATCTGAACCCTGTTCCTTGGAAGCGAGTCCCTGTCAAATAACATGAATATCACAGAAAATAGAATAGAAATAGACAGATTGGGTTTTTTTGTGGGGTTTTTTAGCTCTTGGCTAAATAATGATATTTAATTATACTGTATGTTATGTTGTTAATAACATACTTTAATATTTGCATGTTAAAAATGTAAAAAGGATTAAAGACACAAACATTACATGCAAGCCGACCCTGTTAGAATGTACCAGCCATTCGAATGAAAGATTTGTGATATGGGCTATACATGTCAGTGAATCACATCTAAGCCATATCGGATGTCAGGCAGGTACCTAATCTTCCCCAGTTTTAATAAGTAGGACTTGTGCCAATCTAAAAGGGTTTTCCAAGGTTCTTCAGATGGATTTTTCCCATTGTGAGTGTAACAGTGCTGGACAATACAGTGCATTAATATTAGGAGTAGAATCGCCAGCAGCAGTACCAGTAGCAGTAGTATTCGTAGCAGCAACAGTAGTACTAGCAGCAACAGTATCAATGAAACTAGTGGTAGCAGTAGTTGTAGTAGCAGTAGTAGCATCAGCATTAATAGCAGTATCAGTGGTAGCAGTACATACCTGTCAACATTGATGTAGTAGTAGCAGTTGGAGTAGTATCAGTGGTAGCAGTATCAACAGTACCTGTAGTAGCAGTAATAGTAGCAGTATATCAGTGGTAACGGTAACAGTAGCAGTAACAGTAGTATTAGCAGTAGTATTAGCAGTAGAAGTAGCAGCAGTAGTTGTGGTTTTGTGTGTGTCACACGCCATGTGACAATCCCTGGACTGGAGCAGACTAGCTGATGGTAAGAAGTGGCAGAGGAGTGGGGTTTGCCGGTCTACAGACCGGATTTTAATTTTTTTCTCTCTCCCCCCAGACATGGGAGAGAGACAGTGGGAGAGCAGGTTAACATAAAACAAACACAAACACAACATCTTCACCCTACTTGCCCCGAAGCTTTCGGGCAAAAACAATGAACTAAAATAACAAGCTAAAATAATCAAACCATAAATGAAAGCCCCGCCTCCTCCGAGGGGGGAATCCCCTTCCAGGGAAACACAGAACAAACACAATCAGCGGCTTTCCACAGCGCCTTCATACATTCACATTAAACACACATCAACACTCACCGGGACAGGGTAGAACTCTACTCACTGTCCCGACACACACTCCACACACATCTCCAGTGACTTTTCAAGTGCTTCCCAAACCCATGCACACAGAGACACTCAAACTTTTCAGTCCGAGTTCTCTTTTACCCCAAACATATCAAGACACTCGCCACTCCTCACAGTGAGAGTTTTCTGGCAATCAGCCCCGAGACACTCTCCACTCTTTCAGTGAGAGTTCTTGTGCCGTTGTCCAGAGACACTCTCCACTGCCCAAGTGCGAGTTCTCTTCCAATCACACCGAGGGAGAGAGGCGGACACTCTTAGTGCGCCCCCTCTCCCTCTTTCCCACACACACAGAAAGCACTCTACTCAGTCACTTTCGACAAACGCACACAGAACTCAACATATATTCCACACAGTCTCCGCCTCCCAGCAGCTTGGATTACACACATGCGCCACCATGCCGACAGAGTCACACTTGACATTACATCACACAAACACTACACGATACACGTGCACGCACACACGAATGACAAGACCATCCCTCTTGATTCACACAAACTCTCTCTCGACACACACACACACACACACACACACACACACAGGTTAGGTTGTGGGTTTGTGGGCAATTAAATGAGCCTCACCTCGTTACCATCTCATTTTGTTTTCCCATGATTGCATCCATGGCTGCTCAGCCTGTGTGCACTTCAAACTAAATGATTTTAGTAACAATTCAAGATTTATTTGTTGTGCTCAAAATAGTTGGGTGTGAGGAGCTTAAGAGTAAGGATGCCAGAATAGGCACTATGACCTAAAAATCAGTCAGATGTTCATCTGTGATCCATGCTCATGCTGACAAGAAAATGCGACACATTCATGAGCCAGTGTATGACAGCCTCACATGGCGGCTGGTGTGCGGGGCTCAAAATGAGAGCTGGTGTGTGGGGCTCCATTCATGAGCCAGTGTATGACAGCCTCACGTGGTGGCTGGTGTGGCAGCTGGTGTGCGGGGACATAAAGAATGCGCTGCAGTGTTTAGTGTGCAGAGCGCCATGCTCACAGTGTGCCAGGCTCCATCATTAGTGTGTGCGGCCGGGATCAAACAGCCCTTCCTAATGGTTCATATCTCACAATGCTGTCTGCCGCTGCTGTCCAGGGGGGGAGCAGTGGGGGCGAAGAGGCCCCTAGGATCCGGTCATACCTAATTCCACTTACAAAGACAGAGATAAAAAGGGAAGCGGCCATCAGGCCTGTTTACTTCAGAGCCTCTAGAGCCATGGTCTGGGTGGTTGCGTCTCCACGCCATCTCTGCAGATTGTGTGTCGAAGTAGTGATTCACGTTTCTCCCAGATGGGTTATCTTTCTTATGGGGGGGTTTACTGGTAGAGTCAGTAAAATGCCTTTTGCCTATGCGGATGGACCTGATCAAACAGACTACAGGTGCACTGTGTCACTCCGTATGTCTGATATCCAGCTTCAGTCTCCAGCTTTTTGCTGTTTGTTTTTTTGTTTGTTTGTTTTAATCATCAACCTAATTGAATTTATTACAGTCTTCCAAAACAGATTTCACGTTCATGTAAAGGAGATTTTAGCAGTGGTTGAATTGTCTGCCTACTATCAAAAGGCCTCTGGGAACCTTATCTAAGCATATCTACTCTATCCATATCCACCCTTATTCTTCAGTCCTTTTCCACACTCTGTTTCTCGTCAGATTTCATGCAGAACTGAACAAAGACCATAGATTTAGGTTTTGATTATGCTCAGGTGTAAAGCCTAGTCTTGTATTCAGAGAGGCAGGGCCTTCAGGTGTAGCTACACAGGAGGAAACATGATGTCACTGCTACAGACGACACGGAGCCCCTCAGCACACGAATGACATTAAGATCTTTGGCTGTCACATCGGCCTTCAGTACAACCACTCAATTATTATTAAATTGATACACCAAGGGAACGATCTGGTGTGAGTTAAAGGGCAATTATATGATAATATTACCATTAATTAGTTTTGCTGAAGCTTAGTCATCAGTCCAGCGAGATTTTGCTGCCAAGTGAGGTGGCACCCCCTTGTGGGCAGAGGAAGAACTGCACTTGGTTTTTCATCATGAGATACATTACAGTGGCAGTGTAGCTATAGCACCTCCAAAATGTCTCACCAGAAAAGAGAGATGACTCCTTGTTGTTACTCAACACAAATTTGCATAGTGATGTAATTCAAATCTTACAGGTGATCCTCTGTAGCCATGAGCTTTTTCATTTTTAAGGGTTTATATGTCGACTGTGCCATTTGTAAATACCATTGCATGCTTTTTTTTGGTTCACAAAGATTGAATCTTACTAGCGTTTAGTGAACACCTGTTCAGTAGTTAATCTGATTGGCCGTTGAAGTGGTCTTGTTGTTTTTTTTCATTAGCGGGTGCGGCCTCGTCCATTTCACTGACAAGACCTCAGACAGGAAGGGAAGGGAAGGCTTTTTATGGAATGGTGAAATGTGAATGGAATCTTTGTGGTGAATTGCAGTTCTGTTTGATTAAGAAATACACTGCTAGTTGTTCAAGTATTATTTTGTATATTGTTTTAAATATAAACATTAAACATAAAAAATGGTTAAGGGTTGTAGTAAGATTTCCATTTTGATTGTTTGTATTCTGTTTAAGAACTGTACATTTTAAATCTATGTTTAACTATTACTTGACGAGGTGTGTAGTGCCAGCATATGAAGTGTGTAGGTGTACAGGGCTGGAGTATGAGGTGTGTGGTATTAGGTGTGAGGTGTGTAGGTGTGTAGCAGTACTGTAGTATGAGCATGCAGGTGTGTGGTATGAGCAGGTGCAGGTGTGTAGCAGTACTGTAGTATGAGCATGCAGGTGTGTGGTATTAGGTGTGAGGTGTGTAGGTGTGTAGCAGTACTGTAGTATGAGCATGCAGGTGTGTGGTATTAGGTGTGAGGTGTGTAGGTGTGTAGCAGTACTGTAGTATGAGCATGCAGGTGTGTGGTATTAGGTGTGTGAGGTGTGAGCATGCAGGTGTGTGTGAGGTGCAGTAGCAGTACTGTAGTATGAGCATGCAGGTGTGTGGTATTAGGTGTGAGGTGTGTAGGGTGTGTAGTACTGTAGTATGAGCATGCATTACTGTGAGGTGTGTATGAGCATGCATGAGCATGCAGGTGTGTGGTATTAGGTGTGAGGTGTGTAGGTGTGTAGCAGTACTGTAGTATGAGCATGCAGGTGTGTGGTATTAGGTGTGAGGTGTGTAGGTGTGTAGCAGTACTGTAGTATGAGCATGCAGGTGTGTGGGATTAGGTGTGAGGTGTGTAGCTGTGTAGTAGTATTGCAGGTGTGCTGGTGTGTTGGTAATCGTGTATTTTTCCACGTTTCAGCCCCATGCGAGTCGGACACGTTCTTCTGTCACAGTAACATGTGCATTAACCACACACTGGTGTGTAATGGGATACAGAACTGTGTCTACCCCTGGGACGAGAACCACTGCAAAGGTAAGGAAAGGACTCCTCATGTGGTGTGGTGGCTAGAGAACTGGATGGAGCAGTAACAGCAGTGCCCCACTGGGATTTGAACCTTCAACCTTCTGGTGAAAATTCAAGTTCCTTAGCCATGGTGGCAGGGATAGGTAACAGAGCTGTTTTACTCATTCCTGGAGTGGGTGAAATTTACTCGCCACTAGTATAAAACCTTAATTACAAATAAAACATAGCATGTACTGCACATTATTACAACACAGTAATACCAGGCAGCAGTGTAGTATAATGGGTAGGCAACTGGGCTTGTAACTCAAAGGTTGTCTCTGTCACACTGGATAAGAGCGTATGCTAAATGGCAAAAATGTAAGTGTACAATTACACATTATGAATAACATGTCAATTTCAAAGTAGTATAGTGTGATGTCATCGTTGCATTTTTTGCACTGCGCAGAGAAGCGGAAAGCAAACATCCTGGATAACCTCAACAACACCAACCTGGCCATAATCGGGGTGACCTGTGCCATCGTCTTCATCCTCCTCATTGTGTCCATCATCGTCCAGATCAAGCAGCCGCGCAAGAAGTACATTGTACGGCGGGAGGACTTCGACCCCACCACGTTCCACGAGGTGTTCGAGCCCCCCCACTATGAGCTGTGCGCGCTGCGCGGCGCCGCCGCCCCCCCCCCCACGCCCATGGACCTGGCTGACCTTGCCGAGGACTTCGAGAACTACCACCATCTGCGCCGCTCCTCGTCCAAGTGCATCCACGACCACCACTGTGGCTCCCAGGGCTCCAGCCCAAGAGGCAGCCGGGTGAACCTGAGTGGCCACGCCGAGCCCGCCCTCCTGATGGATGCACAGAGCCAGCCAATCAGGGCGCTGGGCCCGCCAGCTGGCCGGAGGAACATCCTGGTGATGAAGCAGAGCTACTCACCAGATGGGGTCGATGGCTCGGACCCGGGCGCGGAGGACGACCTGGAGGACGTGCCCACCACCAGCCACCGGCTGGCCCGCCATGACCGAGACGGCCAGCGGTCAGTATCCATCGATTTCTGAGGACCCATCGCATGGGGGGGGCAGGACTTTATTTATTTAAAATATTGCCTGCAAATACTTCCGTCTTATTTTCGTTTAAGTTATTTTGCTGGTTGTTTCCCTGTTTTTTATTTTGGAAATTATTTTGCTTTATTACTTGAAATATTTTTTCTTTCTTCCAACTCTGCACTCATTTATTTATGTGGGGTGGGAGGGATGGGAGGGGGGTTATTGATTGACATTGCTTCCAGCCAATGACATTACCATGCTCTCTGGGTTGTCAGAATCCTGCGACCTGCTGTCGATGTCCCAGTTATGTTATTTCTAAGAAGATGTGATTGTACCAGTTGCAGACACTGCCGTGCACCTTTCACTAGAAGGGCTACACGTTTACTCTCTCATGGCACAAATAGGAAAATTAATTTTAAATAATATATTTCATTATATTTCATTACACTCTTAATTATAAGTTAGACAAAAAATATTTTCAGTGGAGTGAAATCATTCAATCATTCATTACTGATCAATGTACTTATAAAGTAGATTATTATTATTACTATTTTCCTACTCAATGGTTTCTTGCATACTAGAAAGTACAAGACTCTTTTTAAAGTACATGGTAATATCAAAGGCTCACAACCCCAAAACATGGCTTCAGTCCTAGTGCATGCACATTGTACCCTTGTGTGTGCAGTGGACTGTGATTGATTTGAACAGTTTCTGCTTCATCTTTTTGTGAACATAATTCTTCTTTCGTTACTGAATGCGACCCTTTCAACCTCTACTTTGTACTCATTGAATGCACTTTTGTAAGTGGCTGTGGACAACCGTGTCTGCTAAATAATGCTGTTAAGTGTGAATGTGCTTGAACCCTGGTCATTAAGTGTGCTGTGTGCATGTTAGCATGTGTTTTCATACTGTATACAGTTGCCCAGTATCATGTTAAATGAATTAGCGATAACATTGCAGGTTCTGCCTCATTGGGTCTCTAAACAGACACGAGTCTGAATACAACACAACTAGGGTCTGAGGAACAGTGTCAAGGTAAGCCTGAAAACTGTGGAAATGTTCTGCCATTTTTCTGGGGGGGTTGGTCATTTATGACAATTACAATGCAATTAAACACATGTTTTTTAATCATTTTGATTTTTTGTTTTTAACCGTTTACCGTCTTGTTCAACCTTTCTGTGACTATATTTCTGTGGCATGTGTGGTAGTGATTGAATATTTTGTTTTTCCCCTCTGTATGTTTTGTGCATGTCAATGAGGACCTTTAATGGCGCTGAGAGAGAAAGTTGTACCCAGGGGAAGTGCTTAGTTTTAAATGTGTAACTAATGTCCGATTTATTGTTTATTACACCAAACTAAACACTTTGTCTGGGGTTCATTTTCAAATGCCAAAAGGCTCCTTCCAGGAAACATAAACCTACTGCTTTCGAGCTCCATTTTGACATGCGTGTTGAATTATAATTGTACGATTATTTCAAACTCTATTTTGAGATATATGTTCATTCATAATTGATTTGTTTTTTAATTTTGTCAGATAATAGTACTTGCTTCACTTTCGTAGATGGGCCTGAATATGTGAATATGTTTTTGGAGAATTTGAGCATCCCTCAGAAACTAGTGTTGGCATCTGCATGTAATGGCATGAGCATATTGTGTGCTGATGTTTTAATATTTCTACTATTTCTATATTTCTTGAATTATACAATATTATTGTATATAATATATTATCACTGATTCTTAATTATTGTTTCACTGACCATTATCAGTGGTTCCTTGTAACAGTATTGAGTTCATACTTTTCATGCTTATGTTGTATATAACTGTTATATAATTATTAATATATAATAGTTATGTAATTATTTTAGGGGGATATTCTGACTTGAGTTATTTGACTTTTTTGCCTCACGATATTGAGAGTTTTGCACCTTTTTTAATTAGCGCATATTCTGAGAAATACACTTTGGGGCCACTGTTTGATTGGGAAAGGAAATGCATTGTATTAATGTTTGAGAATCACATTCTGACTACCTTACCTGTGCTTTCTCTGTACAGTCTTTCCCTTGACTAATAGATGGAATAAAAAGCACGTAGGTCATGTTGTGTAAAAACAGTTACAAAACAGTTAACCAAAAACATTTCATTAAAATGAATGAAAAAATAATTCACAAAAAAATTAATAAAAATGCAAAAGAGTAGTTACAGGTAAAGTTGTCATTTGTTTGTTCATTGCAACAAAATGTTTGTAGATTTGAAAAGTACTGTACTAATTGCATTTTAATTTAATATAGCAAGGTATCACTAATAATCGAATATTGACTTTTCAATTAATTAGGTCATAATGGTCATCAGGTGCCATGTATAAATGTATTCAATTATTGGTAGCATGTGAAATGTTGCAGTATGTTTCATTTTTCTTTTTTAAAAACACTGCCGTCACTGTCATCAAACGAAGCTAAAAATTAAGTCTTGTTCTGTCCTAATTCACTTGTGCAGTGACACACATCAACTTGCTTTCAACACAGCAATTAATCAACAAAGCCATTCATCACTCTTCTGCAACCAAAATAATATATAAAGTGCATGTCACTTCATCTGTTACGGTGTAATGTTTGAGCAAACATGCAGTGTGGTCCACACGCCCTGGCTCACGTTCATCAGGTTTTAATGCGTCAGCAACAGGAAATGTAGAGAGAGGCGTGAACATGTATACTGACCATGTCTAGACATGATGGGATATGAAGTGTGCGTGCATTGCATCGATATTCATATATTACATATTTCATATGCACTGCATATGATATGGTGTAGGTAAGAAATTACATAATTCCATTAGAACTTCCTGGTATAATGAGGGCAAAATTTTAAATGTAATAAAAACATACTGCTTTTCCGCGTGTTATCCCAATACATGGAGGGCTCGATCCAACAACATATTTTAAAAAGGTCTTCTTAAAAATAACAAGCACCCTTTCTGTCTTGATTGTACATTTCGCATAATGTCAATAAACAGGTTCAATATTCACCTGGCATAGTGTTGCCACTGATTCAGTTGCATCAACTCACCCTCAATGAGAGCATTTTTCACTGTGTTCAACAGATATGAATCAGAGCATGTGATTGGAGAGAAGAAATTGATATTATTCAATTAGAGCATGTGATTGGACAGGAGAAATTAATATTATTCAATCAGAGCATGTGATTGGACAGAAGAAATTAATATTATTCATACAGTGCTGCTATGCCCTCCCATTAACACAGGTGCTTATCTCTGGTCAGAATATGAGCAACTCCAATGTGCTAAAAAACCCTGTATGTTACAATCCCTCATACCCTTTTGTAGGATTCCCCCTTAATCAGTATTAGAATATTACAATACATGTTTTATCTTTAACTTCTATTATCCAAGGCACAATTACAATATGATTAATGCTGTCTGTGATTTCAGTAAGAATTTCATGTTCAGTGTAAAGAAAAATTGTTTTGTAACATTTTTGTGCTGTGTGTCTCTGTGCCTGTGTGTTCTCTGTGTCTCTGTGTCTGTGTGTTCTCTATGTCTCTGTGTGTCTCTGTGCCTGTGTGTTCTGTGTGCCTGTGCATCCACTTGAAAATAGCTTTACTGGATGAAAGAGAACAGGCCTCTGTGAATCTTCAAACTATGGGCCGGAAATATAACTCACTATGCATCAGCATGATGTTTAATGGACATTCATTTAGGAATAAGAATGGCCCAGTTCTTTATCCAGGAGTATGTGCTTCCGACCACAGATGCTGAGTCTTTCCCTCAGACTTCCATGCCAACATCACCTTAGCCGCTGTGCCTCGTGAAACATCAGCAAGTTGAGCAGCCTTTGTCACTGAAGGTCCTGCCAAACGTGCCCCAACAATCACCCCTCTTTCCAAGTCACTGAGGTCTCTTCTTCTAGCCATGCTTGCCATAATTATCCAGGCCTGCTCAGTATTTATGTACACAAACCTGAGCATACTGGGATGTTAATTGCTTAATTAACTCAGGGTCAACACCTGTCTGGAAACACCTGATTTGAATAAACGTTGTGTCCTTTACTTATCAAAATGTGTATATGTTTTTGGCCATCACCTGTAGAAGTATTCACACTTCCTGCATTAACATGCATATTTATATTGGGTACTGAATGGATTATTGTAAGTATTTAAATTCCGTTTTAAGACACTATATTCAAATGCGTCACATTTTTCTTGACATCAAATAGAATACAGATCATGAACTGTTGAGTCTTAACTGAATACCTTTCAGGAAATTATCTTAAAGTTAAAAAAATGAAATTATTTCTTATTATTCTGTTTGGTGATTTGGTCTGTTTTAGAAAAAATAGTGTCACATGTTGAAGGATGTTTCCCTTGGAAAGACAAGGATGACCTCTGTGTTTTGATGTCAAAACATCTTCAGAATTGTGTTATTTGTGTGTTTGTTTGCTCAAATTTCAGGTCATTTTCACTTGTTGGTCTGTTTTTTTCCCTTTTTTGTTTCCCTCTGTGTGCTTTTGTTCTGCATGAAGAGATGTTTGACAGAACTGTATGTTGTATATTTCTTGGCAGACTTCAGGGACAAAGGCTCTGTTTCTGTCGGGGTATGCAAGCATATTTTTCTCCCTCGTTACGTTCTTTCTGAGAGTCCTTTCAGAATCCATGTAAATAGTAAAGTCCTAAACCTAAGTCCTAAGTCTACTATCTCCAATATAGTCAATGTACAGTATGGACAAAGATAATAATATAATGGAATCTAGATTGCCATTTAATAGATATAGGAAGTCACTCTGGAGGAGAGTGTCTGAATGGAACAGAATGGTAATGCATAAAACAGGGTCCTACCAGAGGCCTCACTAATGCCTTTTTCAGCTGCACTGGATCTAATACCTATTTATTTTGTATTTCCCTGCAGGTAGAGCTTAATTCGACTGCACCTGACCACATGTGGAACTAACTCTACCCTCCTCCCCCCTCCCCATCTATCTTCAAAGAACTGTTGCTCTTGGCAACTGATTTATTGTGATCAAGAAAAAATAAATAAATACCGAGGTTTTTTTACTGGCAAATGTGTTGGGTCTTTCATTTGCAGTGAGGTTTGCCAGGGTTCTTTGAAGCTGCACAGCCACTGCACATTATTGGTAGTGTTATAAAGGCAGTTTTATTGGGCAGAAATTGGTATTGTATTGATTGTTGATTGACATGTAACTTAACATATTCTTTCACAGTATAAAATACATTCATATCCTACATATCAAAAAGATTAACTTCATGTAACAACTGTATATTGTGCATCAAGGAAGACCAGATTGTTTTTCTGCATCAAAAAAGACAGACAAAGGCTTGAGAGGCACTTGACTGTAGGTGCCACCTTGTGGTTATTAAGGGTATGACAAATAATACAATTTTTCTCTTGGATCAGTCTTGCTGAAGAAGACAGAAGTGTTCTCCCTATTGTTCTAGTTTTATTTTTGGCTACACTGACCAGGAGACATCAGACAGTACTTTTATTTTATTTTATTCCTATGGGAAAATACCACATACATATTGTCCGATCCTCTTCCATTATACCAAACCTTCCTACTTACCCCCCATCAAAAGTGTACCTCATTTGCTAAAGTGTCCTTTATTTTGTCAGTTACCTGTACATAGAAAATAATAATAATAATAATAATAATGATAATAAATCTCTGATCACTCACTGGAAAAAAAAACTTGAAGACAGTTTGTGAAAACAAAATAAATATGCAGATAACTGCCAAAAGGAAACACCAACATAAAATGTCTTATTCGGGTGTTGGGCCACCGCAAGCTGCCAGAACAGCTTCAAGGCACCTTGGTGTAGATTCTACGTGTTTGGATGGGATGGAACACCATTCTTCCATAGGAAATTCCATCATTTGGTGTTTTGCTGATGGTGCTGAGAAATGCTGTCTCAGGCACCACCCCAGAATCTCTCATAAATGTTCAATTGGATTGAGATCTGGTGACTGAGGCAGCCATGGCATATGGCTTATATTGTTTTCCTGCTCATCAAACCATTCAGTGACCACTCGTACCCTGTGGATGGGGGCATTTTCATCCTGAAAAAGACTGCTCCCATCAGGATAAAATGCTTCAGCATAGGATGAAGGTGATCACTCAGAATGGCTGTGTATTTATTGCCATTTACCTTACTCTCTAAGGGGTTGAGTGGAACTAAACCATGCCAGGAAAATGCACCTCACCCTATAACAAAGCCGGAACCAGAACCCTTCATTAACTCAAGTGTTTATCTAATTTTGCCCGTTACCTGTACAAGGGCAATCTTACGCTACGGCAAGGAGCACCAGAGGGAGGCAGCTAAGAAATCATCATCGTCAACCTTTCCATTATAAACATGCACAATGAAATCTGGAACCAGATCTGGCTATAGAACTCTCTAAACAATTCCAATTCTCTAGAGAAGTCCAGTTACTTTACAGAGACAATGGGACAAGTTGAAGAAAAATGTCCATCAGATTTGTTGTGAGCATTGTGATATTTCCAGTTTTACTGCACCACTTTCTCAAACAGAACAAAGAATGGGACATCAGCATACCATACAATACATTCAAGCTTTCATTTTCTAACAACAGTTATGTTCCATTAAAATGTAATTTTCAAAACCCACCTTTTCAGACTCCACTACCACTGAAAGCTAGCCAATTGTCATCACCACTGCCTACTTGCTCAATACCTTTTGTATATGTATCCCTGCTTACTCCTCATTTAAAAAATGGTATGCAGCTGCCTACAACGATGTCTATTGCTGTATTACTGAACTGAACTCTTGTGCGAACTATGATTATTCCTACCATGTAGTAATGCACATCTTGTAAGTCACTCTGGATAAGAGCATCTGCTAAATGTTTAAAATGTCAAATGTAAATGTAATGTTGTACCCTAAACCATGATTGATCCACTCTCAACCATATACTTTGTTTTTTATTTTTTAATATATGCCATTTGGCAGATGCTTTTATCCAAAGTGACTTACAGTAGTGAATACATACATTTTTCAGTATATGTGGCCCCAATGGGAATCAAATCCACAACCTAAGCAGTCAGTGCCATGTTCCTCCTGCTGAGCGACACAGAACCACATGAAATATTTCCCCCTTTTACATCTGAGGTCCATTCTCCCATTGAAAATTCTCTCCTGCTTATCTGTCTATTTTCAAAAGACCATTGTGGAATTCTTTCACTAGGTTTTTTTTGTTATACATTTTTCATCTTGTGTTAAATAACACTGACCTGACAACCTGATTCTGGAAAAACCAATGAACTCTTGTTTATATATTTCATCCAATGTGTTAGCATGACTGTGAATTACAAGAACAATCCAATCAATAAGGATGGCTCTCTAGAGTGTATGTGGTATGACTAAATAAAACAATCTTCACTTTCTGGCTTTAAAGCAGTGGCTGCCTCAGAAATATCCCTGTGCACTCCAAATATACTGAATATGCATGAGTATTTATTGGGTTTTGGAGTTGTTATGTCATTTTAAATGAACTATCTTGCACTAGTAACCATCCCAATTTAATTAGTCATTTCGCCTTGCAGTGCATGATCTCTCTGGTATAACATTTGAATGAGTGCACTCATACACACACTATCTCTCTCGCTCTTACTCTCTCTCTCTCTCTCGGCACCCCAGTTCATATAATTCTTGTGTATTGCCTGTTTGTCCATATCAAGGTATTTCGGACTGTTATTTATAACTCCATAAATCATTTAGACTCTGCTGTTGTGTATTAAAATCACGATACACACAAACAATCAGAGAGTCAATTGAACAGGTGGCTTTTGCTGAACTTAGCAGGGCTCAAGTACAAAGGGAGGTATGGCCAATCAATCAATGATGACATACTTAACAGGCTTACCAATAGATTGTTCTATCTGTACATAGAAAAGTATAGACATACACCACATCTGCTACATATGGTCTGTGCCGGATGCTTGGGATTACTCGTCGAACTCATTATATCCACTGTAGCTCTAAACACCACCTGACTGTGCGCAATGCGTTTGATTGGCTATATATATTTCTTTAATATAGGCTTGAATATCTCTCCTTTATGTTTAATGTGATATTTGATAAGCATACCCGATATAATAATATATGCCGTTTAGCAGATGCTTTTATCCAAAGCGACTTACAGTAGTGAATGCATACATTTTTCAGTACATGTGGCCCCAGTGGGGATTGAACCCACAACCTAAGCGTTGCTAACGCCGTGCTCTACCTACTGAGCCACAGAGAACCACTAGAAAGTGTAGGATTAAAAATAAGGCTAGCCCTTAGTTTACTCCTAATCTTGGGGAGGTTTTTTTGAAAGGAGCGCAGCTTGGGCCAAATTGAGAAAGTCTGGTCTTGCAACTGACTTGTCAGCTTTCAGATGCATCAGGAACAGATGTGGTCTTATGGTTAAAAAAGCTAAATCGAACTATTATCTCAAATCCATGTCTGAAAGTGTAAACAATCCAGCAGCTTTTTGGAAGACAGTAAAATCATTTAAATGTACACACGCTACATGTCTTCCACAGGAAAGGTTTTAGATCCAGTTCCTTTTGATGCTTTCATTGTTTATTTCCTCAGCTTACCTTTTTAATAGATAATATTAGCAGTTCTGGTGTTGGCATGAACTGTACTACACAATCTGATCTTGTTTCTCCTGATGACCAACATACTAGCGAGACTAAGTATTTAACCACACACATCATTGTGAGCTGTACTCAAATGTTGGCTGGTCTTCCCTCTCTATGAGAAGAAAACAGAATACTTTACTATTCATTTACAATGCCCTTTCACAGAAATTACCTCCATACATCCAGTGGTGTAAAGTAACGAAGTAGAAATAAGTCATTTTTTGGGCATCTGTACTTTACTATTTCTATTTCTGATGACTTTCACTTTTACTTCTCTAAATTTTCCAAAGAAAACAGACACTTTTACTCCGATACATTTCCCATAAGCATCTTCGTTACTTGTTACTACAACAAAGTAAAATCGGAAGACATTTGGTAGCCAATGATTTTGAAATAATAATAATAATATATGCCATTTAGCAGACGCTTTTATCCAAAGCGACTTACAGTAGTGAATGCATACATTTTCAGTATATGTGGCCCCAGTGGGGATTGAACCCACAACCTAAGCCAGGGGTGTCCAATCTTATCCGAGAAGGGCCAGTGTGGGTGCAGGCTTTTGTTCTAGCCCAGCACTAAACAACTGATTAAACTAATCAAGGTCTTGATTGTAGACCATGATTGGTGAATTAGTTGAATCCGGTGTTTTAGTGCAGGGCTAGAACAAAAAAGCCTGCGAACAGCTGAGAGGTTCACACACATTTGATGTGTTGGCAAGCCCTTCATTCGGATAAGATTGTGACAGCCCTGAGAACAACAATGCAGGTATATTGTATTGTATCTCATTCCTTGCACAATGTTTGTTTATTGTTTACTCTCATGCACCAATGTAGCAAAACAAATTCCTAGTAGGTGGAAGCCTACATGGCAATAACATCGTTTGTGATTTCTGATACAGGTCGGAATAAAGAATCAGTTTAGCCATATGACAGAAGACCCTGAGTTGATCGCAGCTGTGATTCTCCTTCCAAAGTTCTGAACATCTTGGACAAAGGATGATGCCACAATCAGAATGGGTAAGACAACATGGGGATAATGAAAAACAAGTGTTATGTGTGTACATTTTGGCAAATTTGCAAATCGATTATGGATGCATGAAACTAAATGTATACACCTCAAATTAGAACAAACTATTTAGTACAAAACCTTAGGTTGGAGTCATGACATGTTAGAAAGTTGTATTAATCCTATCATTTATATTTTTATCACCCCATCCTCACTATATTTCAGGGTTGGACTACATCAAGCAACACATGGAAGCACCCTCCCTGCAGCTAGGTGATGCCACCAGTTCATCTGACGAAGAAGACTTCTTCTCTGCCCTGCAGGCGCCTCAAGCACAAGACAGCTCCAAAGAACTGGACGGATACCTGGCCATTTCAGCAGATCATATGGACTCGCTGAAGTCCTTTCCAGCTGTGTGCAAGCTGTCTGTGAAGCTGAACACGCCTCTACCTGCCTCAGCAACCTGTGAAAGGCTATTTAGCATTTCAGGACTTGTCTTCAGCCCAAGAAGAGCGAGACTGCATTCACACAATTTTGAGAGCCAACTTCTGTTGAAGATGAACAGCAAATGTTATAGTTTCAAGTATAAATTAATTATTAATACCATCCCCCTATCTGCACATTGCACCTGCTTCCTGCCCTGCCCCCACAAGCGCGGCCTTAGTTGCGCTAGTCGGACAAACCACTGGTCTTGGGCTTGCCTCCAGGCATCCCCATCGCAGGTGTCCCTGGGCCCCTCTCAGCCTAACACAGACAGAAATTCATATGCATCTAAAATAATACATACAAAATGATTAAAATCACGAGAACAGAACGCAGAGAACTCAGGGCTTATGAAATGCAGGCTTTTCTAGGTTTTTTTCTCCCACACTTCCTTCATGGTCATTTATCTAGTGAGGGGAGGAGTACGGTTACTTTGAACCACAGACTGCAGCGCCAGCTCCCTGAGCTCCAGATCGCACGGTCCGGATCTCTCCCGTACACATAATCATTACTTTATCGGACAGAGACAGTTTTACGACTGCACAAACAGACACTCGGGCCTTCAATTTGAATTAATGTTTGACATAATTCTTGTATTCTTTGTATAACGAGTTTTGTGTCGCTGCATAATTTATATACCCAATATATCTGTTTAATTTAAAGTACTTGGTGTCTCACTTCTAAGCACAACATGTAGGCAATATTTCTGTTTTAATTGACATACTGATAATAGACTAACAGTGGCTTTATTTATGTGTCTAGTGGAATGTTATTGGCCCGGTTAGCAAAACATACAGGAATTAAACCATGTGCATATATTAGGTTACATAAATTATCTATTGGAAACATAGGGACATAACACAGAGTTCATGAATGCACCTCTTGTTTTTTTCTCCCACAAAACCTGGTGTAAATTATCCACCCATGCGAATCAATTTCACAAATACCCGTAGTAGTGTCACTTGGTGGAAGTGCTGCCTACTTTCACTTTGGCAGAAATCGAAACTTAAGTCGCATTAAAAAGAGAACTGCGGTGCCGGCTCTCGCAGACTCGAAGAAATTACCGGAGGAGCGTTAGGTGAGTCAAGAGGCAGTACTTTTATTTTATTATTATTATTTTATAGTTTAATTTGCGCTACCAAGACAATGGCCAACTCAGTTTATATCCTGCAATATTTTCTAATTATTTTTGACGCATTTGCTTTTAACCTAGGGTCCACTTATTCCGTCGTATTCGATAAAGAATAAACAAGTGTGCACTTTATTGCTTTACTTTAGAATTTATGTCATGTAACCTCATTATACTCTTGAGAAATTACTTTTTAAAAGTAATGCTATATTATGCTACAATATCTGAAACAAAGATCTAGTCTACAGAATAAGCAGGCAAGTGTAAATATCTGAGTGATGTTTCAACCTTTGCCTTCACGGCAGCTGGAGTAATTGCGTGTCTGTTTCTTGACGATTGCTTGCATAAACTCGTTATTCAGGTCCAATTGAAAGAGACAGTAACCTGAACTGAATCTGTATCGTTCGACATGTCTGGTAGAGGAGGCCATCAAAGTAAGTGTTTCTGAATATCCATGCAATTTGCATTAACTTCTGGTTGCATTTACAGTGCTGTGTCATCGCGGAGGATAATGTTTTTAATGCCTTCGAGCTTCCTGCTGTTAGAGAGAGACACGCTGTCGTGTTTTGTACTTGAAAACAGTACTAGCTACAAACGCTGTCGATCATAATATTGTATATTGAGTCCAGAAAGATAAAGATGCATAATACGTCACAACACTTATCTTGGCTTCCAAATGTATCTCCTTGTAACTTTGCCTGCAACCAATGATTGTACACCAGAGTTGCGTTTGGTCACGACATACGTAGGTGTTTCAAATAAAATAATAAATCATGTTTATCGAGAGTAGATTATTTTATTTACTCCTTTGCTCCATATGATCAACGAGTGTGCCCCCATATTAAAAACAGATACATTTGCCCCCCAATCATGTGTAGATATAAAACATCCCCTTTAATTATGTCCCCCGCAATATTTAATATGTGGATACGCCCTTGTATTGCTACATTGTTTTTTCAACTTGGTGATCCTGAATCACGTGGGCTTAAAGTGTCATAAGTGTCATAAATACGTAGATAAATAAATAAATAGATAAATAAATAAATAGATAAATATAGGCTGTCTTTATTTTGATACCAGAGGCTACTGGTTTATTTATTTTTTATGATGCATTTTTTTACAATGACTAAGAGCTCAGTCATTGTTATCATAAAAAAGGCACGTGAGTGGCAGAGTAACGACAGAGGCTGGGCAACAGGTGAAAAACACAACAAACCCACCAGGTGAAATAAGGCTGTCCTGAAATGGTTACAACAATATTTCTTCATTGGCAGAATTAACTTTCAGAAACCATGATGAACAGTTAATATAATTATGAAATATGGCATGATGGATTTGGCTGTGAATGATACATGCCATGATTGAAAATCCATCTTGTAATCTGTGATGTAATAAACTGGTTGTTGTTTGGGATTTTTTGTATTGAAAAAGTAGACTTTGGAAGTTTGGTCAATTGTATGTGTGCCCCTTCTCACGCAGGGCCCTGGCCGACCCAACAGCAGGGGCAGAGCAGTTCGTCAAGCCGAGGCTGGCAAGGAAGAGGTGAGTCACAGCAACAGGGTGTAAACACGGGCGAGGTAGCAGGCAGGCACTTCCTGCTTCAGCCACTGCTTTTAACCTGTGCCGGTCACGAGCTGCTTTCATGCAGAAATCTATTTTTGCAGAGGAACACCGGGGGACCGGTGCCCCTAGTGGCCGCCCTGACAACAGGCGGGGAGGCAGCAGGGCGCAGTCCCTGGGGAGAGAGACTGGGAGATCGCCGTGGAGACAGAACCACAGCACTGGAAGGGTTCCAAACTGCCCACCTCTCCTCTCGGTCCCTCCCATCCCAGTGGATTTAATGGGTCGTTATAATCTGGGTGGAACTCCCTGGCAAAACCAGGAGAGAGGAAGGCCGACTAGTGCAGGTAAAGCATTTAACACTTTCCCAGATCATAAACAAACTGATTCTTTCTTCTTCCGGCGTGTGCCTGTACGCGCTGATCATGTCTGATGGCTGCTTCAGTTCATTCCACATCTGATCCATCGCAGCGAATCCATTCGGCCAGAACGACGGCAGGAGGGGCGGCCGAAACCACTCTCAGGGCCGGATTGCAAACTTTTCTATCCATCCGAGCAGCGTTCCTGCTGCCCATTTACCCAGGACCCCTGGACATCACAGGCCCCGGAGCAGTGCCACAAATCTAAATGCTAAGAACAACGGTGAGGGTGTGCTGGGGCCATTTCTGTCCATTTAATAATTAGGCAATGACATTACTATTATTTACATAGTGGTCAATGTCTTGGCTATGAGGCATATAGTGCACGCTACACTTTACCTTTATCATTTATATGGGGGGCGGGCACTGAGAGCTTGGGGGGGGGCTTTTGTCTGCTTTGTCTGAATTTCAGTAATTTTATAGTTACTGCATATGGTCAATATTGTAGATATGTAATTAGTTCAGTAACTGTACTGTTTGTCATCAGTATTTTATATATGTCGTCAGTTTAGTTACTGTATTTGGCCAGTGTTTTAGTTACACGGTGATATAGTATTTTCAGTATTTGTCCGTTTTTGTCAGTATTTGTCACATTTTTCATATTGGGTATCAACTATTAATGACTTCTGAACACGTCTGTAAACCACTCTAATCGGCACCACTGTGAAACCCTGCAGAGCGTGACTCGCGGGGGGGGCAGTTGGGTCCTTCAAACAGGGCGGTGAGTCACCCCAACCTGTCCGACGTCGGGCATCACCGCCAGGGTCACGAGCATGGGGCCAGGAGGGACGCGGCCCCCCAGGACCTGAAGCCCAAATTCATGGGTCACAGGCTAGACTTCCGCTCCTTGGAGAGAATCCTCCAGATGGAGCCCTCGGAGGTGGTGATGAAGCTGGCGGCTCCGGGGAGCGGGCTGAAGGAGCTCCTGGACAGGAAGGACAGCACAGACCCCCTAACCCACATCACCCTGGACGTCCTCAGCAAGGCCTGTAGCAGCCGGACCAACAGGCAGAACCTGCAGCACCTCCTCTCCGAGGTCAAAGACTCCCAGTTCCTGAAGGGCACCGTCCCCATGTTCGTGATGATGCTGAGCATTACAATGGACCAAGATGCGAGGGAGCAAAAGATGGTGAGGCTCAAACAGATCATTGACCTTTACTTCACTCTGATGAGCGTGTTCCCTGCCAGCACCGTCATCGACGTGTCCATGGCTGTGGTGCTCCTGGAGCGAGAGATCGCCCAACTGCAGCAGGCAGGTTCCCCCGGCGGGGACGATGTCTCGGAGAGCCTGGGGAAGCTCCAGAGGATGGTCACCCACCTGCAGGAGAAGAAGCGCGGTGGCACGCTCCGGTCAGACGGCTATGCCTTCCTGTTGGATGGCCAGGATGAGGCAGGAGTGGAGAGCTTCAGGAACATGTCCATCTTCCCCACGTATGAGGATGTGCACATGACCAAGAAGCCGCTCCTTAGGCCCAACATCGTGAGCGAGACGTTCCGGGACATCGACACCTACCTGGACACGCACTTCCGTCTGCTCCGGGAGGACTTTGTAAAACCCCTCAGGGATGGAATCTCCCAGCTCCTCTGCTTCGATGGGACGAATCTGCGGCAGGGACGCTTCAACGACATCCGCATCTATTTTGATGCCCGCATCATAGCTCCCATATGCACGCCCAAGGGAATCCTTTACCACGTTAAGTTTGAAACCAAGAGCCTAAAAATGATCGACTGGGCCAGCTCCAAACGGCTACTGTACGGAGCACTGGTGTGCCTGTCCGTGGACGGCTTTGAGACAATGATCTTTGCCACCGTGGCTAATCGGGACGTCAACGACCTCAAGCAGGGTGTCACCACTCTCCTTTTCACCCAAGAAAACAGGATGAAGCTGGCAGATGTGTCTCCGAGCGACACCTTTCTCATGGTGGAGACTATGGCCTTTTTCGAAGCTTACCGTCATGTCCTGGAGGGTCTTCAGGAGATGTCCACGCAGGACCTGCCCATGCAGAGGTACATTGTCAGCTGCAAAGCGGACATCTCGCCCCCCGCTTACCTGCTGCCGCATCACCACGGTTATAGTCTCCAGGCACTGACGAGCAATGAGCCGCTGAAGATGGAGGAGATATCGGATATCCAGAAGCGGCGTAAAAATCGGTTGCCCTCGCCATTCTCTCTGTCCAGTAGCATAGATTCCAAAATTGCCACAGGCAGGGAAATGGACATTCTGAACTTCAGCAATTGGCCCAGTGAAGAACAGCTTGGACTGGACGACTCGCAGATGAAGGCAGTGCAGCTGGCCCTGACGAAGGAGCTTGCCATTATACAAGGCCCACCAGGAACAGGTAATCATCACATATTTGTCCAATGCACACGTCCCTGATGTAATGTAAGACATCAATTCGACCTCTCTTCTAAATTAAGCTTCATGTTAATGCCCAAAACCATTAAGTACAAGTGAGTAAACAAGAATCTACATGACTTTTTATATATATATACATATATAATTGTTCCCTCTCCTTTACGTTTAGGAAAGACTTTTGTTGGTCTGAAAATCGTCAAGGCTCTCCTGGACAATGCCGAAATCTGGCGTTCAGGGGCACGCTCTCCTATCCTGGTTGTCTGTTACACAAACCATGCACTGGATCAGTTCCTGGAAGGTACTGCATATGTTCTAATACCCCCTTAAGTACATATTTATTTATATATGTTTTATATTTCTCAGTTAGTTAACTTGTCCTGCTCATGCTGTTCAGTTGCTCATTCTTCTCATTCAGGCGGCAGTGTAATGTAACAATTGTAATGCAAAGGTTGCAGGTTTGATTCCCAGTTGGGGCACTGCCGTTGTACCCTTGAGCAAGGTACTTAACCTGAATTGCTTGAGTAAATATCCAGCCATGTAAATGGATTGTATGTAAAGAAATGTAAACTGTGTCACTCTGGATAAGAGCATCTGAAAAATGCCTGTAATCCAGTTTGTTACTGTCATGCTGTTTAGATATTCTCCCTGCTCTTGCTGTCCGTGCTGTTCAATTACTCTGGTACTGATGGACCTGCTCAATTCTTTTCTTCTGTGAAGGCATTCTCAAGTTCATGGGAAGTCCGTCAGGGTTGGTGCGAGTAGGGGGGAGAAGCTCCAGTGAAGAACTCAAGAAGCTCTCTCTCAGTAACCTGAGGAGAGGGGACAACTTCAAATCGAATCTGGCGGGACACCTAAGAGCCATGTATGCCCAGGTGAGCCAGGAGGAGGATGCTGCCAGGCAATAAAACCTCTGTGTGTTTTAGAACACGAGATCCCATGGCACAAATATGCATTTCATTTAATTTTACGTGCAAAGTTCTGACCTCATTACAAATTAGAATATCAGTGCATCTAAATAAAAATAAATAAAGCTAGCTTGCTAGCCACATCCAAATATAAGGCTGCTGATTCATGAAATGTTGAGAGCCCTAAAGCAGCCATTAAATGCTTGGTGTTTTTTGCTGCACCCCACAAGTATGCTGCAGATAAATTGCAGTTGGTGTTTTTAATGTGAATGTGGTTGCAAGTTGCATAACAATTGCTTTGTATGACACTGGACTGGTGCAACAGAGCTTGTATGAGAAATGTGCTCTGTTCACAGCTCTGTGATGAAAGAAGGGATGTGGAGGAAAAGATTGGGAGGAGGGCGGCCCTGTTTGAAAGCTCAGCTAAGGGAGTTCTACACGAGAGTGTTCTGGAAGAATATATCCGCTCTCTCCATGGGACGAACCTTGGGGACGGCCAGGTGACTACTGTGGTTTATCTTCTGCCTGGCCTCTTTTTGATGTGGTTTATTTTCTTTTACAGTTTGTTGTAGCTTTTTTTTATATGGTGTATTTTCTTTCATAGTTTGTTGTAGATTACTTTGCTGCGGTCTACTTTCTTTTACAGTTTGTTGTAGATGCTTTTGATGTGCTTCACCCTCGTTTACCATCTAGTGTATCTTTCTTAGTGTGTACACATAACTTGTTGCAGTGTCCCTTGAAACATACCATTTTACCATTTCCTGTTCAGCCTGGTGTGGCATGCGGGTCCCGCAGGAAGAAGCCTCGGTCACTGATGCTGGATTGGCTGGGGATTTCCATGCTGAGTCACGCCTCAAGGCAAATGGGTGAGAGAGCAAGATCGCTTTGCCACGTTTTCCTTGCTCTCAGTTTGCTCTCAGCGCACCATTCCAAAACGGCCTCACAGGCACTTTGTTCCAGTTTTGTGGGCGTAACTGTAACAAAGTGTGGAACTTTGTTCCAGTTTGGTGGGCGTATCGGGGCTGTATTCGGAAGCAGCACAGTGACATATTTAAGAATCGGTGTAGCACCGTACAGTCGCAATCAGCAATTACAGTAACAGCGCTCTGCAACCGTATGTTCAATACAGCATTACTTTCATTTATAAAATAGATTACAACATTCTTTTTTGCTGCAAAGCACACCCCTGGTATCACATGAGCAAGCCCCAGACATGACTTAATCATTCATACCTGAGGATGGTTGATTTTGAAGAGCAGCCAGGGTTCGGGTTAAGGTGCAATAATTGCAGAACTGGGAGGTCTAAAACAATCCAATAAAAGGTGGTTTTAAGGACTTTAATGTTGGAAAAGCAGCCCTCTCCTCACACAAAAAAGACATCTGCTGTAGATATGGGAAACACTGTCCAGTGAATAGGGTCTATTCATTTGGCTGCCATCGTATCAGACCAATCCTTGAGTCTTATCAACACATGTCAGTGAAATATAAAAAGGGTTAGGCCCGACAAATTAAAGTAATTGGCTTTTTGTGACTCTGGACTATTAAAGTATTCAAAGAATGAGCATGACCTCATTCGTCGGTAGCGGTTGTGTCCAATCTTATCCGAGAAGGGTCGGTGTGGGTGCAGGCTTTTGTTATAGCCCAGCGCTAAAACACCTGATTCAGCTTTTCGAGGTATTGATTGTAGACCATGATTCAGTGATTCGTTGAGTAAGTAAGGGATAACGTAATGTGGACAAGTCGATTGATGAAAATAACAGCATGACAGGGTGATGCAAAGCAATCCATGACCCACTAGGCCGCACTACATTATCCCACTTATACCACAGCTATTTTCCAAAGGAAGTGTATTTTCATTGTCGGAAGCCTAAGGTTAAGTTCAGTGATGGGAGTCTAAATATTTTCACATGTGAAAAATGTCCAAAATTTACATCTTGAGACCCGGATAACATATATGTTCGATATAAAAGAAAATAATGGAACCCTCCCTGTGACACCCTCTTGACCAATCAGAATTGGTATTTAACCAAGCTGTGGTATAAGGTGTGTCAGTATTGGGCTAGAACAAAAGCCTGCACCCATAGCAGCTCTTCTCAGAGGAGATTGCAGTCCTGAGCCGAAGAGAAGTGTCGGGAGAGGTGGGAGGGTGCCTGGCCCCGCAGTGGGATTTCCCACTTTCAATGATGATACCACAAATATTTTATATGCTGAAGATATAAGACATTCAGCTCTCTTTTTCAGTGACACTTGGTAACTGGCTGTCTTCGACCACACCCCCTTGTGAATTTTGTTGTTCAAAAGATAGCGAATCAGAATGTGATTAGCCTCAACACAAACAGAGACAGAGTTGTCAGGCATGTGGTCCGCAATATCTGTTCGGTAAATAGAATACCTGTAAATAGAGATCATATACATATGGTGATTGCATTGTGTTACTGTAGATCAGGGGTGGGCAAGGAGGGCCGTATCCGTTTATGGATTTCTGAGCTCTTAATTATTTAAAGTGTGATCTGACATTTTGTTACATTTCTTAAAATGAATTACTGTTCTTGTGTTCATATACTAATCTCATATGGTATCCAACTAATTTGATTGCCATTGTGTTACTGTAGATCTATGTTTGTGGAGGATATTACTTACAAATCATATCATATAGCATAACGGTGTAGCACAGTACAGTAAACATGCTGTGGCGTCCCCAAGGGTTGGGCGACACTCACTGACCTTTCAGAGGGCGTAGGCAAGTGCAATAACACTGAGGAGGCAGTAATATCAGCAGAAATGATGATTTATTTAAACAAACAACACAAAACGCAGGGTGGGGTCTTTTGGGGCATACGAACACAAAGTCCACAATCCTTGTCTCTTCGTCGATGTCCGTTCCAAATCCGCAATCCAGGTCCAAGTTCCGTTGTCCAGTCCGTAATCCAATCCCAATCAATCCAATCCAATTTCCAACAAACAATTCCCCAACACTCTCTTTCAAAAAACTCTCTCTCACCGCTCCTTGTAAATCCTGGCTGGTCAATGACTTCACAGGTATTTACTCACCAAACTAGCACAGCAACTCCTTTCACAACTCGTTCCTACTCCTTTCCAAGAACAATGGGCATCAGCCCTTTAAATAGGCCTTTGAAATGGCTTTCAGCTGTTTGTTATCTCCATTGCCTGACTTGGTTCAGGTGTTGCGGTGGCATGCTGGGAAATGTAGTGAAAATGGCTGCCATGTGTTGGAGGCCAGGCAGCCATTTTGTGGTGCAACCCTTCGGGCTGCCACAATGCGATCACTGCAGTACTGAACAACAGAAAGCAAAAAGAGGAACAAAGTACTTTCATATTTCGGTACGGTTTTTGACAACTGGGATATAACTTAACTGAAATGCAGTTTGTCACAACACAAGCAGCATTACCTATGACCCAAAGTCATTTTTCAAAACAGTGGTACAGAGTAGGTCCAAGTAAGAAATATCAAGTAATATGGGCTTTACATTTGATAGCATGGAAGTTAACACTAATGCTTGGAAATGTTGTTATGAATCATAATCATTTTGATTTTCAGAGCAGTTGCTGCGATTTAAAGAAAAAGAAAAGCCCTGTGTCAGACAGTGTGTGTGTGTGTGTGTGTGTGTGTGTGTGTGTGTGTGTGTGACTCTCTGTCACTGATTTCAGAGATTGTAGATTACATTGAGGAAGAGGACAGCGAGGACAATGTGAGTGTGTCGTCCAATGGAATTAGAGAGCCAGAGGAGGAGAGTCTGGAGACACCTACCCCAGACATTGAAGGTATGCTTTTTATAAATTGGCTCAGGAGGCCATGAATTTGCACAAATACATACATAAATATGTGAAACATGTTATATGTAGCAGTGATGTAGCAGTGCATTGTTGGCAATGCTAAACCATGGTAAATTTGTATACAGGGAAAAGCTCTGGCGTTAGTCAGCAGTCTGTTAACTGTAAGATATTCATTTAAGGTTGTATGGATGTTGACAATGCTGATGATGATCTGTACCAGTCTGAGGGTGACAAAGTGGACCATAGCAGTGGTAAGTCAAGCCACTTTCTGAAGAGATGGTGCCCCTCTGTCCTTTGACTGTTTCAATTCACTGCTATGCAGTCTTCACCTTTTTTACTTAGCTGTGGCTAAGCAGGCCTCTCAACGTTAGTGTTTCACACTCACTCACTCACTGACTCACTCTCTGAATAACGGAATGAGTTTCTCCCCCAAAGTAATGACAGTACCTTAATTCTACACTGGTATGCGCTGTGTATCTGGTGGACTTGCACTACCTCCAGTATGATCGCTGCTAGGTTTTTTTTTTTTTTTTATTCTTGTATTTTAGCATCTGGTATTTCAATATACTATGATGTTCTGTATGTCTGTATAGCTGCTAGGTTTTTACTCTGTTTTAAAAAAATATATTTATCTTGTATTTATTATTCAGTATACTGTGATGTCCTGTATGTCTTGTGTGTTCTTTCTCCTGTATCATTGCTGCTGTGACAAATCAAATCCTCCCCCAGGATTAATAAAGGCTATCTTATCTTATCTAGATGGCAAAAAGGCACTTATAACTAGTGATGCGAGAGTCAGATTTCATGAACTCTAGTCTGGGCTGAGCTTGTGAATGTATTATCAGTGACCTATTAATTTCATCCAATCATAATGTTTTGGTATGAAGAGCAAAGCCTTTTTACTTTTACTTTTTAGCCTTTTACATACCAGTCACCCAAATGACTGTAGTCCCCCAAACAGCAACTGATTTTAATCAGTTAATATATATTATAATCAGATTATAATTCATTACATGTTTGATTTATTGTCAGTCAAATTCAGTCGGCATACAAGACAAGCAATGCAATTATGAGTGCGCTACATAACGTGTTATTTTTTTAGAGGTCGCAGGTGACATTGATGGAGACTGTGCTGAAAGTTCCAGTAGTGAAGAGGACAATGACTCAAACTCAATGGATGATCTCGCCAAAGCCACAGAGATTCTCTCATTGGCTGAACTGTTGCAGGATGAAGGTATGGCACACAACTATATCTAGCTGGACCAAAAGTGTCTCACCTTACTATGTGTAAATGGCAGTGGGTAGAGGAAAGGAACATTTGGGTGGTGAAACTAGCGATGAGATTGTGTGTTATCATGACTCACTGGTTTGAAACAATGAGGCATTGGTTAATTGTGTCTGTGTGCCCCACGGTGCACCGGGTTAGTGCTGATTGGAATCGATTTAAAAAGTGAGCGCCCGGCGAGGACGGCAAAGGCAGCACAAAAAAAAAAACAAAAAAACTAAAAAGTCAACACAGAGCACGTGCAGAATTATTGTTGCTGCCATTGTGTGGAGCCAGTGAGATCTGTCTTGCTGCTAGTTTTACAGACTACCGCCACATATTTACATTCAAGTCCATCCCTCCGGCTTCAGCCGTCTTCATGCCATGGGGCAGCCTAAATGAACGGACCCAATCATAGTGTTTTACTAACTAAGGGCAAAGTCAATCGATTGAATGACTTACTGATTGATCGATTGATTGATCCGTTGATTGACAGATGCCATGAGCGAGGTGGCCAGCGTGGTAACGGACGGGGATGGGGACGTAGCCGACCTGCTGCAGGTGACGGAGGAGGCCGAGCAGGTACAGGCTGAGAGGATGATGGAGGGGGATGACATGCAGAAACATATCCGGAGTGCCCGTAGGCGGCTGGCAGTCACACAGAGGGTGGTCCTGGTCTACGTGCCAGAGGAGGAGCAGGAGAAAGAGGAGGAGAACAGACAACAGGGCGACTATGACAAGAGTTGGGAGGTAAGTCGCAGCTAATCGTTGCTATCCTTGATTTATCCAAACTGGCAGCCTGTTTTTGAGCAAGTGGGAAGCAGGTCAAATAAAGCAGGTGTCTGGTTTAGGTAGAACTTTCTTCTTCTACTATCATTCCTTCAGATAACCTCACATATGAAGAAGAAGATGAAAAGAGTGGTGAAGCAGGAGCTTCAGAAGACTGACCACATGCTGGAGGAGGATGCAGCGCAGATCTGTGACCTCTGGGCCCTGCCTTACAAGCAGCGCTGGAGTCTCTACAGGTGAACTTTCTGCCACAGATCCCATAGACTAAACAGATGTTCAGAAACCCTGGCACCTACAGGTATCTGCCAAAATAAAGAACACGCCAACATATATTGTCTTAATAGGCCGTTGGGCCAACATGATCCACCAGATGTTCATGGTGGTGGAAAATGGGCGCTCCTTTATTGTGGCAGTTACCTGTAACGCTGCTGTTCTGCTGACAGTATCAGTAGCTGTTGGTAAAACCACCCACATAAAATGGGCCCCTGGGTGGTGTGACCAGTTGCCTTCTGCAGCCTGGGTTTGAGCCCAGCTCTGACCAGGAGTCCCGTTTGGGGGGAGCAACTGTCTGTCTGTGATTTGTTTTTATTTAAGTGCATTAAAATAAAATAAAATAAAATAAACTTAAACACCCAGGCCATATGGCCTTACAAGTTTACAATATACACATTTCCAATATACAATTACAATTTACATTTACTAGTACATATACTATATTCTACACAATAGACACCCACATTTCAATGTTAGATGTATGTCATTAATAAACAATCCCACACATGACGCGGTTACAGAATATTGTATATATATTTTTATCATGTCTATAATCATTGTATCGCCACATGCCACATGGTTGATATGAAGTATACAGTAACCGATCACTCTGACCCTTAAGACTCTGGCAGTCCAAGTACCGGAGCGATATAAGAAGCAGGATTCTCCAGTCTGAGAACGAGTACCAGAAGACAGTGAGCCGCATCGACGAGCTGAGAAACCTGGAGGATGAGACCGTGCTCAGGAACGCCAGCGTCATCGGAATGACAACCACGTGTGAGTAAGCACAGAGAGGAATGTGCTTTAAAATGTTCTGGGGTTTTGTGCCTATTGTGCAAAATAGACACATTTTGAGAAGCACTTCATTTTGTATGCATTATTATTATTAGTAGTAGTATTAGTAGCAGTAGTAGTAATACTACTAGTGGTAGTAGAAGCAGTAGTAGTAGTAGTAGTGTTATTGATATTAGCATTGTTATTCTAATAATAATAATAATAATAATAATAATAAATAATAAGTGAGCGGTCTGTGCAGGTGCGGCCCGGTACAGGAGGGTTCTGCAGGCCATCCGTCCCAGGATCGTGGTGGTGGAGGAGGCGGCCGAGGTTCTGGAGGCCCACATCATCACCACACTGACCCCTGCCTGCCAGCACCTTATACTGATTGGTGACCACCAGCAGGTAGGGCCCCCCGTTTATACTCCTAATTTTCTCAATTATAAAATCTGATTTAACTTGTTTCTGCTTGAATAAATACATATTTTAGGATAATAATAACTCTCGTCCCCTCCATGTATTAATCACTAATGATATGTCACACGCCACGTGACAAACCCTGGATGGCAACAGAGCAGTATGGAGATGGAGTGGAGTTTGTCAGTCTAAGGACCAGATTTTTATTATTGATTTTTATTTTTATTTTTTCCCGTCTCTCCCCCCAGACATGGGGAAGAGACAGTGAGAGTAGCAGGTTAACATATAACAAACACAAACACAAACACCAAAATCTTCACCCTACTCGCCACGAAGCTTTCGGGTAAAAACAACAAACTAAAATAACAAACTAAAATAATCATAACTTACGGGACGCCTCTTCTTCCGGAGTTCCCCTGGAACCTCCCAGGCACACACATATCCAGTGACCTTTCAAGTGCTTCCCACCCATGCATACTGAGACACTCGAACTTTGCAGTCCGAGTGCTCTTTTCAACCCATTCATACAGAGACACTCGCCACTCCCCACAGTGAGGGGTTTCTGGCAACCAGCCCTGAGACACTCTCCACTGCCCGAGTGCGAAGTTCTCTTTCAATCACACAAATAAAACCGATCACAGCCTCTTTCAGGGCGCCCTCTCGCTCTCTATCATGTTCACACCGAGGGAGAGAGGCAGACACTCTTAGTGCGCCCCCTCTCCCACACACACAAGAAGCACTCTACTCAGTCACTTTCGACAAACGCACACAAAACTCAACAAACATCAAACATCAAACCATCACACATCCAACATTCCAACATTCCAACATTACAACACAATACCTCACGCTCACGCTCACGCTCACGCTCACAACAAAAGACTCACTCTCATGAAACACACAAAGACAAAAAACTCACTGATTTCCCTCTCGCCCCACCTGCTCTTAAATAGGCTCACTTTCTGCCTGGCTCAGATGGGACTTGTGAGGAAATCACCCATCTATCAATCACTCAACACTTAAACAATTCACATTCACACAGACACCCAATCAGCCAACTGACTTCCATATCAATTAACTGATTGACACCAATTCAATAATAATTAAATCAACTATGGCCTTTGGAGCAACCTTCTGGGTGACAGTTCACTCTCACACCCTGTGAGAGTGCCAAACCTGCCCCCGGAAAGTCTCCCTGCTCCAAAGGCCTCCTCCACATATAAAAGACAGGCAACCATGCCACTCCCACGTGGCCGAGACCGACGCCCTCCACATGATAATAATAATATATCTTTTTTAAGTTAAAATAAAATAAATAATCTTTTTATTTTATTGGTAGAAAAATAAAAGGTGCCGGAAATTTTAAAAACACGCAAATCCAAAATCTCAAGACGGGTGCCAAACAGAGCAGTAGACCAAATAAAAAATTTGAATTTAGACGCTGTGTAATTCATTTCAGTTAATTTATTAGCAACGAAAGTGGCAATGCTGAGCCACGAGGCTCGAAACATTAAATATCTTTGTTGCTGACAAATGAATTGCAGTGGGGAGCAAACACAGTGTGTGGACTCATTCTTCTTATTAAAATAAGATAAAGCCACCTATTCTAAAAAATATATATTGTCATTTGTATGAATAAAAATATTATTTTATAAATATAATTAATAAAATATAAATGTAATGGCTCTGTGGCTCTGTGTGGCTCATTAGGTAGTGCATAGCGCTGACATCAGTTAGATTCCCATTGGGGCCACATATACTGAAAAAAAAAGTATAATGTATGCATTTATTACAAAGTTGCTTTGGATAAAAGTGTCTACTAAATGGCATATGTTTCTGCTAAATGGCAAATATTATAAATATATCAATATAAATGCAATGATGTAAGACAGGATCTTTATAACCTCCGGCCCTGGATGGGCCTGCAGTATCTGTAGGCCCTCGTGATGGGCGGATGACGCTTCATGAGCACCACAGTGGGTTGAGAAGCTAGGTACCCAGTGCTATCAATCTCTGAGCTGTAGCTTTGTGCTTCATAGTGGAACACCACAGTATGATTACAATCACTGACAGCACATGCTCCACCCAGCTCTCCTTTTTCACCAGCCTTTAGCCTCCCCTTGTCTTAATTGAACCAACTGAGTTTCCCACCCTGCTTTGAGACAGTGTTGGAGAACCTGCTGGTTAGCATCCCTCTGTGCCTATAGCTTTGTCATGATATGCTGATGCTTAATTAATGCTTAATTAATGTGTGTCTTTATTGGTTTTGGGATTTTCATGGGATTGAAGCAAATGTGGAATTCTTTGTATTTTTCATGGCTGCCATTGTAGCTGCGCCCCAGTGCCACGGTGTACGAACTCGCCAGGAACTTTAACTTGGAGGTGTCCTTGTTTGAGCGGCTCATTCGAATGGACGTCCCATATGTCAGACTGGACTACCAGGTATGGTAATGACAGTAGAGGCCAGGCTTCCCAGGGTTACTGAAAGGATGACAAATCCTGTAGAGGTGCTATTGGCTGTTTCGTGAGAACCATTCCAGATGTGCTTTAAAGTGGAGTTTTGTTTTTTTCATAGCATCGTATGCGTCCAGAGCTCGCTCGGCTATTGACACCTCACATCTACGACAAACTGGAAAACCACTCGTCTGTCAACCTATATGAAAATATCAAGGTAATAATATATATCCAGGTAACTGCCAAAATCAAGGAAACACTTGAGTAAATGACGGATTCTGGCACCTCTGTTATAGTGTGGGGTGCATTTTCCTGGCATGGTTTAGGTCCACGCAACCCCTTAGAGGGAAAGGTAAACCAATAAATGCAAAGCCACAGGTGAGTGATCACCTTCAACCTGCGGTGAAGCATTTCTATCCTGATGGTAGTGGTTTCTTCTAGGATGACAATGCCCATATCCACAGGGCACGAGTGGACACTGAATGGTTTGATGAGCATGAAAACGTGGTGGCCAAACACCTTAATAAAACTCTTTATGTGGGTGATACCTTCATTTTGGCAGTTACCTGTAAATAACAGGTGATAATAGACAACTTTGTTGTAATTCATACATGTGGCAATGGACCCCAGGGAAGAGAACCAGTCTTTTAAAGGAACAATTTAATTTAATGTAATTTAATGTAATTTGCATTACATGTTATGTAGTATGTGTGGAGTAACATTGCTGTTTCCCTGGTGTCATTATATTTGACCAATATGCATGCATCTTGTATTTTTAATAGTTATCTGTATTGATTAACATATCTGGAAATAATGTCTAGAGTCAGGCATGCATGAGGAGAACATGAGTGCCCGTGAAAAAATATATATATATTTCACCCCGCCAATTTTGTCTTGTTTTAGGGGGTGACAACGAACATCTTCTTTGTGGATCACGATTACCTTGAAGAGAACATCCACGAGGGCCGCAGCCACCAGAACATGCACGAGGCGACCTTCGTGAAAGCCCTCTGCTACTACCTCATTTGCCAGGGCTACAAGCCCTCTCAGATCACCGTTCTCACCACGTACACCGGCCAGCTCTTCTGCCTGAAGAACATCATGCCTAAGAGCAAGTTTGACGGTGTCAATCTGTGTGTGGTAGACCGATACCAGGGCGAGGAAAATGACATTGTGATACTCTCTTTGGTCAGGAGCAACGCGGAGGGGAAAGTGGGCTTCCTGAGTATCCCCAACCGTGTTTGCGTGGCTCTGTCACGGGCCAAAAAGGCCCTGTTCTGTATCGGCAACATGACCATGCTCTCCAATGTCCCTCTGTGGCGCAAAATCATCGACGTGCTGAGCTGCCATGGGCAGGTGGGCAAGGCTATGATGCTGCGGTGCGAGAACCATCCCGCCACCCTCACAGCGGTGTCCAAGCCGGAGGACTTCCTCAAGGTGCTGGAGGGAGGCTGCAACCTGCCCTGCGATTATCGGCTCGCCTGTGGCCATGTCTGTACCAGGCTGTGCCACCCCACCGATGCAGAGCACAAGGAGTTTAAATGCACCAAACCCTGTGCTAAAACCCTGTGCCAGGATGGGCACAGGTGCCCTAAGAAATGCTTTGAAGAGTGCGGTGAGTGCAAGGTACTCCTCGTCAAGAAGATACCCATGTGCGGCCATGAGCAAGAAGTCCCCTGCTCGGTCTCCCTGGACAGCGTGATTTGCCGCATCCCCTGCAACAAGACACTGCCGTGTGGCCACATGTGCGCCCAGGCTTGCGGTGAGTCCTGCACGCACAGCTGTCTCCAGAAAGTGACAGTGGATCTTAAGTGCGGCCACCAGAGGGTCATGCAGTGTCACGTGAAGCAGGAGGCCGATAAGAATCAGGAGCCGATCAAGTGCTGGAAGAAATGTGACGGCGAGCTAGACTGTGGACACGCCTGCTCCGGAAACTGCTTTCAGTGCAGTGGGGGTAGCGCGCATATTCCTTGCACTTCTTCCTGCAACGTTCAGCTGATCTGTTTGCACCGGTGCCAAAGGGAATGCAGGCAGAGATGTGTGCCTTGCTCTAAGCCGTGTGAAACCCAGTGCTACCACATGAAATGCCCAAAGCTGTGCTCGGAGGACTGTCTGCCGTGCATGGCTTTATGCGGCTGGCGTTGCAAGCACCACTGCTGCACGCGCTTGTGCCACGAGCCCTGCGACAGGCCGCCATGCCAGGTCCCCTGCTACAAGAAGCTGAAATGCAAGCACGTGTGCATTGGCATGTGCGGGGAGCCGTGCCCAGACAAGTGCCGCGTCTGCAACGCAGACGAGGTCGGGGAGCTGTTCTTCGGCAATGAGGCCAACCCTAAAGCCCGCTTTGTGCAGCTGGCAGACTGCAGGCACATCTTCGAGGTGGAAGGGTTTGATTCCTGGATGACGGCACCGGAGGAGAATGGGGCCATCAGACCGAAGTCCTGTCCCAAGTGCCAAACACCCATCCAGAGGAGTGTGCGCTACAACGCCATTGTCAAAAGGATGCGGTTGGACATCGAAGCAATGAAGAGGAAGGCGGCGGCGATATGGGCAGAGCACATTCAAAACAAAGTGGAGAGAGAGAGAGAGAGGATGGAGATAAAATCTCCTGATATCCCGCCACTGCTTGCCAAGTTAACAGACTCCGACCTGAGGGGAGTAGCACTTGTCAACAAACAGATCAAGCTCCTCTCCCAGCTGATGGAAATAAAATGCAATGCAAGATTGGCCTTGTTGCCAATGCTCTGTTTGTTGCAGATAAACCAAGAGGCAGACCTCTGCAGTAAAAATATAGCCTCAGCAAAATTCCAACAGGTGTCTGAGTGTGAGACAGAAGTCAAAAGGCTTCTGTGTCTGGCTGAAGCGCAGGCATTATCTGCAATCTGCAGGAAAAGCAGCCTGCTAGCTACAGGATTAAACCTGAAATCTGCTAGCTACAGAATCACACATCTAAAACTGAAGGAAGTAATCTGTAGATTGACGGACAGTAACGCGCCACTGAACAAACGTGACATGGAAAAAGTGCGAGAAACGCTGGATGGCGTAGCGCAGGAGATAAACCCGTCCAGGAGATGGAGGATGTTTGAGGATAATGAGGGTTCTGTTCTTGATTGTGACTTCCTGAAACTGAACCACTGGTTCAAGTGTAGCAGAGGCCACATATGCTACAGGCAGAGTGCTGACAACCAAAGTGAATGCTGCCCTCAGTGTTTGACAGAGTGAGCTACATAATTCAAATATGCCATACAAACAGTGTAGAGGGAAAATGTTTAAATTTTTACATCAAAGCAGAATATTTTACTTTAATCTTACTTTGATTCAAAGGTTGTCTCAGAAGGCTGAAAGATGAGCACTGTTGGTTTAATAAATATTTAACAACTGTAAGACATCTACCCATATATATGTTGTTTAATTCTTATGTTGCATTTAACAACTGTAAGACATATACCTATATCTATCTTGTTTAATTTGTATGTTAGATTTGATTCAATGGTTGTGTCACAGGGCTGAAAGATGAGCACATCTTAGGTAAAACATCTACCCATATCTATGTTGTTTAATTCTTATGTTAGATTTGGTTTTACAGTGTGCTTATGTATCTCTAAATATTAACCATGTAAGAGTGAAAAGAGATGTCTGCAAATTACCGTCACTTAAAAGTAATATATAAATACTATGATGATCAAACAACATGTTTGTTAGTTTGGCCTACTGTTAAACTTTAAGGTGTGTCTTGGTCTGACCTTGTGCAAATCAGATAATATGACACTTTTTTGGTTCATTTGTAAATGTTCATTACAGTTAACATAAAGGAATATGTTGTAGTCTACTAAATATACCACGATTTGCCATGTTGCTCCTCAATAAATAGTTCGATTTACATTCTGAAAGTCTGTTCTGTAAACTAAAAAAAAAAAATGTACAGTATGTATTATCTGTTTGTAAATGTCCATCCATCCATTATCTAAGCCGCTTATTCCTGGTCAGGGTCGCGGCTGGAGCCTATCCCAGCATGCGTTCCGGGCGAGAGGCAGGAATACACCCTGGACAGGTCGCCAATCCATCGCAGGGCACACACACCATTCACTCACACACTCATACCTACGGGCAATTTAGACTCTCCAATTAGCCTAACGTGCATGTCTTTGGACTGTGGGAGGAAACCGGAGTACCCGGAGGAAACCCACGCGGACATGGGGAGAACATGCAAACTCCACACAGAAAGGCCCCCGGCCTGGATTCGAACCCGAGACCTTCTTGCTGTGAGGCGACAGCGCTACCCACTGCACCACCGTGCCGCCTTGTTTGTAAATGTGTGTTTGTAAATGTATATGTTGTAGCGACCCCCATGGATAGTTAATAGTTTGATGTCCATGTGTCCCTGTTGTCATGTTGCTGTCTTGTGGCATATTAGGTTTCGCAAAAAGCCTGCTCTCTGCCAACCACAAGAATGTCCGGAATGTTTAATGCCGGGCAAGCCTGTGGTTGGAGGAACAGCGGGGGGCTGGGCTCTGCAAGTTCACATTTATTGGCATGTGTCACCTTTGTTCTCCCTCGTTTTGTTTTGTGCTTGCTGATGGTTAAGTGACCAACTGCTGATGGTTTTCCTTCTGAAAAAGGAGCAGGCTTTATTTGGCTTGAGCTACGGTGGCCTGTGTTATAACAAACCATTTGATTTGAGAACTCGGTCTGGTGCCTGCATTATTCTTTTATTGATTTAGCTCTAGCAAGATCATTACCGTATGATGTGTAAATGTAAACTGTGTAAGTCGCTCTGGATAAGAGCATCTGGTAAATGTCTGTAATGTAGGTTAATGCCATGTAATATTTGTGGCAAAGCTAATATTCTGCTTTAGCTTGCTCTACAATAAGGTATCAGCAGGTGGTTATAAATAAAAAACAGCTAATTCAAACTACCAAAGGCCCTCAGTACCTTGATGTTAGTCAGTTAAAAAACAGTGAGAATTTGCATCGTTCTTTATAATTTGATCAAGGCCAACAGTACCTCAGAAATGTGCCACCTTCGACATATGAAAATGTGAAGGGATATTCTGGATTGCTACACCAGTTGGGGGGCAGGAAACAGTAGTTTTTGATGAGGATGAACTGGGCAAGGTCATGGGTACCTTACTTCGTTGGGGTCGCAGAGTCCAAAACTAGACAGTGGTCAGGGTAGTACCCCCGCTAAACATATCATTAAGTTTTAACACTGATTACCTTCAATTCTGTTTACTAGTAGCAATTGAGATTGATTGATTTTTACAACAAAACCTAACGTTACCTCTATCTCTTTATTAGCTAACGTTACTCTAAATCTATTCTCTGTCATATGCAGGTTAGGCGCCATCCCATTGCACAACAATACACACTGCATAATTTGCAATGCTTACATAAGTTACAAACGCGTTTTTTGCATAATTATGTTGCGTACGCATGTATTTTTGTCGTTATCAGTGACAAAAATGTGGGTTGGCAAAGATCATTTTGCCCTCACTGAATTAAAAGTGTGTGTTGGGGGGGGTGTCTGTTGGCCCATGGGATACCCGCTCCTGAGTAAAGTTTGAAATGCGGCGTTTGCCAGCTGCGCTTGGATCTTGATCTCCGGGCCAGTAGGGGCGCCCTCATATTGTATTTGTCCTGTTTGACGTCATTCCTTTTGTTAGCAGATCCAAACTCGCCAATCGCATCAGTGAATCGTCGTGATGTTGTTTTCGTCCTCTACACCGCCTGTTTTACAGGAAGTTCAGCAATCCTCGATATGTAATGGAAGGAACAACACGAGGAAATGCCTTTCTTTAAAGGGGGTTGTCATTTTGTGCTTTAACAGGAACACAGAAAAGGAAATACCAACTAACAGGAGGGCGCAGCGTGCTGCCAAAGACGGCTGTATTAAAGGGATGAAACTAGCTAACGGTTCTGGAGCAACGTTATTTAGCTAGCAACCAATTTGACAGTAAGTAAAATTGAATTGGCTAGCCAGGTTGCTGGTCTTTGCTTTTTTTTTAAACAAAATATTAACATTGCTAATTTGACCTCTTGGGTCAGCATTAAGAAAGTTGGGTCCACTTCTGCGCGAGTTTCTAGTAGATGTAGCATTAGGTTGCAGCTGCCGTTAAATATATAAATAACGTTAACCGATATAGCCATAAAGTAAAGGTTTTTTTTTTTAGAACCACGGTTGTAGCAGCTGCCCAGCTAGTAGGTTTGCTATTTTGCTATATGAGTGGGTTGGCTTTGTTGTTGATCATGCACGTTAGATGAGTCTGTTAACATTAACGTTACCGATTGTTGCCTGCCATTATCACGCAAGTTAGCTACCTAATACTAAAATATTCTAATCCTTCGAATGTAGCAGCTATCGGACATGATGACCTGGAATGCATGCCATTAGTCAGTCTTAGCTTCGTACAGCTATTGTGTAGGCTATTATGAGCTTTTTCTTCTTTTCGTCAGACCGCTAGCTAGTAAAATAGCTACACCAGCTACTGTTGACCGTCAAGTACCTTCAAGACACTCAGATAACGTGTGGCCTAAATTAGCTAAACACAATCCAGCTAGCTGCATATTTGACTTCCATATGTGGTAGCCATCTGTAAAATACTCAGACGTTATAATGACCACTATAATGACGTCAGGATATCTGTCTTGTACTTCTTGTACTGTAAAGTTATCAATGTGCGTTTCGAGTCAGTTCGTGGTTTCGGTTTAATTGTCACCTAGTAGTTAAGAGGGTAACTTTAAATCATCCTTCATTAGATATTAAAAGTGTCGAATTAAAAACTAGAAAAGGCTCGGTATACTTCAGGAATTGCAACTATGTCTGGAATTAAAAACGACATATACTCCAGGACTGAGGTTGAGAAACATAGTACGAGACCACTGCTTTACTAGAACACATGTCGATCTAAACTGTGACCGTGACATGGAATTTGTTCCTTACCGTCAATAGCCCTGTCAAACTCAATCTAATACAAACCTAATATCAATTGTTTTCATAAAAAATAAAAATAAACGAATGGTTTTATATTTTGTAATGTGCTGTGGCAAATTATTCCTTTTAAAAAGTTGCGTTTTTAATTGATTTGTTGATATAATTAAAGCTGAAATCAGTGAAGTCCTAAATGGTGTCTTAAAAAGTGGGGACGCCTGGTCATTGAGACGAAATAATTTGTGGAAGTTGAAGAGTACATAGACAAAGCGAATGGTAATGAGAAGTTTGATCACCATGACCTGTCCTTGTCAGGATTCAGCCTGAGCAATAATCTCTGGCCTAATGCGAATGTAAATGGGAAGACGTCATCCAGAAATTAATCTCTTGGCCAACAATCCCTCTCATTGTTTCTCTCACGTGTCAGAGCGCATGCTTCTTCTTTGCCTTCAGTTCAGCTCTCACTTCCTGAATCTATTTTCAAGTTAAGTTCCCCCTCCAGGGTTTATGAGGTAGCGATTGTCACTGGTCCTTATTTTGGTTTCATGTAGCTCCTGGCCTCTCCTTCTTTATGTATTTGACTTCAAAATTGTTCATTTCTAAGAATTTACAGGTAACTGCCAAAATAAAGGAAACACTTAAGTAAATTAAGGGCTCTCTTGGCTCTGTTATTGTGTGGTGCATTTTCCTTGCGTCCATACAGTACATAGACATATATACACATCTATACATATGTTTGTATGTTTACCTTTGTAGGGTCAGTTTCAGAGCTCAATTGCAATATGTTTTGACTTAGGGGTGCTGAAATCCAAAATGTAAAAATATAACGTTATAATAACTCAACAGGGATCGAATAGTATTGTTTTCTATAATTTTGTTGCATAATTCAGTTTCCTGACATGCGATTTGCAATGTATTTAGTGTTTCAAGTTATTAAATACATATTTAAATTGTAATGACGAGGACACGGCCAGAACATGAAAACCAGATAACACACTAATAGTGCGTTAGTGCTGGCTGCCAGAGAGCTGCTGCCTCAGCCTGGAACTTTGGTGGTGTTTAGTTTTTAGTTTAGTTTAGTTTTAGTTGCAGGCTTTTGGAAGAATTTTGCTAATTTGTTTGAGATGTCGTTGAGACATTTGGAATAAAAATGTAAAAACACAGCAGCTCAATCAATTGTTACGTCTTGAAAGCTAACTAGCCAACTCGCTTGTTTGCGTTGCTAGCTAAGTTTAAACTGATTTTATTTTTCTGTGTGCCTATCAAGTTTTCTTATTCACTTTTTTTTAACCCCCATTCAGCACCTCCTGCAGTTTCATGCTAATTATGACAGACGCACACTCATTTTTATATATAAATATATACTTCTACTATAAAAGAAAACTGTTCATGACAGCGGGTGATGCTGCACCCACAGCACCCCCACTTCCTCCGCGTATGGTCAGTTGTTGTCCCTCTGCTTATGGAAATCGGCAATATAGTTTGCCGTTAATGCCACATATTCAGTGTTTGTGTTTAGTACGTAAGGCAGTTTTTGTTGGTCATTTACATTTTGTAATTATTTGAAGATTTTGGTGAATTTGTATAGGCTAGCATTTTTCTCTGATATGCTGGTATTTCTGACAGCTTGTGAGGCAGTGCATCTCTGTCTCCACCACTCACTTGCCTTCTGAATGATATGTCCACGGAAAAACTTTCTCAGTTTAAATTAATGACATGCGCTGGAACTGCTACTAACTTCAGACAAAGGCAAGGATGTATTGGTAAAGCTATATTAATCCATCCCCTAATTAGTTGGAAGTACCCACGTAAATATGAGATAATAATTCAAAGTTATGTAATTACCATAAAAAGAATATACATTCTACTAGTTAAATTGATAGTAATGTCATAACCGTTGCTGCTTACATGAGAAATTCTGAAATATTTTTATTAATAAGCAAGTCTGCTAGTTAGAAACCGCTTGCTTGAATTTAGGTAATATGTCATAATTATAATGCATCATAGTTGCATGGATATTTCCTGGTAATTTGGAGACTAATATAATGTGTTACTATCACATTAGCTTCAGAAGTAATATCGGACTTGCATGCAGCTTTTGAGCGTGTGGTGAAACCGATGATATTCCTTTACCCCTGTAAAAAAATGAAACCACCAATCCTGTTATGTGTTAAAAGTAGCTTCTTTAATCATGTTGGAAAACCCTACTGTCATTGACAATGTTGTGCTCACTTCTGCTAAATACAGTTCCCCTGAATGTGAAATTCAAAAACACCCATTTCCTAATTATATCAATCGACGCGTTTATGCCATCCTCTTGTTTATTTTGCCCATCCTCTTGTTATTCCTGATTATGCGTTCCGGTTGAATGGCCAGTTGTAATAGCAGGCTCATCCTATCACTGCAAGATCCTCAAATCAAATCAAGAAAGTACACACTATCCCAATAGTGCTCCACAACTCCTGAATCCAAGTACAGGCTGCAGTAGCTCTGTGCAAGTGGCAGAAACAGGTGTGCCATCAACCAGTGGATTATTGTGGCATGAGTTGGCCAATATTGTGTGTCAAGCTCATTCCACAGAGGGGCCGAGCGTATGCAGGTTTTTGTTGCAACCGATGCACTACATCAGGTGATTATAATAATTCGCTCACTTAAACCAAGGAGGGGAACTAATTGAAATAACTTGCTGTAGTGATTTGGTTGCAACAAGACCTGCATATACTCGGCCCTTCATGGAATGAGTTTGACACCCTTGGTTTACAGATTTAGGCAAACTCTCCCTTCCTGTATCTCCCTGCTGGACTCCCCAACAATTGTAATTAATTTTTTTTTTTTTTTATTGTCCTTTTTTTTTTTTAACCATACAGTGTGCAATGTGTAGTTGTGTAGGCAGAAGTGTTATTCAAAAACAATATTTATTTTTGTCTGTGAAAATTATGCTGTTCTGGAGTGTGCTTGTGCTCTTCACAGGTGGTGTGCAATCGCTTTTTATTTTATTTTTTAAAGTTCTCTCCAGTAGCTTAGTAGCAGTGTAGCATGAAACAACTAGTACCACAGCTTTGTAGCGTTGTGTGAGTGAGCAAATCACGTGTAGCTGTAAACCGACCATTCTAACTGTACAATTTTTTTGTTGTTGATTAATTTTTTAACATTTTATTTGGCTAACAACGAGCCCCTCATTTTATTTATTTATCTATTTATTTATAATTATTTATTATTTTGTGAGGTACGCATATTGATGAAATTGTTGGATATTTGAGTCAATCCTTTAAAAAAATATATTTTTTAAAGTGAATATAAGTCACAGTTGCCGCATCATTGTGATATTTGTTATCCGATGTTTGTTGCAGTTTGCTACCTGCCCTCGCATTTGTCTTTAGTAAAGGGAAATTAATATCTATCGCCGTTTCAGCTGGGCTAAAGGTTGTTTTTCCCATGTTGCTGTTGCATTCCGATGCTCCTCAGCCCGTGAGAGTGTCTTAACTGGAGCGCCCCGTTCTGTGTAGTTTCACAGAGAGCACTTTCAACAGAGCTCTGCTCTGCCTTTCCTTTGGTAGTCTTTCTGGGTCAGGCATATCAAATAATATAATTAGGCCTCCCTGCAGTTTCAGGTCTGTAAAATCATTTGATCTTATCGGCTGCGGTGATGTATGCTCAGCAAACATCATATGACGCCATGATAATAACTTATTCTCTGAATATCTTTTTGGTTAATAAAACTGTCTCCACACACCCGTCCCTGTAGTGGAATAGGTGTTGTTTATTAAAGGTCATTAAAAAAATGTAATACATTCTCATGTACAATTATCAGGGATCTTTAAAATAGCATGGTAATCCAACAAACAACCTCTGCCATAGTTGTACTTTAACGTCACAAGCTATATATTTAAATGAGAACCTTGTATTTACTAGGTCCAAAAAAGAATTGTCTGTGAAGTGATAAATATTTTTCCTACTTGACTTTATGCTCTGACATCTATTGGAGTCTTAGCTAGGTTTAAGACATTTATAGATGTAAACTACCTTGCTCCATCACACAGGAAATGGAGGCATGTTTCCTTAAGAGCTCAGATACAGCAATGTGAATGGTTACCGCATGCAGCTTGCATAAAGTTTGCTATTAGTCACATCCTTACACACTGCATGAGAACTGCTGCTGTTTTAAAGTGGGGGGATGTCCAGAGTACAGCGTTGCTTTTGCTTTTACAACACAAGTGCCATTACGGTGACTGGGAACTAACAAAACGGACCTTTTTTAAAATCTAGCAGAAGTTTTCATCATAATGTACCAATAATGTTTTAAAATTGTGTAGGTACGGTAGAAAATGCTTTACTCTGTTCTCAAAGGTCTTCTTGAATTCAGCTTGCTTTACTTACACAGGAGGAAATTATACAAATAGGATTGTAGGCTAGTAAAAAATTAGCTAGCTAGCTCTGTTTTAGAGAAGATAAGCTTATCTGGAAATTGTATTTGTAATAACCACTTTCCAACAGGAATCCTTTATAAGTATAAGTACTTTATTTATTTTGTTGATGTACTTTCATTTAGTGAATTAATTAATCTTCAATGTTTTTTAAATGATTGCATAGGGGTATTTACTGTGTATTTATCAGAATTCTTCTTTTACAGGGTAAAACGGGAGCATCGGGAAACTTGAGGTATGGCATATATTTGTGTTATGGGGGAGTATATAATTTAATGATATATATATATATGTGTGTGTGTATATGTAATAGTGGGTATAACAAGTATTCACCCCCTTTGGCATTTTTCACATTTTAGTTTCTTCATGGAATCAAAATGGATTTAATTTGGGACTGATCAACACAAAATACTTTATAATGTCAAATAAAAACTAAAGCTTTTTCTTAGTTGATTACAAATAAAAACAGACAATAATTGATGGCATAAGTATTCACCCCCCCCTTGACTTAATATTTGGTAGAAGCACCTTTCGCTGCAATTACAGCTGTGAGTCTATTGGAGTCTCTACCACCTTTACACATCTGGACAATTTTCAACTCTTTCTCCAGGTTATCAATATGAGCCAAAAAGTTCACTCTTGGTCTCATCAGACAGGATCTTCCTCCACTCATTTGGTCTCCCACATGCCTTCTGGCAAACTCTAGGTGAGATTTCATTAGAGTTTTCTTCAACATTGGCTTTCTTTTTATTTTTGATTTATGAACTGCCTGGGGTATTGTCCCATGGACTCCACCAGAGTTGACATAGGCCTCATGGTGGCCTCTCTAACAAGTGCCCTTCTCGTACAGATGCTCAGTTTTGGAGTACGGTCTGTTCTAGGCAAATTCACAGTTGTGCCATATCTTCTTATATCATTCCCCTGATAGGCTTTTTTGAAAACCTTTTCTTGGATTTGCTTTGAATGTTCTTTTGTCTTCATGGTGAAGCTCTTGTTTGGAAATGCATTAACCAACTGTGGGACCTCAGACGGGTGTAGTTTGAAATCATTTGAAACATCTTAATTGTACACAGATGGACTTCAATCAAATAATTATGCGACCTCTGAAGAAAATTGATTGCTACCTAAAGTTTATTTAGGTGTGTCTTAGAAAAAGGTTTGAATACGTATGCAATTGTTTTTTTGGTTTTTGTAATTAAGAAAAGGCTTTGGAGTTATTTTACATTGAGAGTATTTTGTGCTGATCAGTGGCAAGAAATCCCAATTAAATCCATTTTGATTCTGTGTGTGTGTGTGGAATGTATGTATGTATAGAATGTACAAATTTGCTGCTGTATAAAGTTGACTGCTCTCAGGCCGTGGCTGCGTATTACAATACAAAATTGTGTTGGGATGAGTAGAAGAACATCACTATCATGTAAACAAAACTATAGTTATGCTGTTATTGTGTTGTTGGAACTGAGTTCATTTCACAAATATTTTCATGTTTCAGGTTTAAAAAAATATAAAAAACTGAAAAATGGAGCTGTATTGGTATATGTAAGTACTTCTTTTTTTTTACAGTGAATCGTATCATTTGTGCAATTCACTATTCAGTCTCACTACTTTCCACTTTGTCTTGTTAACCAATATAAGCAATTGTTTCTTTTGTATTATTTGTATTATTACAAACCTCAATGTTATAGTGGGTTATGGACTGCATTTATATAGTGCATTTAATCTTAATCTTACCACCACCAATGTTTTATGCCTGCCTGGGCGATGCATTTGTTGTGCGAGAATGCTCTCCCACATTAGGTGGGGTGGAGAGCGAGTTTAAGGGGGGAGTGATTAGGCTGAGATAGCCAGGTGGGGAATATAAGAACAATAGGCCATATATCAGAAAGGAAAAATATGTTTTCTTAAATGAGTTGCTCAAGGTTAAGGTGATGTTTGTTAAGGTCAAGTTATGTTGATTAGAGGCAAGATGTTTCCAATGAGCAGATGGGTTTTTCCCATTGCGTGGGTTTATTCTGTGTTTGAATCTGTTGCCAAGTGTTCACAGCACATAACGTTATTGACACGACCAAGATATCACTTTGCCAAGACTCAAAAAGAAAATCTCATACTTGTCATTATTATAGCCATTTACACGGGGTAGAAAGCATAATGGAAACCAAGTAAAAAAGGACTCATTTTGAAGTAATGAAATCACAATTAAAAAGGAGGTGTTTCATATTAACTAATTACCAATATGTTTCTGCTATAAAATACTATATATAAAAATACTATGCTATAAAAAAATATATATATTAAAATTTGAATCAAGTTGAACATTTTTCAAGCACTGCACTCCTGCCAAACTTGCATTTGTTCCTCGTTTCACTGCAGAGTCGTCATACTCTTTATCATCATAAAGATTTTCTTCTACATCTGCTGGTACCGGTCGCGCCAACGGCAGCTGGCAGCATACATCAGCAACCCACGCAACGCCCAGATCGTCATCGTCGGAGGCAGGGCCTACCTGCACCAGGCGTCAGAGAGGCAGAATGTGAGTACATTTGTATTAACTTTCACAAAACAGCCTGTCGTCGACTCAGTGGTTTCAAAACCTCCATTCCAATAAGCCACTAGTAATCACAGAGCTGAACCCTACAGTCATAGGCTAGAATTAATTTATGGGGATTTATTTAAGGTCAACGGGGTACAACATTGCATCCCTACACTTGTCTTATCAGCCTGTGTCATATCCTGTGAGATTGGAAAGGAAACTGTTTGGTTGTGCAGTGTTGTGGTTAAGGAGCTGGGCATGCCACCACAACAAATGATTCCCCTATAGAACTGTCCTACTGAAATCGAACAGCGGTCAATGCATTCCAGATGAGAAACATCAGATGAGAAACATCTTAAAAGACATTTGGACCCGGTTTCCACGGGTCATTTTTGGGTCAGCCAAAAAAATTGCGCCCGATTCAATTGGATACTTTTTATTTATTTTTCCCAAACCAGGAAATGGCGAAATTGATGGTCTAGCTGATATAAAGGAAATTTGTCTGTAGGAATTATGTTAATACTTGTTTGGGGTAGTGAGAAAACACAAGATTAATATCTGGTATATCAGGTTTCATTTTTAATGCAGTTTAACATAATTGATGAGGGTATGTTTTACCTCTCGCTGCCCCAGGCTAGTTTTGATTTCAATGTCAGAGGAGCAGTTCAGCTCCGTTTTAAATCCATCCCCATCTGAACTAAAATTAATAAGGAGTATTAATCTCTCGCTCTCTCTCTCACCCTGATGGTTTTTACTTTATAACAATGTACAGATGTCTAATGAGAGGTTACTGCCAAAATCCGGAAAACAGCTCTAAAACGTGCACCCGCTAGTTTGAGGAACGTCTGTTTCACGCGGACTGTGTTCCCACGCATTGGGTACTGGAATATGACCATTACTCTGCCTTTGAGAGGAAATGGCTCTGAGCCTCTAGATCAGACAAAGATACAAAATCTTTGACAGGCTTTGGAAGGGATCCAAAACAAGCACTAGACATGCTACAAAATATTGTTACTAAATGCATAGAAAACTGAAAAGCCCATATGCAGAATAGCCACAGCATGATCCATCCTTAACTTTGAGTTACGAACTGCAACAACGTTCTGGGGTTTATTTTATACGCCTTGCCAACTGATATTTGTAAGACACAAAAAATGTAACACATGCACATACATTTAGTCAAAGATGAGGACAAAGCACAGTGTGGTTTTGATTGAGTGGAGGCAACAAATTGGGTGCAGACAAATTTTTTGTGTTTGACCTGAATAGATGAGGATTAAAATCTCCCAAAGGGTGGAATTGCAGCGAGTAGCCAAGTAGTGTCTGTATGAGAGCTGTTGAGCTGGCACTGCTTGCTGTTACAGAGCGTGCGTTTTCACCATGTGGCCACAGCAGTGTGTCTCAAACCCGCTGCTCTGCTGGTTCCTTGCCTCCCAGACCTCGACGCGGCCCAGCTGGCGCAGCGCTCCAGATGACCGCTCTCTGGGAGAGACTCCTGGACCCCACCAGCCCACCGCCTCCTACTCCCCACTGGACTCGCCCCCTCCGTATGATGCCATCTCCAGAAGTAAGCATCTCAGCCATGCTTCGCTGCCTTAGATCCACAGTGAAACCTTAGAACTTATCTGTTGTTTTTTTGGTTCTTTTTTATGGAGGAAATAATGTGTCAATATCAATTAATTAAATAAAAAGTGAAATGTCAGCATAAATAATTAAGTGTAAAATATTTTATTATTTCCACATTTCTTTATTTTAACATTTCATTCTTTATGCATTGATTTCTATATTTAGTTAATTTAATATTGTCACATTTCATCTGTGGTGTGAAATTGGAAATAATTAAATCTGTCAGCATATGATCTGGGCGAGATCTAACATTCGATTGGTTGAATTTAGTAAAAAGTCCGGACAACCCATTGAATCTGGATCAGTCGATTTCAGTTATCAATGATCACCATGTTATCAAAACTAGTTGGCTTGTTTAGTGTAGAGAGAGCAGTAGCGAAGTACCTGTAACATATTTGCCATACCATATTGTAGTGAATACGTTTGGGGTGTGTATTGGGGTTGAAAGAGCTGATCAAATAATATACGCCATTTAGCAGACGCTTTTATCCAAAGCGACTTACAGTAGTGAATGCATACATTTTCAGTATATGTGGCCCCAGTGGGGATTGAACCCACAACCTAAGCGTTGCCAACGCTGTGCTCTACCAACTGAGCCACAGAGAACCACGGGGCAGCATTCCTTTTCAGGAATATTGAAATGATTTTTATACTGCTGGTATTGATATAACTCACCTGGTCTGTTTTTATGTGTCCTTAAACCTTTTAAAAATCCGACGTCCCGCCGGCGGGACATAGATACGATCTGCGCGAATTCGGCCAAATACAGAAAAGTTACGTTAACAAAAGTGCACATGCCTTATATGGCTAGAAAGCTACGATTCTTGTGATTCGAATGATATAAACTATTCCAAGATAAGATCACAACAGCAGGTACAATCAGCCGCTATGTCAGACCTACAACAAACCAACAACCGAACAAAATTCTAGTCAACTCACCTACAAATTCAAATTGTAATCCACCGATCGATTACAATCCGACTAAAACACTTATGTGACATTGGCAAAGAGTCCAGGCGATCCAATCCAGTAAAATATATAGTCCAAACCTCATTTTTCCTTCAAAAACACGCAGGGACCGCTGGAGCAAAAATACGCGTTTCACTACAGACATGCGTAATCTTGCAAGTTTTCAGCTTCTAACTCCGGGTCAGGATCTCAGAATTACCATATTTTACTACAAAAATGTCTGACAGGTCTGACCTTTTGAATGACACCTCATTTGACCAAATAGGAGCTCCCAAGCGGCCTCAATAGCCGTCAATAGCCAATGCGTGTCCGTGTTCACCGGGATTACCTGCCAAAATTTGATTTACGATAGCGTTATCAAATCGAAGCCGATTTAGCTGATAACTGACACATATCATTGTTTAGCTAATCCAATGAGCTAACGACATTTGGTTGGTTGGCGGTCCTATATAAACTCACTTCTGGATAGGTTTATTGTACCAGTGGCCACGCGTAATTGCGCATCCCTATGATTACGCAGCTATGCGAATAATCTAGTAATGGCGAAACGGAGTGAAAATTTGAAATATTCAAGTATTTCATTATATTATAACATATATTGTTGTATATTTTGACATAAATAAACTATAGTTTAGTCTTTTGTTTGACTGTGAAGTGTATGTCTGTGCCTGTGTTTGTCTTTTGTTTGACTGTGAAGTGTGAATTGTATGTGTGTGCTGTGTGTGTCCCCCCCTTTGTGCCCTCGCTCTTTTGTTTGACTAGGGAAGTGTGAAAGTGTATGTGTGTCTTCCCCCCTTTGTGTTTCATTGTGTGACTGAACTGCTGATGTGAGATGAGCTGTAAAAAAAAAGAATACAGAAAGGACACTATAACCTCACTCAGGGATTTTGTAAATATTTTTGTAAATAGTTCATGTTTGCTGTGTTTTATTTATGCTCTATACTTTTTGAATGCAAATTTTATTTTTATTTCAAAATTGTATTTGTTCAGACAAGAAAGAAAAGGCCCTTTTGGAGTCTCCAAATGGCACAGTTTGGGAACGCCTGGTGGTACCCTTAAAAAAAAACTGTGTAATATGTTCATTTTTTGAGGTTTTGTTCTGAAATTTGAACCTGAACTTGGTAACACTTCATGCTATGTTCCTATGGTGTTTTCCAGCTTATACCTACCAGCTATAGTCACCTGCAGGCATCTGTTTCTACAAAAAATTCCAGGCGGAATTTATATCCTTCAAATTCAGCACATTCAGACCACTATTACACAGTGCCAGAGGCACTTAGTGATTCTGACTGTTTTGCAATTCAAAAATTCAGAGTGTTATCTTTTGAATGAGACCAAAACCATGCATATACTGCAAGCGGTTGAAGAGCAGCTTTAATTTACTTTTGGGTATGTCGTTTTTGGGCGTTTTTGATAAATTCACTTAAACATGTAAGAGTGGCAATGGGACATTGAAAGTGCTTGGAAAATAACTTAAATGGTGGTGGCACTGGTAATTGCGGCAAACCCTGGTAATAATTAGGGGAAACGCAAAAGCACAGTGTGTTCAATGTGATGCAATCACACATTGTTGAAACGCTTGGTCCGGTTCTGTGAAGACGGCACTCAGTTGTAGGCTTTGTTGATCTTCAGATACAGTAGGTGCTGTGAGAAACTGAACTAGAGGGAAGGATGTGGTCTGACTTTCACGGAGAGCACCTGACATTCACCTATCTGAGAAAAGAGAAAGTGTGCTGTTTCTCATGGTCTTTTCCCCATTTTAGAATTTTTTATAAAAGCACGTTCTCAAGATGGCGGTTCTGGACTATTCTGAGGGGAGACAGGTTTTTAATATCTCCTCCAGTGTTTTTTGAGGATTTCATGGTTTTTAAACTTTTATTTTTTTATTTATACATTTTATCCCTTTTTACATACATACACACACACACACACACACACACACACACACACACACACACACACACACACACACACACACACACACACACACACACACACAATGTCATCTCTCTCTTTTGTCAGAAACAAGAACAAGAAAGCTGGTGTGAGCCAGTTTTGTCTGAGGCTGGCACACTGATTTTTAAACTCTTAAGTATTTTAATTTGTAAATGTGAAATGTGCACCCGTGTCTTTATTGATCATTTTGTTTCCTGTGTGAATTGTAACCTTTCTCTCTCCCCCTTTCCTCCCCTCAGCAGATGAGCTGAAGCCACCCCCTTACAGCGAATGTGCCCAGGGCGGGGCCACCGGAGGTCCCTGGGACAGCCCACCCAATGAGATCCCAGACCCGCTCAGGGTTAGCGGCGCACCCCCTCCCTACAAGCCCCACCCACACACGGCGGCAGGACACCCACGGGAAGGGGAGGGGCCACCCAGCACAGGACCATAGACGTGGCCTCTCACTCCATGGAGGGACATAGACATGACCGTCCTGCGACCTCTTGTCATGAGCAAAGTGCGGTCAAGCAACAGTTTTTTTTTTTTCTTCCAAGGACGTAAGCAAGGTCGACCGATGTGTTTGTATAAGATTGACAGAAAGGATGGGGGTTCTTCTCTGTAACTGTCTGATGGCACAGGAAACTGCATGAGAAATCAGGGAAATCTGGCCTCATTTTGTTGGCTGAGTTAAAGAGAGGTCTTTTTTACCTTCTTTTTCTACTGCCAAGAACTGTTGTGGACTCGTAATCGAGGACACTAAAAAGGGCACACACAATACCTAATGCTTTCACATTCCAGCCACTGTTACTATCGAGGTGATGCATCTCAAGGGCAGACCAGAGAAGTGGCGGCCTCTTAGGGCCAAGTCTCTACACAGCCGCTTCTTATTAGACGGAGAAACGACCAGAGCACACCAATATTCAGGGTTCACACGTGTCATGGAAAAGCCTTGAAAATCATTGAAAATTATTCTGTCATGGAAATCGATGAAAAAGTTATATGTCATGGAAATTTCTGATTCCATGTAACGTTATATATTTGTTTCTTCTTTTCCGATAACGTTACTGCAAAATGTCTGTTCCCCAGGCACCGTTGTTGCCACCTACCACACATGCACACAATGATTTTGCACTGGCAACAAACGTGTTAAGTTATGAAAAGTAAAGTACCAAAAAATGGTAATTGAAAACCTTACATTTGTCATGGAAATGTCATAGAAAATGTACATTTGATTTGAGTGGGAACCCTGAATATTATTACAGGCATTTAGCCTGTAATAATATTATACAGTTTTATATTTATTTACATACAATCCATTTATACAGCTGGATATTTACTAATGCAATTAAGGTTAAGTAGCTTGCTCAAGGGTACGACAGAAGTGCCCCACTTGGAATGCAACATACAAGTCCCGTTTCAAGCTCTGTTCCGTAACCATTTTACTACACTGCTGCGCAATAATAAACCAGAAGCAGTAGCATGCTGTATGCTACAGGAGGTGATCTGCTCAGACTGTTAGTAATAAAACTTTTTTGAACAATGAGGAAACAGGGCTGCCAATTTAGCCCAGAGTTTCAGCTGTAGTGCTGTGCCCCATGGTCTGGTCTCAAATTATGACCATGGCAGTGCTGACTGTGGCCAGCAGCCCCACAGGGTGACAAATAATTGGCCATACCATTGCAAAGGAAGGAGTGTTTCAGTCAGCTGTCATACCCGTTTATGTTGAGCTGTCTTGCGATTGGTTGAAACTGGAGAGTGATTGACAGCATACAGCCTCATTCTCCTAACACTACTTCCTGTCACCCAGTGACAACACTATCTTGTTCTAGTGGGTACTTCAAAATAGTGAGTGCATTCAGCACCCTGTGCTCGCAGATGTATCTGGTAATTGAATCCTCAGGTTTGTCGCATTGTATGCTATGCTGCTGGACCAGGTTTTGTCCCACTGACTGATGTACGTCATGTACAGGTAACTGCCAAAATAAAGCAAATGCTTTAATCTAGTGTCTTAATAGGGCATTGGGCCACCATCAGCCACCAGAACAGCTTCAATGTGCATTGGCTTATAATCTACAAGTGTCTGGAACTCTATTGGAGGGATGCAACACCATTGTACTACAAGTAATTGAAATTCCATCAAACCATTCATTGATCACTTGTGCCCTGTGGATGGGGGCATTGTCATCCTGGAAGAGACCAGAATCACTCAGAAAGGCTTTGTATTTACTGTCGTTTACCTTGCCCTCTAAGGGGTTGAGTGGACGCAAACCATGCCAGGAAAATATACCCCACATCATAGCAGAGCCGCCAGAACCCTTCATTTGCCCATCTGAACTCTTGTTAAAGAGTAGTAGTGTTAAATAAATCGCGACATTGTGCAGTTAGTTATTAGGAGTCAACTGTACTCCGATTATAAAGCGGATGAACGTCACTGGCTAAGTTTCACTTCAGAAGGTCATAACTCCCACACACAGTTCCTGAGTGGAAACTCTGAACATGAAGGCCACCACTGTCAGGCAGGGTAGCTAAAAGGAAAGTGTGTCTGGAATAAAACGCTCCTCAAAGAGGTGTGTGCCCTTTCACTGCAGTTTGCACCTCATTTGTTTTTATTGTGCTTTTTATTTTAATTGTCCAAAATATATATAAAAATAATGTGAGTTGCATATTTTTTCGTTTTTTGGTAAAGATTTGCAAGTAAAAATGTTGGCCAGTTAATGGGAAAGAAAAAATGCTAGCAAATAAAAAAATATATATAGGCTATTGTTTTTTAATTTGTATTTTTCATGAATGTGTGATTGTTTGGTTGCTGTCTTTGTGTACAATCGTTTTTATTAAACTATATGTATAAGCACCGTCTACCCTGGCTATGCTGCGTTCACACCAGCGACTCATGAGGAAACCGAATGTCTGTTTCAATGGGACAACGACGGTCGATTTGTCATCTGAAAACTTGCCGTCGGAATAGAAAACTTTAATTTTAGAAATAGAAAGATCACCTGTCACGAGAACATAAGTGGTGAATTCAACAATGGAGGATGACATCGTGGAGGTGGAGAAGTATTCAGACATGGAACTAGCAACTCAAAAGTGCAGACTAACACAATTAACGTTATATGTTCGTCGCGATTAAGAAACACCATTCAAACAACACATGGAAGCAGCGTCATAGTGCTTTCTGCCGGGGGGAGGGGCCTAAGAAAACGCCTACGTCACCATAAGCAGGACGGCAACAGGCAGTAAAACAGCATTTCGGTATCCGTTGCTGGGTGATTTCAGTAAACCGCAGCCACGCCGCCACGCCACGGAACGGCAGACGGAAAAAAGTTGAATAATTTGAACTTTGGCCGCAAGGTCCATCTGCAGTCGCCGTAGACCTGCATTCTCCACCGGCCTCAGCGGACTTTACCTGTACTTTACTTTACTTTACTCTCGTTGATCATATCCAGTTTGCCGTCTTCTCCTGATGTTAACGTAGCAGGGGTTTTATATTAATTTCACGCCTGACGATGGCTGTAAAGTTATGCGGTTTTCCAAGAAAACCATGTCAGTCTCACCTGGGTGCAGGCATGGTTATGCTATAGGCCTATATGCATTCCGTTTTACTTCTGTAGTTTGCTTTGACTATGGCCGTGTCCGAAACCGCTCACTCGTTCTCTATTCCCTATTCCCTATATAGTATATACTATATAGTGTACTATTTAGAGAACGAAAGTAGTGTTTTCGGAGACTACAACTGAACGTCATTTGCGTCACAAAAAAAAAGTGCAGGATATTCAGGTGACGCAAGCGGATGTGCTCAGTATCATAAACAAACCGAGCACTCATGGCGGCAGGTTTAAATGTGCTAAAGTTTTGATTTTCAAAGACGGGCAACATTTTGTGTAAATGTAAATAAATGTAAGTAACGTTAAGCTAGCTACCTTTTCTGTATTTAACACGTTAATAGCCTGGCTTTTGTACGTAAGTTACCTCAGGAATAGCCTGGCTTTTGTACAAAAGCCAGGCTATTAACGTGTTAAATACAGAAAAGGTAGCTAGCTTAACGTTACTTACATTTATACACAAAATTTGCGGCGGTAGACATTCCGGTCATTTCTGTCGCCGTCGCTGTATTTCTTTCTGTCGCCATTCTTTCCCTTCTCTCCTTCGGTATGACACGACCGCATTGCATTGTGGTAGACGGGATCAATTCTAGGGTAAAGTAGGGTACAGTCGATGTACACTACAAATCACGGTGAATTGTGGGTATTTTCTCGTTCCCTATTTAGTGTACGAAATTCACATTTTAGAATTCGTCGCACTCTACAAAATGGCGTCCACACAAAATAGTGTACTAAATAGGGAATAGGGAGTGGTTTCGGACACGGCCTATGTTTGACGCCCGGGTGCCCGGTCATTGTAGAAATCCATCTTTTCTGGCACACAAAATGAACTTGACACTGAAATAAACTTATTTGCGACAAATCCGGTTGCTTTCTTGTGTTAGACTAAAACAATACGTAAAAAATGTACTATTGTGAAGTGAAATCGTCTCTGGGTCTGTTGTTGGTACAATTGTACGTATAAGTCAGTTGTATAGGCTAACTACAAGTTACTTGATAAAGTCTAGAGCACGCCCTTTCATGAAACACATTAGAGATCATTTCCCAATAGACATGTAACGTAATGTTCTGTAACGTTTCCAGTTTCCTGCTATTCTACAGCAGAATAGAAAGTGAAAGTGATTTTTATAAAGTAGCCTACTCAGATTCTAATCTTTGTTCTCTGAAACTTGTTTAAGAATATCTTTGAAGTAAAGGCGAAGGTTTCGTTAGTGTGGATGAAAGCACGATGTTTTTCACGAATTACAAAAAAACATCTTAAGTTGTCGTCATTGAACCATTTGCAGAACTACCCATTAAATTAATTTCTATGTAATTCTCAGTCAGCGCTGTTCAGAAGAACGCATACTGCCATCTAGTGTGGATAACTGTTCAAACGTTTAACGTTAGCCAGTGGTTCTTAAATCGATTGTGGTGACCTTTCTGTATCAACAAACGTCTTGCTCACAAGGCTACCCTGTCTGAAGTCAAATAAGTCAAATTGCATAACGTTTGCAGATGCGTTTGTAGTGCATGCAAACAAACATCTAGCCTACATCTACATTTACACCGACACTTTTTTTCCAATCAACATACAACATACTGTACATGCTTTCTGCAGTTTGTTCTGTTTTCTGGTGTAGGTTATAACATTTTTACATTTTACATTTTAAGCATTTAGCAGACGCTCTTATCCAGAGCGACTTACAAGATGTGCATTAATACATGGTAGGAACAATCATAGTTAGCGCACGAGATCAGTGCAGGAATACAGCAATAGACATCCTTGCAGGCATCAGCATACCACACCTGTAACACCTGTAGCACCAGGAAGGAAAACGTTAGTGTGTTTTTTTTTTTTTTTTTTTCCTCAATAGTGTACAACAGGTAGACTGGATGGACAGTGTTCAGTGGTAGTGGAGTCTGAAGAAGTGGGTTTTGAGTCTCTTGCGGAAGATTGGAAGTGATTCCGCAGTCCTGACCAATTGCGGGAGGTCGTTCCACCAGCGGGGAACCAGGACAGAGAAGAGGCGAGACCGCGAGGGGCGGCTGCCAGGCGCCCGGAGGGATGGGGCAGTCAGTCTGCCAGCGGAGGCGGAACGGAGGGGTCTGGACGGGGTGTAGGGCGTGATGAGTGACTGGAGGTATGGGGGAGCAGTACCTCTGGCCGCTTGAAAAGCAAGCACCAGTGACTTGACTCTGATGCGTGCTGCGATGGGGAGCCAGTGCAGAGAGGAGAGTAGAGGGGTGACGTGGGTGAACTTCGGCTGGTTGAACACCAGGTGAGCAGCAGCGTTCTGGACTAGTTGCAGTGGCTTGATGGCACAGGCCGGAAGGCCTGCCAGCAAGGAATTGCAGTAGTCCAGACGTGAGATCACCAGGGCCTGGACCAGGAGTTGAGTGGCCTCTTGGGTGAGGAACGGTCGGATCCTCCGGATGTTGTGGAGGGAGAAACGGCAGGTCCGAGCGGTCGCTGCAATATGGCTCGAGAAGCACAGCTGGGTGTCCAGGGTTACCCCAAGACTCCTGGCCGACTGGGACGGAGACACTATGGAGCCTTCCACGGTGATTGACGCATCAATCATCGGGGAGCCCTTCGCTGGGAGGAAGAGCAGCTCTGTCTTCCCCAGGTTCAGCTATAAAATGTGATAAATATTTATGCGATAGCGATACCCACAATTATTTAGGATGTAATGTTCTGTCATTCGTGAAAGTTATGTGAAATACTGGTAATCTACACGTTATAGGCCTACGTGTTTTGTATGTGTTCTATTTAAACATGTTTTTAAAGCACAGTAGACCCATCCATCCATCCATTATCTAAGCCGCTTATTCCTGGTCAGGGTCGCGGGGGGCTGGAGTCTATCCCAGCATGCGTTCCGGGCGAGAGGCAGGAATACACCCTGGACAGGTCGCCAATCCATCGCAGGGCACACACACCATTCACTCACACACTCATACCTACGGGCAATTTAGACTCTCCAATTAGCCTAACGTGCATGTCTTTGGACTGTGGGAAGAAACCGGAGTACCCGGAGGAAACCCACGCGGACACGGGAGAACATGCAAACTCCGCACAGAAAGGCCCCCGGCCTGGATTCGAACCCGAGACCTTCTTGCTGTGAGGCGACAGCGCTATCCACTGCACCACCGTGCCCTGGCCCGCGTTAACCTATTGGGCAACATGGGCTGCAGCCCAGGGCCCCGGCCACTAGGGGGCCCCGGGAATAGCAAATTACTGTAGGCCTAAATTGAATTTTTGAATTCGAGTTTATGGTATTTTGACTGTTACTGTACATTTTGGTCCACTTTCCCACCTGTAGTTGTCCACATTGTCCTGTCGCAACAATCAGTGTCAGTGAGAGTGTGTTTGTATAGTCTGTTCCCTTTTGCGTAAGGACGGCTTTGTCTCGGAAGCTCGATTCTACAAGTGGAAATCGCCGTCGGTCCAACTCGGTGTGTCGGAGGACTTTCATCTGTTGCTGTAGCGTCACGAGCAGAGGTAAACCTGTCGCGCGGCGCAATCACGTCGCTACATGTATGAGCTCTGTCGTTCTGCTTTAGTGAAATTAGAAAATGACCTATGTCAATTTCACGTGCGATAACATTTTGATACTTTAGTTGCTGAAATTGGCGAGAGAAACCAGAAAGTAATAAATTACTATTTATAACGGGTTTCGCTGCAAAAAACTATGTTGTAGCCTATTCCCCCCCCAAGCAACCACCATTTTATAACTGTCAACAAACTATTTCAGATAAATTCATCTTAATTCAAGTTCTACTGAAGAAAACGAAGTGGGCTAATTTTGCATGACCGAATAGCTTAGTTGTGTTGCTAAGTAAGTAACGTTAGCTATCCGAACAACAACAACGCAATTTAATAGCCTAATGTTCTCTAGCAAGTTGGCCTGTAATTTGTAGCAATGTTTGGACAAAAGTATTTTTTTAAAGCCAGTATAAACTTAAATTATGTCAAGTTTGCTGTATACATTTGCATTTATTGTATAATTAGATGCAGGTTTTAATGCTACGTGTTGAAATTAAAACGGTAGCTCAATTAACTTACACAAAGTATGATACTTTGTCCTATAGGTGAGCAACATTAAATCATTTATATCAATGCTTGTTTTGTTGGTGCTAGTGGTTGAACGGGAAGTGTATTGTTTTGTGCATTGTCATTTGTGGTCAAATTTCTGGTTTGTAGGCCTACTTCGTACACTAGGCTACTACTCCCTTTCATTATCCTGCCATGCTGGGCAAGGTTGGTCATGACTTGAACTTGAACTCATGCGTTCGGGTAACAGATGTGAATATTTCGAGAGCACTGTAATATGAGTATTTGACGGCTTTTAATACATTACAACGTTCAATTGGAGGTCTCATTCTGTAACATATTCACTATCTACTTCTGATAGCCTTTGTCATAGGCCTATTTGTCGAATTTGTGGCATGTCTTTATCGTTGCCAGGCCTGGTCGCGTCAATGTGCTTTTACTTTTCCAGTTAAAAATCGTGGACATAGGGCCCCAGGAGGTATGTTAGCCCTGGGCCCCGGGGAGGCTTAACGCGGCACGGTCCGTGCCGCCCGCACAGTAGACCTATATTGATATTTCGGCCATACTAGCCTATCTGTCATCAATCATTATCGGGCTGTTGGTGTAGTGTTGATCAATTTCATGGATATTTATTTACAGTTATAGGCCTAACCAGTTATAACCGGACGCATAATGTAGCCTATCTGCTGATGTTGCTTAAGCATGAGCTAAAATGCTTATGTGTTCTGCTTTTACAGAAGAAGACCCAATTGTGCGGTGTACACTAGAGCTGTGGACATCGGTGATCATGTCAACATGATATACAAGCTTGGCATTCACCTAATCAATGCACAGACGTCCCGAGACAAACCCAGAACCAAAGCGGACTCCAGGAATAAAAGCAAGACAAAAAATAAATGGTCGAGGAAATTCGATTGTAACGGATCGCAGCAAAGACTTTACACTTTTTAATTCAAGGTTCTCGTCCAGAGGAAGTTCGGTTTTTGAAATAATAGGTTCTGGGCCAGAGTAAATGGGAATATTCTGGAGTTTAGATTTTACGTCCAGAGATGGAACCTCGAAAGAAAACCAGCCATTCCCAATATTGTCTCAAGGAAGATGTTGATTTTCAGGCGACAATGACTCGGTGACGGATGCTCGAATCTACGAAGTGCCTAGCGATCCTTTGCAGTTTCGTCTGATTGTTGATTTAAAGCAAACTAACTTGTATAAACGTTTTCTACAGACATATACAGACTATTTTCAACTGGCGTTGGTTCATTTTAAGTTGTTTCTGGTAAAGTTAGTTTGCAATTCATCATGGGACGGTTAGCAACACTGAACGTGTTTTAAGCTATTATTTGGTGTTTATTATTATTATTATTTTTATTATTATTATTATTCATGTTACTGTACACAACTTACAGCATAGATAGTTGAAAGGCGCAGAGCTTTTGTGCCAATTTACCATAATTTATCATGCCATAGGCTAACATAATAATGTGAATAGGAAATTGAATGTTTTATTTATCAATAAATTCTTATAAAAAATATTTTTCATACGTGCCATATTCTGCATTTTAGAAATGGGTACACATTTTGTCTACTAAATGTCTAAATTATGTTTGCTGTTGCATTGTCGTCTGTTCTGCCGACTGCTCCCGCGTGGTGGCGGTATTGATCCGTAGTGAAGTGGCTTCCTGGTAGGCATCTCGGCTGAGACCTTGTAGCGCTTGGTCACTACTTTAATAAGGTGATTCCTCCAAGGGTAAGGTTGAGCAATTCCAGTCCTGGCTGGCAGTTTTAATGTAGATCTAACACTTGGCTCTGCATTAACAGCTAACTTTAAGGTAAGTTGGTTTCATGTTCAAATAATGACTTGAGTCACTTAATTGAATGATTAATTAATTAATTGAGGTGAAATGCAATGGGGTTGAGACGTGAAGAGGGCATTCTGGGCATTGAACTGCGGCTCCTTGCCACTGGCATCATTTTAACGTCCCAAACCAGTTCAGACCCCAAGCCTGCAACCATCAAGCTCAGTCCTGGTCACATTACCTTGCCTGATAAGTGAGGTAAGAACACTGTCCTCACCTTTACCTGGGTGTTATCTTGCAGTATCTCCTATTTCGTGGGCAGCTACATTCAAACGGTTTAGCACAACAGCTGGTCTTACTGTGCATTGCATCAGGAGTATCCCACTTTCACATCAATGTGCTGAATAGGTTGTTTTTGTCTTCGCTTGGCATTTAAGCCAATGGTTTCAAACCCTGGTTCAGGGGGCACACTGTGTATGCAGGATTTTGTTCCAACTGCTTTTACTATTTTTGTTATCTGTATACCTGTCTGTATGCATCATCATGGCTATTAATCTAAGAAAACAAAACAAAAAAAACCCTTGTTGAATTATGGGGTTTTGCCAATAATAATAATAAAAAACATTGAATACATTTTCTCAAGGTATATGTTTTCTTCTTCTTCTTTTCTCATCTAAAAATGAAAAATAATAAGAATTACAATAAGACATTTAAAATGTACGATATTATGGAAATTCCACACACATAAAAACCCTGTTTTGATTTCTCACTTTTTTTCAGCCCAGGAGACCCAGAGGAAGACGACCCTTTGGGATTATCAGTTCCATCCGTTCCACCCTTTGATACAGGGTGCTTCCTCTCATCTTTCGCTCATCCATTACTGAGTCTATTGTCTGGATCCATTGTGTTTATGGTGCAGAGCTGGGAAGCATGCCACTGTCTCAGGGAACATGGACACTTTGTTTCCTCGCAGCTTGATGCAAGCCGCAAACCCCCTCTGAGGTTGGAGGAATGCAGAAGAGTGGCTTCAAACAAAAGTCTACACCCTGTCTCAAAAATGTAAACTTTTGTTACCTTACAGCCTGAAATTAAAACATTAAATCTGACTTTTTTCCACCTTTATTTCCACATTTGACCCTACAGCGTACAAGTGAAAAACAAAATCTAAAAATTTCTGAACATTAATAATAAAAAAAAAACGAGAATAACTTGGATGGACAACTCTACACCCTGCTGAATTAGTACTTGTTAGAACAGTCTCCAGGCCGTCACAAAGGGCCTGTTCTTAGGCCCACACCAGCCCAGTCTCCAGGCCATCACACAGGGCCTGTTCTTAGGCCCATGCCAGCCCAGTCTCCAGGCCATCACAAAAGGCCTGACACTGTTTCCATTTTAGAGGAACCTTTCATTCAGTTTGGACAAACAATATAAAATGTATAACAAAAAACACAAAACATGCACATAGTTTATTGAAGGCTTTTCTAAATCGGGTTCCTCTCTCCAGTTGAAACACAGACAAAGAAAAATTACCATACCTGCAAGACAGTCGTTCATTTTTCTATTTTCCCAAACTCTCGATTTCAGCTCCGTAACTCCCTCCTCTTCCTTCAGGTGAGGTTACACCTACAGTATATGCCCTTTTGGAAGCATGTTCCTTCATTGCGCACAACACGTGTCAAAAATAAGATAAAAGTGTGTGTATGTGTGTGTGTGTGTGTGTGTGAGAGAGAGATGTGTTAGACTGTTTAACCAGTCACAACCTGAATATTGATATTGTAATGATGTGCAAATAATTTCCATATACAAAACATCAAATTTAGCATGGCCTGTACTGGCCTGTACTTGCCCTGTGTGTCATTAGAATACAGATTCTGCTAGCCTGTCCCACGAAGGATGTGCAGCAAAAATAAAATAAAAACGTCTGCTGTGTCGCTACGGCCAATTAACCAAGTGCATACTTGCTTGTCAACAGAAATCCCCCTCCATGTGAAAATCCAAAGGGCTTGTTAAAACCGAGCACCGCTGGGCTCTGCCGCAGACCCTGAATCCTGATAAATTATCCACCTCAAACCAGTGGCTGCTTTCTAATGAGTATCTTTAGCAAGCTGCTCTGCTTTTCCCCTGAGAAGACCAGAGATAAATGAGGTTTGGGTTAGCAGTCAATATATTTATGTAGTACTGTTGCAGTACTGGCAGCAGTGGTAGTTGCTGTATCATTAAATATAGCAGTAATAGTTGTACTACTGCTAGTAGTAGTAGTAGCAGCAGCAGCAGCAGCTGTAGTGGTATTAGTACTATTAGTACTAGTAGCAGTAGTAGTAATAGTATACTAGTAGTATCAGTAGTCATAATAGTATGCTAGTAATAGCAGTAGCAGTAGTTCTAGAAAAATATTGTGAAATTTAGACTAGATATATGAACATGTGTTGCTTGAAGAGGCACAGGATGAATCTATTAACCTCAGTTCAGTTAGTTTGGATGGCTTGGAATAGGAGCACCAAGAGATCAGCAGTCTGTCTGAGGGAAACATTTTCTTTGTCAGCAGTGTAATTTAAAAAAAAAAAAAAAGATTAGATTTTTTTTTAATCTTGATTTTTTATTGGTAAACCTCCACATTGAGGTTACTTCAAACAGAGCATTCATTTGTCATGTTTAACAGTAAGTGCTTCCTTTTGGGAATTTATCAGACTCTTATGTTCCTGAATGCTGCATATTTTCTGCAACTTTACAGCACTCTAAATGGTGATATGGTGTGTAGAAGAGGAATATTTAAAAATGATGTTTTTAAATATCTATTTTTGTGATGCTGCAGTTGGTTACCTGAACTGACTTGTGTTGTTTCTCCAGCAAGTGTTTTTTGTTGGGGTAGTTTTTAGCAACCTAATTTAATACAAATAAAAAAATTTAAAAATAATTTACTAACCTTTTCCTTCCCAGTGTTACAGCTGCCTACAATGATGTCTATCGCTGTATTACTGCACTGATCTTTTATGTGAACTATGATTGTTCCTACCATGTATTACAAATGTAAAATGTAATGCACTTCAGGTAACAGCTGAAATAAATGTATTTCTCTATTCAACACTGTGATGCTGAGAGGGGTGGTCTTTTGGCTCAAGGGGTAGACTTTTTGGTTCTTGGGGTAATCTTTGGCTGCTGTGTGTTTTGAGGGAGAATTTTTTCCCGACTATGAATGACAATTGAGTTTTTGATTTGTGCGTCCAGTTTTCTTCTGGATTTTTTATTTTTCTAGACAAGTCAATATTGGCCAATTAATGTATTTTGTGGGTTTCTGGCGTTTTCCATCCACTCACCATCTTGCACAGTGATCACAAACACCAACTTCATTTTATCCTCGGTTTTCCAGTCTTTGTTAAGCCAGCATCCTGGTGTATGTACACTATTGTTCTATTTATTAACGGTTCGAATTTTGCAACAATACTTTCCAGTAAGAAAAGCATACAAATTCCATTCTGAAAAAAAGCTGTTGAATGTCTAATTATCAATAACAAAATCACACACACACTCATACAGTAACTCATATTTGTCACCAAAGTACGGAATGCATCTGCTTTGACTTGAGCCATGCAGCATCCTCTGTACTGTGACATTTAACTTGTAACTGCACTAGCACATTTTCCTCCTCCCGTAGTCTTAGCTGTCTGCATTGCTTCCTACCTCACCTTCGTATCAATTACATTTTGTGTGTTTGCACTCCGTGCCTCGTAATTGCACTTGGTATAACCTCACTCTGAACGCCAGCCCAGATAATGGTGTATGTCAAGAAAATGAACAAAGATGAGAAAAGGAGTCTTGCATCGATAACGCGTTAGTTTTGAAGAGAACGAAATAGATCAATGCGCTAGCACTCTCTGAGATGCAGTATTGAAATACTCTTTAAAGATTAATTGGATAAGAGTCATTTTTGTACTTTACCGGAATCTAGTACACAGGTGGTCACAGGCCTCTTTAATTGCAGTCAAGCAGAAGGCGTTCGCCTTTTTTCCTGCAAAAGTAAGTAAATGGTGTCGTGTATTTCATGTAATAAAACCGTGTTAGGTATAAAAATGTCCTAAATTATGTTTCTGTACCGAATGAGGGAAACAATAATGTGTTTATTTATATGTTAGCTGCAGTATTTTGTCGAACTAACCGTGTTTTTTAACAAACGTTTGCCCACATGCCCGTTTGGGGCTAGTTGTCTAAATGGCTTTGAGGCAAGTTGTCACATGAGGCTAATTTAAATTTGTTTTTGAAGGAAATATGCATTGAGGAGAGGAAGGAAAGGAACAAACAAACGAAGGAACCAAAAATAAAGTGAGATGATGGTGCGAAATTATAAAAGAAAGACAGAGAATGGTAGCACAGCTCCGGATATAATGCTGAAGGCAGTCAGACAGGTGAAGCTGGAGAACATATCAATCAGAAGCACAGCAAACGATTTTAATATAAACTACCGTACTCTGGCTCGGTATTGTGAAAAGATTACCAGCGAAGAGATTGTCAGTCAGGCAGCCATGCCAACAACATTGGTTGGCTATAGAAAGCCACGGCAGATATTTCCACCTGAGTTGGAGATGCAGCTGGTTCATTATATTGCCAGGTCAGCGGACATTTATTTCGGTCTGTCGCCTAGTGAGACCAAAAGACTTGCCTACCAGTTTGCTGTGGCACACAAGCTGAAGTTCTCACCAACGTGGGCTGAAACAGAAAAGGCCAGCTCCGAATGGTTTACAGCCTTTTTAAAAAAGGCACCCAATGCTGTCGATAAGAAAGCCTGAGGCAACGAGCCTTGCCAGAGCTAGTAGCTTCAACCGGGAAAATGTAAATGCCTTCTTCGACAATTTAGCCAATGTGCTGGACAGGCATCGATTTGGACCGGGGACATATGGAATGTGGACGAAACTGGGGTGACCACGGTCCATAAGCCTGACAAAGTAGTGGCCAGACGCGGATTCAAACAAGTAGGGTCGCTGACCTCCGCTGAAAGGGGGACACTGGTCACACTGGCCTGTGCTGTGTCAGCCACAGGAAATAGTATACCTCCATATTTCATATTCCCCGTGTCAACTTCCGAGACCATTTTTTAAACAGCGGACCACCTGGCAGCAGGGGGCGGCAAATCCATCGGGGTGGATGAAAGATGTGCACTTTGTTGACTTTCTTAAACATTTCACTGAGCATACAAAATGCTCAAAGGAGAAACCATCTTTGCTGCTTCTGGACAACCACATATCTCATATGTCCATTGATGGACTCAATTACGCCAAAGAAAACGGCATAATTATGGTCTCGTTCCCACCCCACTGCTCTCATCGGCTTCAACCCTTAGACAGGTCTGTCTACGGGCCGCTAAAAAGGCACATCAACACGGCGTGTGATGCATGGATGAGGAACAATCCTGGGAAAACAATGACTATTTATGACATTCCTGGGATTGTGGCAATCGCGTATCCTGTGGCGGCAACCCCCCTGAACATTCAGGCTGGCTTTAGGGTAGCTGGGGTACAGCCTTACAACAGGGACATCTTTTTGGAAACTGAGTTTGCGCCATCCTATGTCACGGATCGCCCTGCCCCATCAGGCCCCAGCACCAACCCTGCCCTGCCAGGCACAAGCACCAACCCTGCCCTGCCAGGTACAAGCACCAACCCTGCCCTGCCAGGCACAAGCACCAACCCTGCCCTGCCAGGCACAAGCACCAACCCTGCCCTGCCAGGTACAAGCACCAACCCTGCCCTGCCAGGCACAAGCACAGGCACAGAGACACACCCAGACCCGGTCAGTTCCCATGCCAGCAGACTACCAACTCCAGAGGACCTCCGGCCATTTCCAAAAGCTGGTCCCGAAAACAAGCTAATAATGGAAGAAAGCGGCGCAGGACCGCAATTTTAACAGACACACCCGTGAAGCAAGCACTACAAATTGGAACATCGCAATCTAAAAAAAGGCTGTTTCTGGGGAATAAAAAGGCAAGGGTAAAAAGAAACCTGGACGAGTCAGCAGCGGATGAAGGGGAATGCTTATGCCTAGTCTGCATGGAGCCATTTTCGAACAGCCGCCCAAACGAGACTTGGGTGCAGTGGGAGATGCAAGAAGTGGGCCCATGATGCTTGCACCCCAGGCCACACAATTTATGTGTGCCAGAACTGTGACTCGGAAGATGAGTCTGATTAGATGAGTTCTGTAATGAAATGTACTTGGTTGTTTTTTGAATTTTAAAGTAAAAAGAAATGTTTTCTTCACAATTACTGTGTTGTGTTCTTATTTGTTGATAATCCAATGTGACAATTTACCCACTGGTGGGGTAAGTCGTCCCAAGTGCACACCCTCTATGTAACTGTCTACAACTCCATACTGAAATAATACATGAAAATGCAATTCATACAAAATATGTGCCCAAGACTTCCACCTTTCATTTGGTATGACATTTATACCACTCTGATGTATTGTGCCCAGTACAGGTAAGACACAGTGGAAAGTGTGCCAACATACCCCGCTCTCCCCTATATACCTTGGCTAAGTGCAGACATTAATAAAATGTAACTCACACTGCAGGCTGTAAGAGGATAGCAGCCATAAATCAACCATATTTTTCTGAGGAACAACTGGAACAAACTTAAACCTATACTTTTTCCTCTTCTTAATTGCTTTCTTATTCTACTAATACAACTAGTTGTAATAGTAGTTAGTTGAATATGGGCCGTGGGACGGGGAGCATTTACTGTATTTAATCACTGATGAATCAGCTAACCTTAAGAAAGATTCCTTAAGAAGTATGCCTAACTTCTCAGCTGCTCAAAACATGTTATCTAAACAGCACGCGACCTTGAAAAAAACACGAGCATGTTCTTCTGCACCATAATTAATCCTGTATGTGCATCATCCCAATACTCTCAAGTGACTCTATACGCCACCTCTTAGCGTGGCATTTGCACCGCTGGGCAAACTAATTAGATCTTACTCTTCAAATATGAATCTCCCTCTGTGTGTGTTTTTTTTAAATTATCTTGCGCATTTATTTCTTCCAGTGTGTGCGTACACACATGCTTGTCGCGAATCTACAGTCCATACAATAGTACAATCTGTTTCAGGTCAGATAGCTGTGCCCGCTATTCTTGCATACCCACGGAGAATTGCGGGGTAATGGACGTAATGGAGCCAGTAAATGGGGTTATTAACACTTGATCAACGTGGGAGTTGGATGTCCAAAGTAGATATGTCCATTACTGTAGTACTAAAAAGTAATGCAAGTGGACATCGCCAGAACAATTCCGAATTGCGCAATATTTCACACAATCGTTTTCGTTACAACGCCCGCTTATTCAGACAACTTTACAATTAAGAGTTTTAATACCTTAATAAAGTAGTTACGTTTAAAAAATATATTTTATCAGGGAGAGACATTTCACCGTTCATATTCAAAATAACTTATTTTGAAATATTCTACGTCAATGGTATACCTGCAATGACGTGCACAGGTGGGCATTTTGAGACTTCCCCAACCTTTTTTCTAACGCCTAATGACTTGTTTAGCGGCGATGCTGGGATGAACCATTCACCCTGAGAATAGTAGTTACAACCAGAAGGACTTGCACTGGGCTGCCTGCGCTATCAAAGAATAATGGTGATTAAACTTAGAACGCACAGGAACGCAGTTGAACAGCCGAGGCGCCTCCAAAATAAAATATATATATACGGTTATGATAGAAAGTTAGCTCACTTCAAGGACGTTTACACCCCTCCCCCTGAGCACACTGGCTGAATCCATTCTCTGTATCAAAGTGCGTGTATGGTATCCTGTCCCAAGCAACGAAGGATATTCAGAGGAAAAGGACACATATTGGGGGAAGAAGAACCCGATGTCATTTGAATGTTGCGGGTGCTTTAGGTAGTGCGCACAAACTTGGATTACGACAGTTTTTCCTACTTTGCGCATCGGTGACATTTGATCTCAGTCTTTTTAACTGTTTTACATTGCTTACTGCATACCCAAATCTAGATGATCTGGAATAGTTGGATACTTTACTTGGTGAGTCCGCTGATATTGTTTTTTATTCTTTGTATTGTCTTTTACCTGCTTGCTGTACACGCTGCGTCTGCATTTGCGTTTGCCACTTTCAACTCGTACTGTATCGTAGAAATCATCTGAAATTATGAAGGGCGAAACTGTCTTTTTTGGCAGTATAGTTCTTGCATACTGTGACCATATTAAATCCCACGTACGGCTGGTAGTATTTAAGTATTCATATGACATTCGTTCTAGTCTGTGTTTTCTTCGAGTGTAATATTTTAAAATGTGCACATCAACTAATGCCCACCGCGTACAAAAACAAGCATTAGAGAATCTCTAATAGTAAAATAAGACTATTTTTGGAAAAAAGACTGCCTAGTCTATACAAATTAGATTAGGGAGGTTATACTAAAGGTTTCTCGAGGTGGACGTCGCTCACGTTTTAAACTGATGGGGGCAATACGCACATCTCTCCGTGATTTCTCATTCTGTTTATTCAAATCGAAGGACTTTAATAAACACACTGAAACTAATTGACTTCCTTATTTTTTTCCACAACGATGAACTTGTGTTGGAAATGCAACAGAAGTACAGTACTAAAAAAGCAATTTGATTGCCTCAATCCAACCGAACCAAAAACACTGACAGAGAGCAAACTCTGCAAACTTGTCAAACGTGAAGTATGAATACAATTATTTCCGCCGTGTTCGTGTTTACGGAGGGTCTTGTGGAATACAGGAGAAATACATGACGAAAACAATTAAGTGAGCCGGAAGACTAACGAAACAAAGCATGAAAACATGTATTGTGTCCATCGCGTGCTGAAAGCACTGGGTTCAATCCATCGCGTGCTCTGACCGTTTTTAAGTCTACATTTGCGTGCAGACCGGGCATTGCGAGGGCAAGAGGTGGTGTGCTTTGGTGGTGTTTTTTTAAAACAGGGATAAACGAGGAACATACATCAATAAACCCTAAAATCCAACCGTGTGTAGAGTCACCTGATTTTAGAGACACCAAAATTACCTGTTCTCCTTTTAACTGCAGAACTCGAGTGCTGGTCCATTGTTATTTCCAAGCACATTTAACTGTGTACCAGTAGGTGGCGCTTCCATAATATTTTATTCCATGCCACTAATCAACAGCGACGGTTACATATTATTATTATTATTATTATTGTTATTATTATTATTATTATTATCAATGATAATAATGTTGCATAATGTATTTTCTTTCTAGACCCTAAATCAGTCCAGGTACAGTTTGAAAGGTCATAATTGAGTGTTATGATCTCTGTCTCTGGGCAATCAAAGTGATTTAAGTTGACTGCAGAATAAATTCATCTCAGTCTCTGTAAGTGTTCTCAGTTAGGTTGTGAATGTCAAGTTACAACTCACACGGTGATATACAAAACCGACAGTGCATGCCAAGGAGCATTTGAAACATGGCGAGGTTGACGGGGTACAGAAGCACAGAGCAGAATAAGCTTTAGGGACCTTCTCTAGTGGATTTCCTCTTTGAGTAATTTAGATACGTAAAGTCCATTTAGAAGTGGAACATGTTTCATACCACCCAGCCACTCCCCTGTCAGGTTGCCCCTGGTAAGGGATGCCACTGTGAAGCGAACAGTGGCTTGCAAAAACTGTGGCTGATGGAATGGGCATTGTGAGATGGGAGTCAGTATTTACACATTCAACAATATTCCAGTTTATGGACAGGCTGGCCTCCAAGGGTAATTGTAAATTTCACACAGAAACTCTGACAAGTGATACCGCAGACATGTAGCAGTAGGTTTTTTGATTAGACAAAAATAGAATAATTCTTGGTCCACATTCAAAGCGCTACTTCTGGCACAAGCTAAAGACCACACATTGCCCAGTCCACGCCATCACAGCTGTCAGGCATGGTGCTGGCAGCTTCATGTTATGCGGCTGCTTCTCTTCAGCAGGCGCTGGGGAGAGTGTGAGGATACAGGGGGGAAACGGATGGCACAATGTACAGGCGAACCTAGAAGGAAACCTGCTTGTCTGTCAAGTGTTCAAAACTGGGGTGAAAATTCAAATCTCAGCAGGCGAAGGTAAGTCAAAGGTAACGCCACAGAGGAATGGTTTAAAAAGGAAGAAAGTCAGGGCTTGATGGGTGGCTTATGCTGTTAAGGCACTGTTCTAGTGTGTGGATGAGCCCCACGGTCTGCATCCTGTTAAATCACTGTTCTAGTGTGTGGATAAACCCCACGGTCTGCATCCTGTTAAATCACTGTTCTAGTGTGTGGATGAGCCCCACGGTCTGCATCCTTTTAAATCACTGTTCTAGTGTGTGGATGAGCCCCACGGTCTGCATCCTATTAAGGCACTGTTCTAGTTTGTGGATGAGCCGCATGGTCTGGTATTGAATGCAGACTGTGCTGTTGCTGACTGGCCAGCAGGGCAAGATACAACACATAATTGGCAATAGTTGCGCCCGGGGGACTCACAGCTGTGGTGGCTGCCAAAAGATGCTGACTGAGGGCTGAATACTTACACAATAAAAAGCATATTTGAAAGGTTTATAAAATGCAGTCCATTATTATTATTATTACTAGTGTAGTTGGGTTTGCATGCAACTCAATGTGCAGCTAACTACATGGATACTCAGTAACCCTTTTCAACAGCAACAAGAATGGTGGAGGTTTCAGATTTGGGTAGAGTCGGCCCAGTGTCAGTGCTTTGGGGTTCAACATCTCCCTTGAGCGTCTTGCTCATGTGAACGACCCCAGGATTGGAGCCAATGTCCTCCAGGGTTTTCTGGCTTCAGGTCCACTTCATCAACCCCTGTGCTGCCTAAAATAAGTCAAAACAGTGCAGGTGTGAGTCAGCCGATTTCAAGTGCCAGTATAGGTCACATGTTTAGAATTTATGCCCATTCCTCATGAAATCTCTCTCTTGAGAGCTTTTAAAAGGGCTTCCACAGCAATGGGTATTTATTTGCTGTGACATTTTGCACACAGCCCCCGCTCTGTTGCCAGGTGACTCGCTCCCAGCAATGCAATCACCCAACTCATTTGTGATGCACTCGAGGATCAAAAGCCACAGACCCGGCACGAAAAAATGTATCATGTTACGGGAACACATATCAATTTGTGTGGTAATCATAAACAAATTGTCACAGGTGAACTTTGGTTACCAAGCCATGTAAGAGGCCAGGGTTCCCTGAGTTAATTCCCTCTGAAACGTGTGATCAGTGCTCTCCCCCAAGAGGAAGAAGGGCTGAAAAAGAGCTGATTTCAGAAATGACACTCTGGGATACCTTAAGGCGAAGTCAACCACTTCATATTGCACTACGGAGTCAGCAGAGAAACACCTGGGGAATATGAAACACAGTCTGGCTTTTTATTTTTGAAAGCACATATTGCTTTGCTGAGAGTCATTAAAAATGAAACATATATTTCCTCCTGAAATATTTATTGTGTTGCAACCTTCCAAATTTGCTTTTGCAAAAAAAAAATGTGAACATTGCAAAACCCGTTGGATTTTAAAATTCGGGGGTAGTGATATTAAAGATGATGGATTTATCCCTTGGTAACCTTTTTTTCCCAATGTCATGCAATAGCAGCGGTGAGCATAATATTAACTTCAAGCTTGTTATGAGTGCAACCACATGCTAGTCGTGTGTTCTACTGCAGCACTTGCTTATTAGTCCGATTATTGTTATTGCGTCACCGTTTATTACCATGTTAAATATTTGTGATATTTTATCGGAGGCCTGGGTGAAATGATTCACCTTAGCGAGCTGAGAAATGTCAGAAGTTTCTTTTCCATTTGAAATGTGATGTAGGCTTGCTGTAAAAAAAAGGTGTAGTACACTAAACCCACTGATCTGAGTTCAGTATCTCGTGTGTATCAAACACAAAAAAGGACAGCATGGCATAACTACTGTACTGCAGGAGGTCATAGGAAAAGGAACTAGAATTCCCCTTAAAAAGTCTTGACATTTGAATGCTTCCCAGATCTACATTTTTTATCTTGTATTACTTCAGACATGTGATAGAGTGCTCCAGGCCTTCCGGTGATGGGGCAATGCCACTACTCACTCTGGGGAATGGGAGACCAGTGTTTCTTTGTAAGATCGGATATATCGGTTTCTGGATTTCATGCCTTTCAACTTCTGCTGTTAATTATTTAATTTGTCCAATTATTCACACGATCTAGCATTTTAGCTCAATTTCTTGTTAATGAATATCCAGAACTGCATCCAGTGTGGACTTGAATACTCCAAGAGTCTCTGCTTCTACTACATGACCTGGGCGAGCTGTTCCAGGCATTGACAACTCTCTGCGTAAAAAAGAAAAATGTTCTGATATCACTGAAAAATTTACCTTTAACTAATTTAAGTACCCTTTTGTTCCACTAACTGAACTCAACCTGAAACATCTTTGATAGTTGTCTTTGTTAATCCATTTCATGAATTTAAAAACCTCAATCAAATTCCCCCCTTAAACTCTGGCTTTTTTTAATGAACCCAATTGAACACATGGGAGATTCTGCAGCGGTGCCCGAGATAGCATTTTCCACCACCATCAACAAATCACCAAATGATGGAATTTATTGTGGAAGAATGGTGTTGCATCCACTGCAATAGAGTTCTAGACACTTGTAGAATGTATGTCAAGGCACACCAAAGCTGTTCTGGCAGCTTGTGGTGGCCCAACTCCCTATTAAGACACTTTATGTTGGTGTTTCCTTTGTTTTGGCATCAATATAACCTCCTTTTGACCAGAGGTGCTGGTATTGAGCGATGAGGCTGAGGGTACCTGCCTTATCTCATGCCATGGCTGGTTAGGCATCGCCCTGTGGGACCAACGGTCACCGTCAGCACCGGCACGGTCAGGATTAGATGCCAAAGAATCAGTGCCTCCGCTGAGTTCAGCAGCCTTGAGCCCCAGCACACTGCACTTCTTAAACACATTCAACAAAACGTGTTTATCTACGACAGACAGCGTGTGAAGTGAGTGTATGCATCATCTGCCTGGGAGCTACATTTATATCTGTATCTGTTCAGCATCTATTTTCTCAGTCTCCCCCCTGTCCTTTCCTTGCTGTGTGTGTGCGTCATTCGAGGAGTCTCGTCGTGGCGTCTCCTGTTAATCACATTTAGAATGTCAAATGGGACAGCTACCACTGGGTTATTATTTCAGTTGACAGGGAGTTCCCTGAAGACAGGTTCTGGCTTCAAGAGAAAGCCACCACTTTTGCCTGCAAATAGAGGTTTTGTGTGTGGCTGATATTCAGCTCATCATGTTAAGATTTCTGCAATTCTATTTGTTTTATAATTTTTTTTTGTCATGCAGTAAAAAGGCGTCTTTAGTTATAAATGTAGCTCTTTTAGTGTCCTTTGGAAATGTGGTGTCATTGCCATGGTTACTGCCCACTCCCCGAAGGAGGGAGTGGCCATTTCCCATAATGCTCAGGGGGTTTGGGTCAGTTGGAAAGTGTCTGTGAAATGAAACCGTATCATCTGTTGCCCAGGTCATGTTTGGACCATTTCAGGACAGTTACCACTGTAATGAAAGTGGGCTGAAACCAAAGCAAACTGAAAAAACACTTCTCCTTTGTGAGAAACCGTATTATGATAAAATAATTATGCCATATCTAATGTTTCTGTCATGGTTCAGTGTAACTTGAATTGTGCTCGTTTATAAGGTCAGTAATGTCCATTGTTCTGGGCCTCTGAGTGGCACGACCAGTAAAGGAACTTATTCTAAGTTGCCCACTGCAGCCTGAGGTGCGTCAGAGTTACGGTCGACGGCTTAGCGAGTTCTGTTTCAGAGGAGGCAATTCAGTTTGCTTTTGTCACTGCTGGTCCCAGAGTTGCAGCGGTGATTTTGCATTACAAGGGGAGGGGTAGTTGAATTAGAACAGGGAACAATTGGCCACCAATTTGGGAGGAGAAATAAATGTAAAAAAATAGAGTAATGTCCACTGTTCCTTAGTCAGTGAACTCCATAGTTTCTCTGAGTATACGGCCCTTTTGTAATTCAGGTTTAAGTGTGCAGGTGTGGTTTTTCACCTGCTTTTGCAGTGCGTGGAACAGGTTTTGTAGTCTGAGGAGTTTGAAGGAGGATTGATGGAAAATTGATGAAATGGGTTCAGCCATGATACCCAGAGGACAGTTCTGTAAATGGAGCTGTCAGATCATCCCTGTAACCGATACGGAATATTAATATTACCCCAAAAACATATCTGTGGTGCAGCCCACTGCAAATGATTGAATTTCCCTCCTTAAAGGAACAACAAACAAAAAAATGCCAAAAAAAAAACCCCCAAAAACATAAATATGCTATTTATCAGATGCTTTTATCCAAAGCGACTTACAGTAGTGAATGTATACATTTTCCAGTATATGTGGTCCCAATGGGAATTTAACCCACAACCTAAGCATCGTCAATGCCATGCTCTACCTACTGAGCCACGCATAACCACTGTGTTCTGTAATTACATTCTAAGTTCTGGTTACAGTTTGTTAAGACAACAGAGGAATCCATGTGTATTCTTCTGACACACATAATCCATAAACATTTCCTAAACACTGTGGACAGGCCGCCCTTCTCATTGTGTTGCATCAGGTGTAGGTGAAAGTTGCCCGTGAGTGCTGGTCTGAAGTCAGTTTTGTATTTTTCTTCCTAATGGCTAAGGTTAGAATTTGGGTAGAGTTAGCTGGTCCTGGACTAGTGCTTTGGGTTAACTCCTCCGTTGAGCATTCCATCACTGCTGTAGCTCTGCATTCAGCACATCACAGGGCCACTCTGAGGTGTCCTGAGTGGTATGGCCTGGATCCTGTAAATGTTCCACCATGGCTATTGACTCAAAATTAAATAAAAATGTGGTGTTTCTTATTTTTCTTCACAAACACAGTTTGGCGAGTTCAACCAAAGTTAAGAACTGGTGTTGGTTGAATCCATTCATTGTGCCGCAGGAGCGCACCAGATGTGCACAGGGTCACCTGCAGCTGAACTGGATAACGGGGACTTAAACCTTACTTTCCCTCCAACTTTATTTAAAGACAATCCAGGGTGCTCTTGTCTTTCTGAATGCCCAATACAAACCCTGCGCTTGCCCACAACAGGACGTCTCAGCCATCTGATAGGAGGCACAAGAGAAACTGCTGTTCTACCTTCAGTCCAAACTACCTTCACTTCAATGTACGAAACCTTATGAGATGGAAGAAACCTGCTTGATGCTTGCTCGATTGGTTGATCGGTTGATTGATCTTTTACTTATGTTTTTTATTTTTAAACATGACATTTTGTTTCTTGGTGCCTAAACAATATAGATTAGATACATAAAAATATTAAAAGTAAGAAAAAACCCCCAATAAAAGCACAAAAACATCCCATTATCCCATTCATGTGTATCAGGTTTAAAATCTTTTAAATGCTTCATGCTCTATAATTAGTCTACATGGTGTTTCGTTTAATGTCTGCTGAGAGTAAATTACAAGAATACTGTATTAAAACAATCTGATTACAGACTGTTATCAAAGTGTTTGAGTTACACTCTTAAGCCCTTAAGTAGTTGAGTGCTTTACCTGGTTTCCCTTATAAAAATATGCAGCTAACTAAATGAATAATGTGTCAGACGAAAGCTCCCTCGATAGGTAATCAGCAAGTCATTAATGTCATGTAAAATGCTAATTTTATGACTGGAATGCCATACATTCACACTTGAACACAGCATGAATATGTCTCCTGCAGTAAATATGCTTTGTGTCATTTCCTGAGGTTTGGGGGCTGACTGCTGGGGCATGCGGTTTTCCCATTTAATAAATGCTGCTCAAAGTCATCCAGCAGTCATGGGATTTAAAAACACAAAGTCACCAATCACCTGCCGTTTCTTTTAATGTGATGGAGAAACTGCAGGTGTTTACTTTTTTTATTCCAAGACCGTTGTGTGTATTGGCTTGTTTCAGTAGGTCTTATTTTCTCTCTCTTTAAAGTCTTAGATTAAAAATTCTGCTAACAGGAGTGGACTGCAAGCGCTGGCCTCTGAGTTAATTTATGGGACCCGTTATGGAGGTGCATTTATTGGTTTTGGTCTTAAAGCAGAGCTGGCTGTCCAATTACCTGCTAATCTGGTCTTCGGTTTAGACGGGCTTCATGTACAGAGCCACGGGCCTATTGGTCATGTTGTCCCCAGGCTTGATGGACTAGGAGAGCTGGGTGTGGCTCATGTGTAAAGCATTTGACCTGAGACACACTGAACAACTGATTTTTATTTGCATTATTTATTCTTTAGTTTTCTTCTCCATTAAGTCTTTGTAAAAAAAAGTAATAAAAAAATTAGTCTTTGTACAATTTTTTTTCTTTTCCATTGTGTATAATATACATCTTTGTAATAGTATATAATTTGTCTTTAGTTATGTTTATATAGATTTAAAATGGTTTTACTTGTGTTCTCATTTACAAGGCAGTTCATTAATAGTTAATAAGCCGCCTAGCTCTCCACGCTATTACACCCGCTTTAATTTATTCTCGTTTAAGTGCTAATTAGCCACTGCAGTTAGTTCCTGAACAGCCATTGGCACCATTAATCCCCCTGGTCTTGGAATAACCTGTATTGATTTAGCATCCTTCTCCATTATTCATTTATACATGTACTTATTTATTTTTTTTAAATTAAGAAAAACATTATTTAGGATTGATTTTTTTTTTCTGGACAGGGCTGGTGATTCTTCAGCCGAGTCGGGGGGAGGCGGGCAGGTGGGGAGTCCCAGGGGTTGCGCGATGGGAGTTGCGGAGTTGCAGAGTTCCGATGGGCATGTCGTCACCCAATCCTCACTCCCCCCTATCAGTTTTCCATCATGACACACACACGGGGGCATGGATTATGTGTCAAAGCAGAGATTCCCGGGCCTTTTGTGAGGATTGTCTCATATGGGCAGGGACACTGAGAAGGTTATTCTCTTCGGCGCGGTGGGGGTGTTAATTCACCGCAGTGCGCATTGTGTCTCACAGAGCACTTCAGAGGGGCTCAGGCCGCTCGTCCTGTCATGGCTGTTGAGTTCGTGCACGTCTTGGCCTGTGTTAGCCTGCTGAGACGAGTGCATTACAGAGCCACTTGAGATTGAGCGTCTCAGTCTGACGGCTAATGTTCACATTTCATTTCATAATCCCCGCAGTATTATCGCGTGATATGCCGATATGCTAGTGTTTCATTAGAAAGATGCACCACGCTTTTTTTTTGTAACCGAAACGACCTCCCTTTGTTTTGGCATGTAATTCATCCGTTTCTCTCGCGCTCATTCCTGTCTGCAGGGCACCATGCCGTCCATCATCCCCGTTTCTGTCACGCAATTTCACAATGAAGCCAGCTTGCTTCGCTAAAGACCCAGGTCACTGCCACAGAGTGGTGATGTCACTGTCGGGAGTGAGAGCCATGCACAGGGCTGCACTCTGATGCATTTGTGAGGAGGATCTCATTCTTTTACACGTGGGAATGGTATCCAGTGTCCAGATCCTCACAGCACAAGTTCTTTTTCTTTTCTTTCTTTTTTTTCAAAACTAATTTCCTAATTTTTGTAATGTCCAATAATAATGTTTATTTATAGTCCTTTTTCCCAATTTGGTAGCCAATTGTACCCTATTTCTAATTCAGCTATCCCTTCCCTCATACTACGAGCTCACCGCTGCAACCCTGGGACCGGCAGTGACAAAGGCGCCGAACCACCCCCTCTGAGACGGAACCTCGACCGTGACTCCGAAACACACTTAGCCACTTTGCATGCGGTGAGCTCCTGCCAGCTTCCCTCCCCCCTCCCATAGTCAGTCTTGCGCAGCCGGGGTACGAATCCCGGCTGCATTGGGCTTTCACTTCGGGCGAGTGCCCTTTCCGTTACACCATCCGGGGGCCCTTTATTTGTGGTCCTGTCTCATCGCTTCAATGTCCTGAGTACATTCTGGAGAGCTCAGGCAGGCAAGCAGTCTTTCCCAAAGCCACCGCTTCTTTTCTCTCCACCAGCTGGTCTCTGCAGTCATTTTATTGGAGGAGTGCACTTCAGGCCCTATTCAGAGTTCAGTTAAGTGCACGCAACATGAGAATAAGTTGAAAATTAAGCACCTTGTCTGTCTGTTCGTATTCAGACGTTGAACGTATTTGTGGAATTATGCGCCCTCTAGCAAGTTGCACGACTTGGGAGGGGTTTTCCCAAGATAGAGGCTTGTCTGGATACGTTCGATATTCCGACTTTGACTTAAGTTAAAAGATGTTTGCTCCAGAAAAAAAGGTTGAATAAGCGCTCACCACTGCCTGGCCATTGTTTGTAAGAGCATTTATACAGGAAAAAAAAGATAATTGCTCATTGTCAACTTTGAGAGAAGTTGCACTGTATAATTTATAATAGTGTTTCACCCCATTCACCAGCATTTATAATTCTCCATTTTGCCTTCTTCTCCATCTCAGCTACTGTGTGATTACCTACACAGGTGCTTCTCCTTTTGAACCCTCCTTAATTTAAATCCTGGGAACACGCCGGCGCAGACAATAGTGTGGTAAATGTACTCTTAAAAAAACACACCATGAAGCAAAATGGATTGGGAAAATGTATATACAGTCATGGCCAAAAATATTGGCACCCTTGCACGTTTAAAAAAAATCCTCACTATTTTCTCTAAAATAAATTGAAATTGACTGTTTTCACTGTACAGAAAACTTTGTTTTTGATTCAGAAATTAACATATCATTTTAAATCATATTTAAACAGAATCGCATTGACACCCTAGATGTAATATTTGGTAGCACGGCTTTTGGAGAAAATAACTGCAATCAAGTGCTTACACCTCCTACACCTCTACTGGCAGTTTGTTTCTTCTTTTGCAAACTGCTCCAATTCTCTCAGATTTGAAGGGTGCCTTCTCCCAACTTCTGTTTACAGATCTCTGCACAGGTGTTTAATAGGATTGAGATCAGGACTTATTGCTGGCCACTCCAGAATATTTTCTCTTGAACCATTCCTGGGTGCTTTTGGATGTGTGTTTTGGGTCATTGTCCTACTGGAGGATCCATGACCTTCTACTGACACCTAGTTTTCTGACACTGGATAGCACATTTTGCTCCAAAATGCCTTGGTAATCCTCTGATTTTATGATGCCCTTAATATGTTCAAGGCGTCCAGTACCAGAGGCAGCGAAGCAGTCCCACAGCATTATGGAACCTCCACCATATTTGAGTGTGGGAGTGTTCTTTTCTTTAAAAGTCACATTTTGTTGTCTGTAAACAAACGCTGATCTGCATTGCCAAAGAGCTCTAATTTGGTTTAATCTATCCACAGAGCATTTTCCCAGAAGGATTTAGGCTTGCTTAGGTGAGTCTTGGCAAAGATTAATTGGGCCTCCTTGTGTTTCATTTTCAGCAGGGGAGTCTTCCTTGGTCTCTGACCGTAAAGCCCTTCTGGTTCAGTGTCCGGCATATGGTACGGGCTGAAACCATTACCCCAGACCTCGCCAAGTTCTTTCAATGTCGTACAAGGTGTTTTTTCAATGGCTCACACCAACCTTCGACAAAATCTGAGATACATTTTCCTCTTACCACCATGTCCTGGGAGATTCTTAACAATTCCATGAGCAGCAAACGTCTTGATAATATTACGAACTGCGGAAACAGGAATGCCAAAGTCTCTAGAGATGACCTTATAGCCTTGTGAATGCTTATGTTTTGTGATAATAGTTTTTCTGATGTCCTCAGACAGCTCTTTTCTCTTCACCATTGTCACAGAGGAACTGGGTAGTAGAACGAGCTGTTTTCTCATTTTAAAATGGAAAATTGGTTAGTTGTACCATGTGGGTACCTGCAACCTGTCACAGGTGAGTTGAATTACACTGCAAATGAGAATCTATTTCTTCCAACCAGATGTATTTAAATTGTTCTAAAGGGTATCAATAATTGTGTCATGGCCACTTTTCAATTTTGAAGCCATCAAATATATTTTTACATTTGTATTATTATTGATCGAACATGTGCTGTTGTAAATCAAACAGATGAACTGTGTGAAGACTGAAAGTTGTTTCAATTTCCAATTATTTCTGAAGATATTGAACATCATCTACATGAAATGTAAGGGTGCTAATAAAAGGGTTGAAGGCATTGGTCAAGGCAGTGGAATCGGGGTGATTAACGGCCACGCCTACTGGCAGGGCAGCTAGGGCACACAGCTATGCTGCATTACCTAATTGTGCCTGTGTGCTTAAAACTGCTCTGCTCTACATTTTACATTTACATTTTAAGCATTTAGCAGACGCTCTTATCCAGAGCGACTTACAAGATGTGCATTAATACAAGGTGAGAACAATCAAAGTTAGCGTACAAGATCAGTGCAGTAAAACGGCAAAAGACATCATTGCAGGCGTCTGCGTATCATACCTGTAACATTGGGAAAGAAAAGGTTAGTGGGTTTTTTTTGTTGTTTTTTTTAGGTTTTTTTTGAACAAGTAAACAGTGGTGACGACAGATTGACTAGATGGACAGTGTTCAGTGGTAGTGGAGTCTGAAGAGGTGGGTTTTGAGTCTCTTGCGGAAGATTGGAAGTGATTCCGCAGTATTGACCGATTGCGGGAGGTCGTTCCACCAACGAGGGACCAGGACAGAGAAGAGGCGAGACCGCGAGGAGCGGCTGCCAGGCGCCCGGAGGGATGGGGCAGTCAGTCTGCCAGCGGAGGCGGAGCGGAGGGGTCTGGACGGGGTGTAGGGCATGATGAGTGACTGGAGGTATGGGGGAGCAGTACCTCTGGCCGCTTGAAAAGCAAGCACCAGTGACTTGAATCTGATGCGTGCTGCGATGGGGAGCCAATGCAGAGAGGAGAGTAGAGGGGTGACGTGGGTGAACTTCAGCTGGTTGAACACCAGGCGAGCAGCAGCGTTCTGGACTAGTTGCAGTGGCTTGATGGCACAGGCCGGAAGGCCTGCCAGCAGGGAATTGCAGTAGTCCAGACGTGAGATCACCAGGGCCTGGACCAGGAGTTGAGTGGCCTCTTGGGTGAGGAACGGTCTGATCCTCCGGATGTTGTGGAGGGAGAAACGGCAGGTCCGGGAGATCGCTGCAATATGGCTCGAGAAGCACAGCTGGTTGTCCAGGGTTACCCCAAGACTCCTGGCAGACTGGGACGGAGACACTATGGAGCCTTCCACGGTAATTGACGCATCAATGCTCTCTTAGTAGGTGGCTGGAACACGGAAGCTGAATGCCATCCGAGATCCCAAACAATGTCACTGAAAAGTAGCGAAAGTCTGTCTGTCTGTCTGTGTGTAGTGAAATTATAGTGTTTGGCTGAAAGGCACATTTTATTTTGTTTGTTTTGATTTATTGTTTTTAGCTGAAGGCCGTGAGGGGGATGGCCAAAGTGTTTTTGTTCCATTTGTACAGTGCCAGTTTTCTCTCTCCCTCTCTCCCTGTGAGAGAGATATTAAAAATCCTGCTCCAAAGACCAAACAATCCAACCCCTGTGTCCTGCTGTTCTGTTCCAATCCTGGTTTCGTCGCACGGTATGTGACAATATCCTATATACCGCACATCAATGCCCATTCATAGTTTCCAACTATGCAGCCATTCGTGTTAAGCCCTGCCGGGCTGCTGTCCACAGTCAGGACTGGATACCAGGCCATGGGGCACACCTGAACACCGGAGCCTAGTGCCTTAACAGGGTGAGTCACCTGGCATCACCCCTACATTTGCTCTTTAAAAGCAATCCCGTTTCTCATAGATACGCGCTTCTCTCCACTCTGTTATCTGATATTGCCTCTGGTCTTAGCTCAGGCCTCTGGAACTTTCATTCACAACCGCAGTTCCACTGAATCATAGTCAGCTTGGCTCACTTTTTGTACCTTCTTTTGAGAAGTTCAATTAAGAGTTATAGCTGATGTGCAGCATGTTTTCAGTGAATGGGGTATTTTAAAATTACGATCCTGAATGGGCTTAATGGACGTTTTTTTCTCATCATCAAACATTCTTGGGTTCTTGTGTTATGTTCTGGTCCATCCACCAAGATCAAAAAACCTCCAACTGACATGAAAAAAGTGAATCACAAAATGAATTATTAAGAATGTCCAGACATTAGTCTGCACAGGCTAGTATTATAATAAATGTATTAACTCTGGCAATTATATATTGATCATTGAATTGTGTATATAAACAGAATGGGGAAGTCCTATTATTTAATTGTACTACCTTTATTCCTGTGCATTTTCCATCAAATGGATTCCCGTGCATTTTCCATTCGGGCCTACTCTTACCCTTAAATCGACAGGACATTGTGTTAGCCCAATCATGCTTAAGTCTGAGCTTGCTCCAGCCAATCACAGGACATTGTATCATGGTTCATGGTTCTAAACAGTTCATGGCCCTAAGCAACTAAATGAATGAGTGTAAGAAATGCAATACCGGTCTCCATAGATTATTCCACTGACCTCTGATATGATCATTCAGCCAGAGCACTGCATTATTATGCTGTCTCATTGGCCACCTGGCCTGGAACTTGTGCAGATCTGTGTCCAATCAGAGCTCTGTTTCTTCAGGAGTGATAATGAGAGGGCTGCAGGGCAGACCATAGGCACCTTCAGCTTGAAGCGGATGAGTTGGGAAACCGATGTTAACCATCAGTATTTATTCACATCAACATAATTAACCACAACCGTTACCCTTTCATCCTCACAAAATTCAGTCTGGCCTTTGTTTACAAAAAAATAATGAAAAATGAAAATGTATTACCGCTGGATTCAAGACTGCTAGTGACAATTCCAGCACCCTTTCATCTTCCAACTCAGATTAATTAACAGGAAAACGATGTATTTTGTCTTCATGCCTCTCTTCATGAAGTTAAAAGAAAGCAGAGCTCTTTCTCTTTAGTTGATAGTGTGAGCACAGCCTGTCGTCTCTGGGTAGCCTGGTCTGCCTTTGCAGTCTCTATGACCAGGCTGTGCTCGCTGAATCTATACTATGTCAGTGTATTTCTCTTTTGATGTTTCCTGCTGTGGACAGGTAGTCTCACTGTGGCACAGTGTATTCTCTATTCTCTTTTCAGGGCCTGAAAAGAGAATATGCACTTCTTCTCCCCCTTACTTTCCCTCCATTCCTCTTTCTCCATCCTCTGCTTTCCCCTCTCTCCCTCTCTCTGTTTTATCTCTGTCTCCCTCTCCCGTGCTCTCATTGTTTCTCTCTCCACTCTTTTTTTTAGTTTAGTTTGGGAAAGCTGAACTAGTGAATCTTGCTTGCTATGAGAAACCAAATTAGTGTGCATGCTTGCAAGTTCAGCACCTTAAGATACTTGTTTGAAAAGCGCTTTATAAATAAAATGTATTATTATTATTATTATTATTCATAATTAAGTGTGGAATACTACATTCTACAAATTGATTAACAAATGATGAGTTTAGTAGAACACGATGTATTAGGAGTCCAGTTTTTGTGGTTTTCCACTACAGAACCTAACTGAACCCTATCCATGCTGGCTCAGGTAGGGGTGCTTTCCCACTGTCTTTTGGGTACCGTACAGCTTGTTAAAAGTGGTCTGAGGTAACAAACCTGGTGCAGCGAGCCAAGGAGGTAAATATGTGTTAGCATAATTCATTGTCATGTCAACACATGGAACTTGTAAATATGACTGTCATTTCCCCCTATGCCTGGACAGCTGGACAGCTGGACACACAAATTAGACAAACGTTCATGTATCCTTGTTTACCCTGCCGCTACTTAACTTACACACTCAAACAATGAGGCGTTAACGTTAGTCCTAATGTCACAGTGCTGCACAATGCAAACAAACTGCCCACAGGTAACTTTTTTCTGTTGCTTGCTCCAGATGAGAAACGCGAGCTATGCTATGTCTGTGCTGTGCTGTGGACATTGCATGGTTTTGTTCTCTGTCTAATAAGTGGCAGTGGAAAGCTAAATTGTGCGGATGTAATACCATACTGTACGCATGAAGTACAGTGCAGCTTGGGCCGGTTCCATTGTGTGCTGATGAGGAGGGCTGAGAATGGAGAGTACCATGATGAGCGGTTGTAACGGTGTTGTATGGTCTGTGTGATTGGTGGATGTACCATGCTTTTATTGAATGAATGGACCTTCGATGAATGAATATATGAGCGTCAAATATCTCTCTTTCTCTCTCTCCCTCCCCTTCTCCCTTTCCCTCTCTGTTTCAAATTCAAATTCAAATGAGCTTTATTTGCATGACAAGTGATCTTGTATTGCTAAAGAATTACATTACAGGCATATAGCAGACGGTCTTATCCAGAGTGACTTACACAGTTTCACATTTCTTTTACATACAATCCATTTATACAGCTGGATATTTATTGAAGCAATCCATGTTAAGTACCTTGCTCAAGGGTACAACAGCAGTGCCCCACCTGGGATCGAACCTGCAACCTTTGCATTAAATGCATTAAATGCATTAAAATACATATGTGAGAACAGCAACACCCAAGGAAAAAAAAACATACAGGCAACCACACATATATACCGCACATTACAACAAGCAACCCACCGCCTCCCACACATATGTACTCCACATTACAGAATTTTATCACACAGATTATGTAACCTCTGTTTCATATATGGGACAGATACGTGTATAGCCCACACCCTCTCTCAAATGATGGCAGGAAGAGACGTATTGAGCTGCCACCTTTATTGCAATAGTAACTTCCCCAAGGATTATTTTTTATTTGTCTGTGTCCAGTAGGTCTTGATTATGTAATTATTACATATCTCCGAGCCATCTCACTCTCCCTCTCTCTTTCTTTTGATTAAATACTGGTGGTGTAATTTTGTGTACATTGTGTATACTTTCGTGTTCCATGGCGTGTTGTCCCAGGGGTCTTTCTCTGGGCAGAGCTGGTTGGTTTTCAGTGCTTTGTGCTGGTAGCAGTGTGGAACAGCCTGGTTTAGACGAACCCAGAATTTGATAGCTCTTTTTTTAATAGGGAGAAGGAGGGTGGCATTTATTAGTGGCATTTCTGTAAATATGTAACAGTTTTACAGAATTCTAGGTGGAATCTTTCCAATTAGATTTTTATCCCATCTTTATCCCTCTTTCTTTCTCTCTCACTCTCTCTCTTCCTCTCTTTCTTCCTCTCTCCCTTCTCCCTCTCCTGCTTTCTCTCCCTCTCTTTTTCTCCCCTTCTCACTCTCCCTCTCTTTTTTCTTTCTCTCTCTCTCCTGCTCCTTCCCCCTCATCCTCTTTCTCTCTCCCCCTCTCCCCACCTCTTCTTCTCTTAATCTCTCCCTTCTCCCTCTCCCGCTCCCTCTCTTTCTCTTTTCCTCTCTCCCTTCTCCCTCTCTCTTTCTTTCTTCCTCCTCCCTTTTCCACCTTCCTCTCTCCCTCTCTCTCTTTCTCCCCTTTTCTCTCTCTCCCTCTTTCCCTGCCTCCCTCTCTCTCTTCCTCTCCTTCTTGTTTTCTTTCCCTCTCCATTCTCCCTCTCCCATTCCCCCCTCCCTCTCTCTCTCTTACTTTCTCTCTTCTCCCTCTCTTTCTTTCTCTTTCTCTCTACCTTCTCTGTCTCCCACTCCCCCACTATCTCTCTCTCCCTCTCTCGCTCTTTCTCTCTCCCTCTCTCTCTCCCTTTCCCACTCCCTCTCCATCGTTTTCTCTCCCTTTCTCTCCCTCTCTCTCCCTCTACCTCTTGCTTTCTCTCCCGCTCCCTTCTCCCTCTCCCCCCTCCTTCTCTCTCTCTTTCTCTCTCCTCTTTTCTCTCTTCTTCCTCTCAGGAAGTGTTTAGCTCTTTTCGGGCGAAAAATGGGGGTGCAAAGCAGGAGTCATGGGTTTAAATGTTTTCCAGACAACACCGTTTCTGTGCTAGGACTACCTAATAGTGGTCGGAGAAAAAATGGGCCAGGAGAATATAAAAACTGCGTCTCGTATGAACAAAGCAGTTGTTGTTTTTAGCAACCGAGAAGGCTGTACATAAGATTGTTACAGAAGGATTATCCATAAAAGTGAGTTATGTGGCGGCTTTGCCATTGTCTTCACCGATGACCAAAGTAATCCTTTCGAATGTTCCACCATACTGTTGTGCTTGAATAACGGAGACTATAACCGGAGCTGTAGTCCGAGCATACTGCATTTAATCAACATAGTGAAAAAATCTGAAACCCTGCACGGGCAGGCGCATCATATACCACTAACGTAAAGCAGAACACTGCACTGTCGCAACAGTGCCAGACATAACATCCCCCTCACAAAACCTAGGAGTGATACTCAGTCACAAAGTCATGCAGGTACTCGGGCCTGGTGTGTGTCCGGACTGGCCGGGGCAGCAGCAACCACTGGCTTCTGGCTGGGCAGGAAGGGCTGGGGGCATCAAATTGTGTGGCCGGCAGGACTGCAGCATTGGGCACACTCAGTCCTGGGCCAGGGGGGGCCTGCACCTTACTCAGGCAGCTGGCATGCCAGCAAGTGCCGTCGGTGAGCCTGAATGAGGCCGAGCCAAACTATTGGCCGACCTGGACAGGGTCTGATCAAACCGACTGGAGCTTGTTGTCACGGGGAGGTTGTCGGATCCTGACCCAGTCAGAGACAGCAATGGCAGGTGGCCTAGCATGTCGGGCCCTCTCAAAATGGTTCTTCATCTGATGCTGTGTGAATGTGGTGGATCCCTTTCCCCACAAAATAGGAGGACAATTTGTGGGAGACCATTTGGGGGCCATTGTCGGTCATGATCCTCTTAGGCAGGCCCCATCGTGTGAACAGGGAGTCGAGAATGTCAATCAACACCTTGGCAGTGACCGAGCCTACGGGTGTCACCTCTGGTCACCTAGAGTGGAGGTTGTAGGTCACGATGAGGAATCGCTGGTGATGCGGTACCCCATGCAGCTCGCTCCGAAGGTTGGGACGGGCCAGGGTCATTGACTCGGGTCTCGATTTCCCTGTCGATGCCTGGCCACCATACAACAACGCAACACTGCTGTTTGAGCCTGACTATGCCCAAGTGGCCCTCATGCGCCATAGCAAGGATACGCTTATGAAGGGCACTTGGGACCACAGTGCAGAGCCCGTGAGTGATGTAGTGTCGTTCCAGCATGACAACTCCTCCCTGATCCCATCTGGTACCTTCGCAGGCCAGCCTTGCCTAATGTAGGCCGAGAGTGTAGAGAGTCGGTGTCGTCTTGTGAGGCTTTGTGGAGCTCCTGCAGTGACAAAAGAATGAAAAAGGCAATGCTGGATGAATCAAATGATTGAGTTTTATTTGTGAACAAGCTGAAAATGTAGAGGAGTGCAACATTATGCTAATCACAAAAGCCTCTATTTCTGATTCAGAGATTTTTTGGTTGAATCTTTAGGATTGGCTGTCATTGACACTGCATGCACACATACAGTATGCAGAGATGGCTAGATAGCTATGTTGATGAGCTGAATCAAGACCAAGTGAGCAAAATGTTAGAAACAGAAACCCGCAGTTGCAGACCATTTAGGTTTGGCGATGGAAGAATAATTACACACAAAAGTGAAAATCCCAGCTAAAGTAGGGCAGACAAAATGTAATGTTGAAACTACTATTAATATTCCATTGCTACTGAGTAAAGCATCATTGAAGAAAGCAGGAACAGTTTTGGACATGGAAAATTACAAAGCAGTGATGTTCAAACAACCTGTAACTCTCAAATTCACTAGCTCTGGACACTATTGTGTAAACACTAGAGACAATGACGTTGAAAAAGGCAAGAACATGACCTCAGATGAGAAGCATAAAGTTGTCCGAAAGCTTCACAAACAGTTTGGTCATGCACCCGCAGACAGATTACAGAGACTTCTTCACAGTTCAGGCAACAAAGACAGCAAGTCTATAGTCTAGAGAACTATAGTTACAAAAATAGTGAGTGACTGTGAGACATGTCAGAGGTGCAGTAAGCCTGTTGTAGGTTTGCCTTTAGCTTCGGAGTATAATGAAACTGTAGCAGTGAACCTGCATGAATTACAACCAGGTATGTGGTACCTCCATATTATCGACCACTTTACACGCTTCAGTGCTGGAAGCATGTGAGAACAAAGAAACCCTCAGAAATAGCCAAATGCTTCATTCATACCTGGATAAGTGTCCATAGCCCATCCCAGAGGCTGTGTGACAACGGTTGGGAATTTAACAATGATTAAATACATTTACATTTAACATTTTAAGCATTTAGCAGACGTTCTTATCCAGAGCGACTTACAAGATGTGCATAAATACATGGTAGGAACAATCATAGTTTGCGCAAGAGATCAGTGCAGTAATACAGTGATAGACATAATTGCAGGCAGCTGTGTACCATACCTGTAACACTGGGAAGGAAAAGGTTAGTAATTTTTATTTTTTTATTTTTATTTTTTTAATGGAGTAAGCAGGGATAAATAGTGTTGAGCAAGTAGGCAGTGGTGATGACAATTAGCTAGATGTACAGAATTCAATGTTGGTGGAGTCTGATAAGGTGGGTTTTGAGTCTCTTACGGACGATCGCAAGTGAAATAAGAGACATGGGCGAACATTTCTATATTGAAACAAGGACAACAGCTGGCTATAGTCCGTGGAGTAATGGACTACTGGAAAGACACAATCAAACACTCACTGAGATGCTACAGAAGGTGAAACTAGACAATGGATGTCAATGGGGGGTTGGCGGATAGCGTAGCGGTCTAACGCACCACACTTTGCCTGGTCCGGTGTGGTGTGCGCTGCCTGTCAGGGACGCGGTTCGAAACCCGCGTCTCTACCAGACCGGCCCTGGTCATCAGCTCCGATCGGAGGCGGCGTTTGGCTGTCTGCCTCTGGGGGAGGGGGAAGGGTGAGCCGGCACGAGTCCGTTGAGCGTCCGTCGGAAGAGACAGATAAAAATCGGCCCGGAAATAGTGTCTCGCCCCAGAGGACGGGCGGCGGACTCGTGGGGGAGGGTGAATTGAGATAAATAGAGGGTATAATTGGCAACCAAATTGGGAGAAAAACTGGCAAACTGCCCTCGACTGGGCCCTCATGGCTAAGAACACTATGCACAATGTCCATGGATACAGCCCATATCAACTAGTATTTGGGCAAAATCCCAATCTTCCTTCTGTTCTAATTTATAGGCCACCTGCTCTAGAGGGTACTACTGTAAGTGCTAGGGTAGGAGAACGTATCTCAGCTTTGCCTGCTTCAAGGAAAGCTTTCAATGAAGCTGAGTGTTCAGAGAGGATAAGAAGGGCACTACGCAAACAGCTTAGGCCAATAGATGAGAAATATGAGACAGGAGACAAAGTGTATTACAACGAGTAGACTGTCCTGAGTGGAAAGGACCAGGAGTAGTTATTGGCCAGGATGGAGCATTTGTATTTGTAAGACATGGTGGAATTCTTGTCAGAGTACGTCACTCTAGATTTTGCAAGGTGAACACACAGGATAAGAAGACTGCAGGAGATGAGACAGACAGTGAAAAAGACTTCTCAAACAATGCTACAGGTAATACAGACAGTGAACAAAACACAGACAGTGAACAGAAGAACACAGATGTCAGTGGTGAGAACACAAGTGTCATTAGAAAGAACACAGGAGAAGTTGTGGAACCACCTGTGACACAAACACAAACAGAGGACCTTGGTTGTGGTAACCCAATCCCATTTGCATGTTTAATATTAAAGACAGGACAGTTTGTGAAATTTATGGACAGAGATGGCGGTATCCCACATAGAGCCAAAGTTTTAGGCCATGCAGGAAAGGCTGCAGGACAAAACAAGAACTGGTATAACTTGAAACATCTAGAGCCTGATGGCAGTGCTGGACCAAAAGGGTCTGTTGATATGTCTCATGTTGATGGTCTTCACATTGAATCAGAGAACAGGGAAAGGGATGCTGATGTGTTTGTAACCAAATATATTTCATTTGAAACAGCAAAACAGGAAGAGATAAAGAATTAGCAAAATAATGGTGTTTTTGAGGAAGATGAAGTTGAAGATGTAGGTCAAAAGTGTGTTTCCACTAGATGTGTTTGTACTTTCAAATAAACATCAAAGGATATTATACCTAAAGCATGCCTAGTGGTCAGAGGTTTTGAGGAACCCACCTGTGATGCAGAATCACTTAGGCTATTGTTGGCAGTAATCCGTCAAAATTAGTGGGATCGGCCTCCCGCGTGGTCCAGTGGTTACAACGTCCGACGCTGGCCACGGAGACCGGGGTTCAATTCCCCGTCTCGCCAAGTGTCGGCTCTGGCCGGGAGTGCCACCAGGGGGCGGCGATTGGCTGTCCGCCCCAGGGAGGGGGGAGGGGAGCCGACATGACGTTCGCTGCGTATAGGAGTGGCCCTGCAGTACCGGGGTTTGGTCGACGGCTTAGCGAGTGACGTCTCGGAAGAGGCGTCACTTCGCATCGTCACTACCGGGTGCAGGACTACGGCAGCGAACTCACATTACTAGGGGGGGATTGACGTTAAAATAGCGGGTCTAATTGGCTACCAAATTGGGAGAAAAATGGGATAAAATCAGAAACAAATTTAAAAAAAAAAAATTGTGGGATCTCCGTTCAATGGACATAAAGTCTGCATTTCTGCAGGGCATGGAGCTGTCTAGGGATATTTATATCCACCCCTCAACTGATGTAGGAAGTGAGGGTATTCTCTGGAAACTAAAACAATGTGTATACGGCCTTGCAGATGCATCACTTTATTTGGTATAATAAAGTGAAGGAAATAATGCTGAGAACAGGTGGAAAAATGTCACAGGTGGATCCAGCTGTTTTCTACTGGCTAGATGAGGAATGTAATGTTAGTGGAATACTTGCATGTCATGTGGATGATTTTATTTGGGGAGGTTCACCAAACATTGCTACTAAGGTGATCCCACAACTGAAGTCAATATTCCAGATTGGTCATGAGGAGCATGACAGTTTCTGTTATGTGGGAATGGACTTTGTTACTGTTAATGGTACAGTACAGTTACATCATGACAGCTACATTAAAAAACTACAGCCTGTTCACATGCAAGCGGCACATGCCGTACAAAGGGATGCCCCCCCCTTAGTGAAACAGAAACAGAGCAGCTTAGATAAAAAATAGGACAGATTCTTTGGGTTGCAAAACAGACCAGACTTAATGTCATGTTTGATTGTAATTTGGCATCCAGCACAAAAAATGCTACAGTGCAGTCCATTCATGAAACAAACAAAGTGATCATCTGCAAACCTAAGTCTGAAAAAGTGACACTCAAATTTCAACAGGTGGGGAATAATGATGCTCTGAAATTAGTTGTTTTTAGTAACTCTTCTCTGGGAAACCTTCTTGATGGAGGTAAACAAGCAGGACATTTGATTGTCCTTATGGGAGAAAAAGGGACGTTTTCACCTCTATGTTGGCAATCTAAAAGGATCAGGTGCGTAGTGCACAGCACACTTGCAGGGGAAACCCTTGCAATGTCAGAAGGATACTCCCCTATTGCTTTGTGTGACCGATGATCACTCTCTGTTTGATGCTCTCAAGTCAACAAAACAAGTCACAGAGAAAAGGCTCTGCTTGGAGATCAGCAGCATTAAATAACTCATACAAGCCAAGAAAGCCAAGAAAGATACAATGGAACAACTGGCTGACTGTCTTACCAAAAAGGGAGCATCAACTCTGGTGCTTCTGAAAACACTTAGTGAAGGAAGATGGAACTTGATCTTAGGGACTGTTTACAAATCCTTATGTAGAAGGGACTCTGTGTTTACATAGTGAATATGTTAAGGACTTCATATAAAATCTATTGTAAATATTCAGGTAATGCAATTCATTGAATAGTTTTCAGCAATGGTTTAATGTTATTGTGGAGGGCATTGGTCTCGACAACAAGGGAGTTGCAGGGTTGCCTTTGTTTTGCCACAGCATGGCTGTGGAGGCCTTTGGAACTGCGTTACTTTCCGGCGGCAGCTTTGGCACTGTCGCAGGATGTGACACAGCTTGAACTGTTGCCCAGAAGGTTGTTCCAAAGGCCATAATTATTTGATTAGTGTTAATTGGTGTAAATGCTAAGTTATTATTCACTTAATGGTTTGTCTTGTGAGTGGGTGTGGTTTGTGGTCTGTCAGTTGTCTGTGTTAATTGTGGTTAGGTGTGTGAATGACAGACGTGTGATTGCCTCACGAGTCCCACCTGAGCCAGGCAGAAAGTAAACCTATTTATGAGCAGGTGGGGCGACTGGGGGATAGTTGTTAGTCTTGTCGTTCACGTGTGCATCGCATCGCATCACATCACGTAGTTTTGTTCATTTAGTTTGTTGTTTTCGCCCAAAAGCTTCACTGCAAGTAGGGTGAAGACTTTATGATGGTTTGTGTTTGTTTAATTTATTTAACCTGCTCTCCCACTTTCTCTCTCTCCCGTGTCTGGGAGAGACACGGAGAAAAAAACTCCACTCCTTGTAACATACTCCTCTTTATGGGCCATCCGGGTGTGAGGGGAGCTTGTGGGAGTTTGAGTGGATCAGCAGGTCTCTATGGAGAGTTAACATGGTTGTTCTGTTACAATTGAACTAGTGATATTAAAACAGTTGAAACTGAAGTAAATGTTGTCTTTTTGGAGTAACACTAAAAATCTGTTGAAGATAATCAATGTTCCAGTAGAGCAGCAAACATGACTCACCTTATCTTCGTTCCCCTATAATTTGCCATTTTTTAACCTGTAGAATGTGTTGGGTTGCCTAGTTACAAAAGTTATACAGCACTGGAGGAGTCTGGGTACTACGCACTATGTCAACAGATGTATGGAGCTGGTCTAGGCTAGTTATCTGAGCATTAATAAATGACCTCTCTTTACAACGTGAAAACGAGTGTTCATTATTGTTTTACATACACCTACATCACCTATGAGCTTGGGCTTTCATATAGCTTACTTAAATGTAAACGGGTGTAGAGACATTGATAAGAGAATGCAACTGTTATGTGTATATATTTCTTTCATACAAGAGACACACTCAGACAGTATGAATGAATGTGAGTGGATGGATGAGTGGACAGGGGGAATTGTTTTTAGTCATGGGAGTAACACAAGGGCAGGGGTGGCTGTGTTATTAGCAGGGAATAATACCACTATACTATCACCCTGTGAGATTGTTAAAGGTAGAGACTACAATAGATGACCAGGAAGTGGTTTTGATTAATGTATACGCACCCAACAGAGGCAGCAAAATGGTTTCTTTCTTTAAAAAATAGGAACAAGTAGTGGATGGCGGAATGTGATATGACTAGAATGGTTATAGTAGGGGGTGATTTTAACTGCACTGAAAATGTTGTATTTGATAGGAACCATGGGGAACCCCATTCACATTCAGCTGCTACATTGTCATGGTACATGCTCAGGGATGGTAGAGAATACAACATCCTGTAATGCCTCAGTACAGCTGGAAAAAAGTTGATCAAAATCAGGTTTCAATGGCTGTATTCTATTAACCAGATTCTGAGAAGCTGTATAACTCCAGTTACTTTTTCTGATCATTTCTGTGTATCATTATTTTTGGGGAGGGCAGCTGGTGTTCCTCAGAAATCATACTGGCATTTGAATGCAAAATTGTTGGAAGATCAATGTTCTTGGCAAATTTTTGTTTCTTTTGGCATGCATGGGAAATGGGATTTCTGAGAAATCACAGTTTGTGAGTTTGCAGCAGTGGTGGGATATGGGAAAGGTGCACATACAAATGTTTTGTCAAGCATATACACAAAACAGTACTGGGGATTTAAAGAAACAGGTGGGTGGTTTGGAGAGAGATTCTGAGTATGGAGAGTGGTCACGACATCACTACTCAGACTTTTTAAGTGTTGAGAGAAAAGAGATATCCTGGGTAAAATTACGGATGAACAAGCTAAAGGAGCCATGGTGCGGTCCTGCTTCATTCAATACAAGGATATGGATGGCCCTTCCAAATACTTTTTCAACCTGGAGAGAAGGGTTTTGAGTAGCAGAAGAATGCTGTGTTTATGTCGACCTGATGGGACTGAAGTACATAGTCAGCAGGAAATGTTGGAGGTGGCAGTTGACTTTTATAGCCAGCTATTTTCCCCAGAATCCAGTGGGCAGGAAGAGGCAACTATGCTTGAAAGTGACTTGCCAATTTTGTCACAAGAGCAGCACAATCTTCTGCAGGCTCCTTTGACAATGGAGGAGCTTACCCATGCAGTGGGGCAGATGTCACCTGGAAAAGCTCCTGGGATTGACGGCTTGCCAGCAGAGTAAAAAAAAAAGCTGTGGCTAGTCATTGGTATGGATTGTTTTGAGGTGTTTAAGCAGTCCTTTAGAGATCAAGAGCTGCCGCAGAGCTGCAGAAAGGCAGTGATCTCACTGTTACCTTGAACGACATAAACGACAACGACGGTGTTATGCATTGACTATAAAATCCTCTCCAGGGCCCTTGCACAGTGGCACATCATGCACAAAGATCAGTCCTACTGTGTACCTGGCAGGATCATCTTTGACAATATTTTTTTGGTTAGAGATGTCCTGTCCCCTATGCAAGAGTCTCACCCTAAACTTGGGTGTAGTGGCCATTGATCAAGTGAACGGTACATCATGGCTATTTATTTAAGACCCTTGAGTCATTTGGTTTTGGACCTTGTTTTGCCATTTTATAAAGTTGATGTACAGTAAAATAGCCAGAGCCTGGTCAAAATAAACAATGCATTGAGTACCCCCATCCCTATACTGAGAGGAATGCCCTAGCTATTGAACCAGTGTTGTGTATGCTGAAAAACAGACTGACTGGCATGGTACTCACTTCCACCCAGCCTGCTCATCATGTAAGGCTCTCAGCATATGCCGACGATATCACAGTGTTTCTGAAGGATCAAGAGGATGTGGATGTTCTTTGTGACTGTCTGGAGGTGTTTCAGAAAGCCTCCAATGTCGAAAGTAAACTGGGGAAATGTGATGTTTTCCTGGCAGGGCAGTGGGAGGGGGTGGGTCCCCCAGTGCTCCCCCAGTCCCTGCAGTGGGGCTAGGGCGGGTCTTAAGGTGTTGGGCATCTTCTTAGGAGACATACTGTATGAACTGAGAAATTGGGAGGGAGTTTTGTATTCAGTTAAGGCAAGACTGTCTAGGTGGAGATGGCTGTTGCCACAGTTGTCCTACAGAGGGAGGGTTCTGGTCATTAATAATCTAGTGGCCTCCATGCTGTTGCACAGGTTGGCCTGCATGGACCCTCTCACAGGACTGTTCAAGGAAATCCAGTCTATGCTGTTGTCCTTTTTAAACTTTTAAATTTTTTATTTTATTGATTTATTTATTTTCTGTTTGTGCTTTTATTCCCCTATTTTTCTCCCTATTTTTAGTTTCCAATTATACCATTTACTTTTTCATGTCAGTTATCCCCATCCTCTTAGATAATGATGGAGGTCACTATTTTTAGTTTCCAATTGTAGTCCTGAGACCAGTAGTGGGTGCTGTACTGCCTGATCTGAGCCAGCACCCGTCACGGTCACCATAACACACAGGTCTCATATTGGCTTCCTTCCCCTGCCAATTGCTGCCCCATAGTGGCACTGCCGGCCAGAGCCAAACTGGTGCGACCTAGGTGGAATCGAACCCTGGTCAGAGTGGGCAGCGTCAACCATTCTTACTGCTACACCACCAGGGAGGCCCTGCTGTTGTCCTTTTTTTGGAATGGAAACGACTGGCTGCGGCCAGCCTTACTTCATTTGTCTGTGGAGGCAGATCTGTGATTGATTTGTGCAGTAAATAGTAGCTGCTTTTAGGCTGCAAGCTGTGAACAGAACATGGCAGAACTGAACTGGAGGCCAGGAGACAGGAGGGGGGCTTATGCAGTGACTGGCACCTTTTTTGAATCGGTGTCTCCCAGCTCAACACGGATGAACTACCTGGTTTTTACTGCAGTGTGCTGAACGTCTGGGAGTTGCTGAGAGTGGAAAGGCAGGAAGAAACGGTGACTGGAGACATTCCCTTCTCCATAAATGTTTGTCCTTTAACTCTCTATCCAGACGCTGTTCTGGGGTCTGGGAATCTGCTCCACGCCTTTACTCGGTGTGAGGTTCACCTCTTGCACCTGGAGAACGGGTGTTGGAAGTCTGCAGTGGAACTGGCTGAGACTGGTAGTTCATTCGCTCAGAAGGTGTGAACATTTGTTGGCAGGGCGTTTTGCCCCCTTGTGTGCTGGAGGTGATCAGAGAAACTCTAGCCAGAGGGGTGCAGGGCGGCACCGGACACAGCATTCCCCACCTTATGGGTTGGGCCATCGATCAAGTTCACTCAGAGGCCGTTCTTAAAAGGGAGACTTTCCCAGCCAGTACTGTTCCATGAGGCTGAGAAGAAGCTGCTGGAGTTTCACTGGTGATAGTGGTCTGAGAGTGTAGTTGAACTGACCCCTGCATGGAGAACACTGTGCAAGCCTCCGCTGCCAAAAAGGTGGTGTTTCCGCCACAGGATCATTTCCACCGGGCGTTATCTGTCCCAAATGGATCCCACCACTAGCCCTAATTGTGTGTTCTGCGGCAAGGAGGAGACTGTGGAACATATCTTTTTAGACTGCTCCAGGCTATTGGCACTTTTTTGTTTTCTGGTGATTCTGTGTGAACCTCTTGATGTTGAAGTTGGCAATGTTGCATTTTCACATGCATCTTGTCAAAAAATACAGCTTGTTAATTTTATAATGGGTCAAGCGAAGGTGGCCATTTGGACAACGAGGAAACATCAGAAAAATGGCTCAGGTCCAACAGATATTGCCCTGTGGCTACGTTTCCTGATTCAGTTTAGAATTTCTAAGTTAGAATTTGCATATTATATATTAATTAACAACTTATTTGAATTTGAAGCTAGGTGGTACATACAGCATTGCCTGTGTTCTGTGGAGGATGATAGTTTGATTTTGATTTTGAAAAGGTTCGTTTTTTCTTTTCTGCTTGTTTTTTCTTATGTTTAGTGTGGCTGTAGTTAACAATGTTACATTGGAAATGCTGCCCTGATCTGGGGTAAGTAAGCTGTAACAAAACAGGGTTTTAAAAGTAAAAAAGTCCCCCTCATCTTCTTCCTCTCTCTCTCTTCCTCTCCCTCTCTCTCTCCCCCTTCTCCCACCCTCTCTCTCCTCCTTTCCTGCTCCCTCTTCATCTTCCTCTCCCTCTCTATTTCTCTCTCCCTCTCTCTTTTTCAGTTGTTTCCTGCAGATGCATAGATCTCTGCCCTCAAGTGTGTGCAGAAGTGAGCAGAGCTCAGTCCATGGCTCCAGCTGAGGCATTCCGGCCCGCCCTCCATCTGCTTGGCCTATTGGGCGCGCTGCTCCTGCTGGCCAGGGCGTGGCCTGCGGATACCCCGCCCAGTCGCCGGGGTCACTGTGTCACCGGGTGGAGCATCCAATCATATCCCACACAGGTGAGCCAGGCGTGGGATACAGGGGTGGAGTCATTACAAAGCAGAGGGAGGGCATTTTCCTAATAGTGCACCCATCTGTTAATACAAGGCACACAATAGACCTGAGCTGAAAAAATAAATGGATCACAATATTTTTGCTTTCACAGAGAAACACCTTGCATGTTTTATTTATTATGCTTGAAATATCTTATATTTAATTCATGACAGACTTATTTTCTGATATATTTTTTTCCACCTGAAACAACACAGGAATGATAAGCAGGGGTTATCAGTCAGCTCAGATGTTTATGTGGATTAGACAGGTGAACTGAAATCCCAGAGGGTCCTGGTCCCCAGAGGCTTGTAAACGAGCACAAGAATTAGACTTCAGTTGGTGAAATTAATTAGCTATCAAGGTGTTTTGCCTGTGATAAGGCAGCAGCAGTAGGTGTTCTTAAGCGATGGACAACACAGTGCTATTGATGCAAGCTCTGGGCAAATGTTATGTCTCCTTTTGTGAGTGTGGGGTAAAAGTGACTGGCATTTTTTGTTCAAAGGGGAAGTCTCCTGTGGTGTTCTGGAATGAAGGTTCTGGTTTTAAGCAGGGTAACATGTTTTTGTAAAGATCTGTACATAAGTTTTGACCAAAGTCCTATGGTTGAGAGCAAGGTAATTATTGACTTTTAGCCCCAGAGGAAATATTGTCCCAGGAAGATGGAGATAGTAAGTAGTTTTGATGCTCATGTGCACTCCAGGGATCTGTAGCCCATAAACTGTTCTCTTATGATTCTCTCTGAGGTTGCTCGGGAGAAAAATATTTTCCTACAATCACACAAGACACTTCTGTATAGATCCAAAACACTCTGTGTAACAGCGGTGTGAGTTTGTTTGTTGCTTTATAAACCACAGCTTTGTTGACCGTAGTCTGCTGGAGTGATATTTCTTGGTTAAGAGGCACTAGGCAGTTCTGTGAGGAAGAATATCCCAGGGAAAAGGTGTGTTTGGATGGACAGAGCATTTATAAATCAATCCCCCCCAAGGCCATCAGTTCAGTGTGGGGTTTGATATGGCCAACTAAACATTTTCCACAGGGTGTATTTTCAAATACTCTCAACTTTTTTATAGATTTTTTTATTGGCTCTTAACCTTGCTTTAACTTTTTCCTGATCTTTTCAGCATTTGTAATTGCATTTGATTATTTTGATATCATATTGGACTATGTTTGCTTGTCTTGAGAATTGTTTTTACTGCATCATGTTTGTTTTATTTTGTTATTATTATTGTTTAATGTTCTTCGTGAAGCGCCTTAGGCTGCAAAGAGCAAAGAGTGGAATGAAAGGTGTTATTTTTATTATTATTATTATTATTATTATTATTATTATTATTATTACTGTTGTTGTTGTTGTTATTTTACCCCCCAAAAAAGGTATAATTAATTTGGGACAGGCTAACAATTTCGATTTGGCATTCGAACACAAGAAAAGCTTTGAGCTCAACACTTCATTTGTAAACAATTTGAAGCCAGTGCAGGGCTAGTCGCTGTAGTTTAGCATACAGTAGTGACAGCAAAGAACATATATGCACATGAAGGCTGTGTGGTGTACACTCGGGGAAAGGCGGAAATGAACTGCACATTCTATCTTTGTTTAAAATTGCCACCGTGGGAGGTCTAAAGTGAGAGACGAGACAGCGATTTTGAAGATTTACAGAGGGAGGGCTTGGGAACTGTGTGTGTGTGTGTGTGTGTGTGTGGGGGTTATGGGTGTATTCCCTAAAGGTTTCCTCTTGATGAAAAATGACCTCATTCCTCACACTGGAAAAAGTACTGCAATCTAAAGCCATCGTAAGTTTGTCTTCTCTGTGAGATTTCAGGGTCGAGCCACTGAAAGTTATTGATAAAGCGCAAATCAAACTATCTCCCTTTTTGTCATCTGTGTCCTGTCATTTGTTTGAAATCCTTCCCAGCTGCCTACCTGGCCCATATTGGCAAGTTTTTTTTGTTATTCTGGCCAAAAGGAACAAGTATTCTGGAAATGTGTATGTCACAAACCCATATTTCCCTACCTACCTCTTTATATCCATAATTATTTAGAATGAGAATGAGTGTTGGCTTAGTGTGGCAGTAAAATAGAGTGAACACAGCCCTGAGACCACAGTTATGAGGGTGATAGTTGAAATCCTCTCTCAGTGACCTCCCCCCATGACAGTATGGACCAGTGCCAAGGTGACGGTGTCAAGGTAGCTGTCAGCTTGCCCGGTAGCCATGGCGGGTGAGCGTTCCCCTGGGGGTGGGTGATGACAGCTCCTGCCCAGAACCGCCTGCTCTGCGTCTGATAGGATTTAATCAGCACTCTCAGTCTACATACACACCCCGCTAGTTCCGCCCCATTAACTTCCCAACCTCTCTCTCTCTCTCTCTCTCTCTCTATCCTCTCTCCTCTCTGATGTTCTTCCTTCCATTTCTTTCTCCTCCCTCCATCTCCCATTGCAGAGATCGAGCCGTGGATCCACAGGTTCAGGGCCGAAGCCACGGTGGATTATTCACAGCTGACCTTTGACCCCGGCCAGAAGGAGTTGATTGTGGGAGCCAGGTGACTTGACTCCTCCCTCTTTTTGCAAATGTGACGTTCAACTGTGATGTCACTGAGCATTCTGAAATGTGCTTTAATGTGTTTATGCATGTCATTTGTATTGTTTGTTTTTATTTTTGTGACATACTTTTATTTTTTGTCGTTTTTTGGGGAAAGGTGTTGGAAATGAGATTTTGGCTATGAACACAAAATGCAATGTGTCTGATGCTTGTTTTCTTACATTGTAACAATGCTTTTGCTATGATCCTGACAAATGAATGAAAAAAAAAAATCTTACATTTTTGAGAACTTCGATTGTTCATCATCAAACCTCAGGAATCTTTAATTGGTGTTTTTAAATCCAAGAGCGTTTGATCTCAGCATTCTGATTGGTGTGGGGATGCTTTATCTGTATTGCTATAGCCAAACTGTCATTTCTACATTTCCAGAATGCTCGGTCTTACATTTTATAGAGGGGGCTAAATAATTTAATATATTTGCTAACATCCCCCACAGTGCCGGGCTTAAACATGGCAGAAATTCAGAAAGCTTGACTGAAAACACTACATTCCCTGAATCCAGACATCGGGTTGTTATCAAATGCAGACAGACAGAGATCACAGGGGTCTGTGACACAGACTCTCCAACTGACTGAAAAGAAGAAACACCTCAGGCTAGACGAGTCACTCAACAACACTGCAGATGCATGATGAGAAAGCTTCACGTTTGTGTTGTATTTGACTTGCTTTTCACTGCAATTGTGACGCTGGAAGGGCTGGAAGAGGAGCCAAGGTGGCTTTGTTATAGTTTCCTTTTGTCTCCCAAAGCCTTCAGGACCATGGACAGTGTCACCCTCACTCACAGGCATGCAAAGCTGAGGCTTATGAAGAAAACATAGGCTGTGGCTGACAACCCAACATCTCTCTGCTAAAGGCAATATGGACAGGCCTGACAGAGGCAGCAAGCAACAGCTAGGCCAGTGCTATTAAATTCCAGACCTCGAGGGCCACAGTGTCTGCAGGTATTTGCTCCAATCACACACTACACCACCTGATTTCAATAATCATTCCACTGTGGTCCAGGAGGTGAGCTAATAAGTGAAATCAGGTGGTGTAGTGCTGGTTAGAACTGAAAGCCCTGGCCCATTGACGCTGTGGCCTGTCCATATTACATTTTAATGTGCCTTTCCCTTCCCTGTCTCACTTTTTTACTTTGCCTTTCACAGAACTGACAACTGCTGTGTTTGTAACTACTGGTTCAAATCCCTTTGTAACTACTGGTTCAAATTTTGTTTGAGTGAATTGTTGTGAAGATTTCCACAGAATTGTCAAACGGTACACAAAATCCTCAACCAACTCCGACTCCTCATTCCCATCAGCCGTGCGCTTCTGGCAAATGAAAATATCTCTAGGTAATTGCCGAACTGACGTTTGTCCAAACTGTTTGAATCCTTGTCTTTTCTTTCTGAGCAATACAGATGAAACTAGCACTTTATTTAATCTCTAGGTATTGTCTATTTGTCTTAACAAGACAGACAGGGTGAACTTTTAGAAAAGTACTCAAAAAGAAAACTTTACCAATTCATTCTCTTCATATTTTTCCCCCTTAACACTATTGAGCTTCAAAAATGGCTATACCAATATCGAGCTTGAGTTGACAGAAATGACAGATTTTAAAAAAAAAAAAAAAAAAAAATACGTATTTTGAAAGCTTACTGAAGTGCACAGTGAAATCTGTCCCCTGGTGATAAATTGAATACATGTATTTCATATTAAAAACCTCCTACGGACAAGATAAGCTTTCAATAATAAAACTGGGTAACACTTGATATGATCCAGTTATAAATGTTTAATAAACCAATCATGAATGCATTATATTTTCCTATTTCCATTGATTTGATAGCTTTTTTCTCCTTTTTATACTGCAGAATGACTAAATATTATTTATTATGATATTATAAAGAAGTCTAGGGTTTCTAGATAACACATTTACTATCGCTGAATACCCATAAAGAATGTATTTAAATGATTTAAAGTTATTAATAATTATGAATAATTAATCAGTTATTCATAATTTGGAAAGGATTTATAATTGTTCTAATCTAAGGTTTTACCAAAAACTCTGATCAATCTGATTTAAATTAAGCAATTAATTCATTTTAAAAGTATTTAATTAAGTAAAGTAATTCCCATTTATAATTACACCATCGTTTAGTAGGTACAGTGTAACTGCAAAAAAAAACATCTATTAATTATAAATATATAAATAGGTAATTATATAAAAGTGTAGGGATGGGTTAAGGTTTAATGGTAGACTTGAATTTGAGGATAGTGCTAAAATATTTTTAGTTATATAAACGCCACTTTCCAAACTACTCTCCGTATTATTCACTTTGTTAGAAGATGGTTCCAAACTCACTCACTATCCACTCACACTGCTACCTTGCCTACAGATTAGAGAGGATTGCTATTTCTGATGAATAAACATTTATAGTTGGTGTGAAAAAGGTGCATCACTACTACCCTACCGGTCAAAAGTTTTAGAACATCCCCATTTTCCAGTTTTTACTGAAATCTAAGCAGTTCAAGTCCAGTGAATAACCTGAAATGGTACAAAGGTAAGCAGTAAACTGCCAGAGTATAAAAAAAAAAAGTGCATTATGCAATGTGCATTATGCAATGCTAGGAAGTGATTGATAGTTTGAGGGGTAATGAGGCCTCATGAACACAAATGGGGTGGAGTTACCTATCAAAATACCAATCAAAATACATTTCTCCCCACAACAAAACCGTACGATTGTTTCATACTGTATCAGTCATGGATGCCATTTGTGTGTCCATCCATCCAGGAGTTCAGGAAGTTTGCTCTTACGTCACTAGCGATTTAGAAGTTTTGTAGTTTTATGAGACAAGGTGAGATTTTGCTGAGACAAGATGAGATTTTTCAGTGACAGGATGAGATTGTGTTTACCAAAGATCTCAAGGGCTTTCAATCTGCTTACTGATTCTTATCAGCTTTGCTAAAACATTAACCTCAAGGAACAGATCATAGTAGAGCCAGACTAAGTACAATAGCCTTGATGTATAGTAAGAAATATTGACCCCTGTAACCTCCTCCTGCTTGCTGCCTGACTGAGCTTAATCAGTGCTTGCATGGGCAAGTGCTGTGACAGTGCTGTGCCATCTTTAGGATTAAGAGTTAAATTGAGGTGCGGACTCATTGTGGTCATTAAAGATCCCATGGTACTTATCACAGAGTGGCCAGCTAATCTTTCTCCAGTTTAATTGCTGAGATGGCTGAATAAATCCCCCCCTCTCATCCCCCCCACTCCACCTGGGCTGTGGGGTTGTAAGCATTCTGGCACAAAATGTCACCAAATTACTGCAGGTGCTACATATTGATGGTAGATGAGGTGAGCGCTCCCCTATCTTTGACATTTATAAAAAGGCACCATATAAAAGTCATTTATGACTGATATTAATAAATGCCAAACTAACTGATAACTGTGCATTTCTCTGTTTTGAAAGGGTAGCCGTTTATGAACAGGCTTCTGTGTTGTGCTGATAGATGGCGTTTCCTGTGCTGTAAGCATATTTTACTGGTAAAATCCGACCAGGAAAATATAGGGTAATTTGTAGTCACATACAATACGTCATTTTTATGGCCCATCACATGGGCTACTAATGGGCTAACAAATGTATAGCAAGCGTTACCTTTTAGTCAACATTAAATAATTATCAGGTGCTCGACGGTGACTGAAATGTATGAAAACATGCATGATTTTTATGATGCTCGGTGAAGGTGAGGGTCAAAATGCCACAGTAATCTCCATCACCGATTTGTCTTGCTTTGAGTGCATCTGCACAGCTTCCCTCTCTCTAACTTTAATTGTTTGGAATGTGGCGCACAGAGGGGCTGAACCCGACGCTAGCGGTCTTTGTCAACTCGGTCAGCCGTTATTCAGACAAACTCTTTTCAAGGCAGCCCTGCGGCTACATGGGCTCTTTCTGCACGGAGTGGTTTTCTGAAAGGGGACCAGCTAGCCATTTGTTAAAGGTCCTGCAGATTCAGTCACTTGCTACTAATAACCTTGGCTGTCAGTGTTCAGATTCTATTACAACGAGTGCGAGAGATGTCCAGGAACACAAGGGACCGGCGAGATGAAAAGGGTGTGAGAGTAGCAGTGCTGTGGGACTTGGCTAATGCGTTTTATATCAAAGGGAAGTGAGGCCAACAGGGGCCGAGGACATGCCAAGACTAAATTAACTGTAAAAAATATATATATATAGAAATTAGAAGGGCAGTGATTTTCTCCTGTTTTAATATTTCGTGTTATCGGAGGGTGAGTTGGAGACATTTTACACACATATTCTTCGCTTAGGTCAGTAGGCAGCAAACTTGTAATTTGTGCAAGAAACAAAATAAATAAAATTAGTAATTCGGTTAAGAGCAGGGTGTATGGGGCCTCCCAGGTGGTGTAACGGTAGAATGTCCGATGCTGCCCACTGTGGCCGGGGTTCGATTCCACCGGCCACGCCAGTTTTGGCTCTGGCTGGGAGTGCCACTTGGGGGCGACAATTGGCTGTCCTCTCCAGGGTGGGGGCAGGGAAGCCGATACGAGGTCGCTGCGTATAGGAGTGGCCCTGTGCGCGGTGATGGCTTGGCGGGCTCTGGCTCTGAAGAGGTGATGCTCCACCGCATGTCACTGCCAGTTTCAGGACTACTATTGTAGCTGGATTGAGTAGAGGCCTTTGTGTCACCAGGCTTAAAATTTGTTTGGGTTTTGTTAAGCCTTATAAGGCAAGGAAAGGGTGAAGATGCTGGATGTCATCTCCAAAGCTCAGCAAAGCACAGCCAAGCTGTGCTTCGCGTTGGAAGGGTATCACGAAACAATCTACAAACGGGCATTTCCTCCAAATCCCAATCAGGAGAAGCGTGAGGAATGCGAGGAATCTATCCAGGTCATTACCGACGGCTGGAAACAATTAACCGAGAGAACATTTAAACTAGTTGATTCTCTTTGTTTATCGTTTGGACATTATTCTAGCTGTGATTCTTTGGACCCACTGTTGCCTATTGTCTCTCGCTCGTTGGAATTAGTATTCGTGTTCGTGTTTCTTATTTGTTTATTAGTATTCCAGTGTTTAGTTTATTTCCGTGTTTTTAGTACACGTTTGGATTTTCCGTTTCGCTAGTTTTGTTTCTTCTCATTCTTGCTTTTGGTTTGGTTATTAGTATTATTACGTGTCTTGTTCAGACACCGTTTTGTTTTCATTCCTGTCTAGCGTTTAAGCATTAAATCTTCTTAAACGCGTCACTGCTTCCGGATCTCTCTCTCTCGCCCGCAATTGGTTCTGCATGTACATTAACCGGTCCTGAAAGAATGTCCAAGCCCAAATCGGAACCAGCGGAGACCGAGCTGACCCAGAGCATCCTGCACAGTACCATCCAGAGCCAGGAAGCATCCATCAGATGGCAGGACCAGGCTATTGCTTTACTCACGGAACAACTCAACATATTCAGCCGCCAAACAGCCAGCCAGTTCAATACCATTACGGAGTTACTGCTAAACAAAACATCAACCACCACCTTTCAGTCTCCCCTGGAACCCAGGGACAATAACCAAGCCAGCTTACTTCGTGAACCACGTCTCCCGGCACCGGAACAATATGACGGTAATCCCACGGGATGCCGCGGGTTCATCACACAGTGTTCGCTGGCATTTGAACTCCAACCCTCGCAATTTCCCAGTGAACGCTCCCGTATAGCGTATGTAATTTCCCTTCTAACCGGTACCGCTCTGCAGTGGGCAACGGCCACCTGGGAGGAACAAGGGCTCGTCTGCAACAGCTATGCCAGATTCAGGTCCGAGTTACAGATGGTGTTCGATCATCCAGTCAAGGGTCGTGAAGCGGCCAACCGGCTGCTCCGTATCAAGCAGGGATGCCGAACTGTCGCTGCCCACGCCATTGAGTTCCACACCCTGGCCGTGGAGAGTCGCTGGAACAATGAGGCACTTATAGTGACATTCCGGCAGGGTCTCAATGAAGGGCTCAAGGATGAACTCGTGGTCCATGGGCACATCGACCAGTGGGAAGAACTTGTGGCATTGGCTATCAAGCTGGACAATCGCCAACAGGAACGCATCAATGAACGTCGCAATAACAACCCCGTAACCCGATCGCGGACATCATTCCCGCTGCGGACGGAACCTATCCCATCAGCTTCCCGTTCACCGCCTCGTGTTACCCCCAACGAACAGCAGGAACCGATGCAGTTGGGCAGGGCTCGTCTCTCAGCCACTGAAAAGGCACGTTGTCGAAGAGAGAACAGCTGTCTGTACTGTGGGCGTTTTTGGCACTATCGCAATTCATGTGCGGAGCTAAAGGGAAAAGCCAACCCTACTACCGCACCGGGAGGGTGGTAAGTAGCGCAGTGATCACTCCCGAGGCATCACTCATCACTGGATTGGCGTTGCCCATCTCCATGCGCTGGAACAACTCTCCCTCGGGGCAAGATTTTTTCGTTATCCCGGACCGAGACGACGGCCATGAACGACTACATCCGGGAGGCGCTCGCCGCCGGACACATCCGCCCGTCCACCTCACCAGCAGGAGCAGGTTTTTTCTTCGTGGGGAAGAAGGATGGGGGCCTGCAGCCGTGTATCGACTACAGAGGTCTGAACAACATCACGATCAAGAACAGATATCCACTGCCTCTGATGTCCACGGCATTCGAGATGCTGCAGGGGGCCACCATCTTCTCCAAACTGGACCTCCGGTGTGTATATAACCTGGTGCGCATTCGGGAAGGAGATGAGTGGAAAACCGCCTTCAACATGCCTACAGGGCACTATGAATACCTCGTCATGCCGTTCGGTCTTTCCAACAGTCCGTCGGTCTTTCAAGTGCTCATCAATGACGTGTTAAGAGAGGTGCTCAACCGCTTCGTCTTCGTATACTTGGACGATATCCTCATATTCTCCAGGAACGCCCAGGAACACGAACTACACGTGAGACATGTCCTACAGCTGCTCCTGCGGAACCAATGATATGTCAAGCTGGAGAAAAGCGAGTTCCATGCATCCACCGTCACGTTCCTGGGTTTCATCCTACAGGCAGGCAGTATCCAGATGGATCCTATCAAGACGCAAGCAGTACGAGACTGGCCACGCACCATCTTGATTAAACAAGTGCAACGTTTCCTAGGCTTCATTGTTTGGACCGACCATAAAAATCTGGCGTACCTACAGTAGGCTAGGCTAACCCCGGACCCGTTCTCAAGGACTACTCCACCCCCTACCCATTACCCATTCTCACATATCTATGGACTTTGTTACAGGGCTATCTTCCTCACACGGTCACACCGCGGTCTTGGTGGTGGTGGACCGTTCCTCCAAGGCCTGTCGTTTTATTCCCCTGCCCAAACTACCCTCAGCCCAGGAGACCGCGGAACTGGTGGTCGAACACGTGTTTCGGGTGTTCGGTCTTCCCACCGACATCGTGTCTGACCGGGGACCACAGTTTAGCACCCGGTTCTGGAAGGCCTTCTGCATACTCATCAGGGCTACGGCCAGCCTGTCATCAGGTTACCACCCCCAGTCCAACGGGCAGACGGAGCGGGTCAATCAAGACATGGAGACGACCCTGCAGTGTCTCTCATCATCCAACCCCATGTCCTGGAGCCGCAACCTTCCATGGGCCGAATACGCACACAACACCTTTCGCTGCTCCACCACCGGGATGTCGCCATTTGAGGTCCAGTTCGGCTACTAACCGCCTATCTTCCCCGACCAGGAGAGTGAAACTGGGGTACCTTCGGCTGAACTACACATAAGGCGTTGCAGACAGGTCTGGAAAAGAGCTAGGCGAGCCATCGAGCGCACCACCCAACAGAACCGTATCCAGGCCAACCGCCTCCGTCATCCGGGGCTCACCTTTCGTCCTGGTCAGAGGGTCTGGCTATCTTCCCGGGACCTGCCTCTCAAGGTAGAAAACCGCAAGCTGGCTCCACGTTTTGTGGGGCCTTTCAAAGTGATTCGCCGGGTTAATCCGGTGGCTTACCACCTCTTGTTGTCTCCGGAGATGCGCCGTGTACATCCTACTTTTCATGTTTCCCGCCTTCGGCCTCTGCTCGTCGGGGCACACGCACTGCCGGCAAGAACTCCCCCGGCTCCTCGTCTCATCGATGGTCATCAGGCTTACACCGTCCCGCCGAGTGCAATCAGGGGTCCAGTACCTGGTGGACTGGGACGGATACGGACCGGCGGATCGGTCCTGGATTCCGGCTAAACAGATCCTGGATCCCGGTCTCATCCGGGAGTTTAAGGCTCGGCAAGCGGCTCTTCCTGGACCGTCGGGAGTCGGTCCTGGGGCGGGGGTTCTGTCACGAAACAATCTACAAACGGGCATTTCCTCCAAATCCCAATCAGGAGAAGCGTGAGGAATGCAAGGAATCTATCCAGATCATTACCGATGGCTGGAAACAATTAACCGAGAGAACATTTAAACTAGTTGATTCTCTTTGTTTATCGCTTGGACATTATTCTAGCTGTGATTCTTTGTACTCACTGTTGCCTATTGTCTCTCGCTCATTGGAATTAGTACCTATTTGTTCGTGTTTCTTATTTGTTTATTAATATTCCAGTGTTTAGTTTATTTCCGTGTTTTAGTACACATTTGGATTTTCCGTTTCGCTAGTTTTGTTTGTTTCTTCTCATTGTTGCTTTTGGTTTGGTTATTAGTATTATTACGTGTCTTGTTCAGACACCATTTTGTTTTCATTCCTGTCTAGAGTTTAAGCATTAGTATTATTACGTGGCTTGTTCAGACACCGTTTTGTTTTCATTCCTGTCTAGCGTTTAAGCATTAAATCTTCTTAAACGCGTCACTGCCTCCGGATCTCTCTCTCTCTCGCCCGCAATTGGTTTGCATCTACATCAATTTGATTGAATTGAAATTCAGTGCCATTATGATTCTGCCTGTAAAGAAGGATCAAAATCTTTTAGTTTTCATGCCCCAAGAGCCCCAAACTTCAAGGGCTTGGTGTCACAATTGTTTTCCATCATTTGATTTGATTGATTGGATTGATCGATCGATCGATCAATATCTTTATTTTATTGTTCGACCGACTGACTGACTCACTGATTGGCAATGTTGCTGCACCTAGAATTGCTAGGTGCCAATACACAGAAATGTGATACATCATGGGAAATGCAGTGCAGTGATCATTCTGCCTGTTAAACTTTGGCAGCAGTGCCAATGCATTTGTCCTCTTGTCGCTTATAAGACAAGTTGTTTTTTTTCCCCTCTGAGTTGTCAAAATGTCAGACCATTGATAAGATTCATAAGGAATCCACAGGATCACTGTGGATCTTCTATGAGAGCGGGTCGGTGCTTCATATTTCCTGTCTTTTCTTATGAACTTAGGGCATGTGGGAGCAGTAAAGTAACACTGCTTGAACCCTCTGTGGATTGGAAACCTTATTTGATTTGTATGTGAAAGATGAAACCGTCAGGTGGTTATTCATAACTTGTTTTCCCCCATAATGGTGGAACAAAGGGCTGCGTTCACTGCAGGCTGTGCACAGTGCGTTAATCTGTGGTGTGGATTTCTCCTGGTCTCGCTCAGTTTGACTGATACGGGTGATCATACTTCTCTTCTCTTTCAGAAACCACCTCTTCAGGCTACGTCTGGAGGACCTGTCACTGATTCAGGTGTGAACTTTTCTCAGATTCATCTCTCTCTGTCTCTCTCTTGCGTGCACTCCCTCCCACTCTCTCACTCTCGCTCTCTCTCATTTTTTCTTCATCTCTTGCACTCTCTCCCCCCCTCTTCTGCTGTCTCTCTCTCTTCATTGCTCTGTCCTTTTGTCCTTCTCTTGCTTTGTCTCCCTCTTTTTCTCAGTCCCTCTACCTTCATCCCTGTGTCCTTTTCTCCTTCTCTTTTTGTGTCCCTCTCCCTCCCACTCTCCCTCTCTCTGTTCATTTGTCACTTTCTCCTTTTCTCTCCCTCTCTTTCTCCCTCCCTCCCTCTCTCTCTCTCTCTCTTCTCTCTGTCTCTCTCTCTCTCTCTCTCTCTCTCTCTCTCTCTCTCTCTCTCTCTCCCTCTCGATTTCTGTTCTAGCTTGTCAGGCCTTGTCTTATATGGGGAATGAGCAGATGTTGTACGTAGGTGCTGTCTCTGGCTACCAATTAGGGGAATATTACAGAGGTAGTCAGGTGACAAATGAGAGTGCAGCCTGCGCCCAAACAGGCCCAGATTAAAAGGGAAACATTAAAGTATCTCTGGTGGTATCTTTGTGCCTCACACATTCAAACCCAGGCCATCTCTCTGTGTTGGGCTCTCTTGGGTTTTCTTGTGGTTTTCTTTTCTTTTTTGCCTTGAAGCGTAATTGGGAATTTTTATGCTGACTCATTAGACGTGGGTGGCTTGGGATGGATGAGCAACTCTTCACCTGATGATTCCTTGTGGTTATTGATTAATGTCTGAATCTGTTGTTAAGGAAAAAACTGTCTGGACAAATGCATATTTGACAGTAGCTATTGATCTATCCATTGAGATATCTATATCCTTGGGGGCAGCGATTGATATGAAGACCGATAGACATATAAGCCTAAATGTACACCTATTGTTTTCCTGCTAGGAAAATAACTGAAACTAACTGTAGTAAGCAAAATAGGCCAATTCCTATTAACCTTTAAATAACCATGAAGAGTTTATACACAAATGATTACAATATGAAACATTGTTAACATCATCCTTACAGGGAATCTTATTCTTCAAGAAAGATATAATCTGGCTTAATTTTCATTTTCTGTTTATTGTCTTTTTGAAGTAAGGATGCCAATTCAAAAGATTACAACAATGACACATGCTGTTAGTCTTTCTCTGATTTTATGAAGTCAGCAGGTGAGAGAGAGGGATTTATCTCATTTTTTAATTTATGAGGCCTGTTTATATGATATGAAGATTTGTGCCATATAAAATGTACTTTTGCATTACCATTACCATTACTGCAATTCAGATTCTCATGCAAAACAGAAGATAATAAAACATTGTGTTGTGCTAGTGTGTGTGTGTGTGTGTGTGTGTGTGTGTGTGTGTCTGTGTGTGTGTGTTTGTGTGTGTGTGTGTGTGTGTGTGTGTGTGTGTGTGTGTGTGTGTGTGTGTGTGTGTGTTTGAGTAAGAGAGTCCACGTGCTTTTTGTTTACGCTATGAAAGATCAGTCTGTCATCGTAAAGAGAACCCTCCTCACAGAAGGGGCAGGGGTCCTCGACCGTGTCGTTTGGTTCCAGGTGGCCGTGAGATTGCCTGTCTCGCCCCCGTGCTACTCTCCCCTCCAGCGTGCCACATCCCACCTGCTCCCCCTCTCCTCCATAAGACCCCATAGCACAAGGATTTAGGGCTGAGATGAAGGCCAGGGCCACAGATCAAAATATAACTGGCTATTTAAGGCCCCGGCTGTCACCCAAATTACCACATATTCCGGTCAAATAGAAGGCCTGGATGAATGACCCTGAGGCAATTTAAAGGGCATCAAGGGTGGCTGTCTGAGAAAATTATCTGTATATTCTACCCCCCCACACTCCCCCTAACAGTTATGGTTTTATGTGGCTATGTAAATGGAATGTGTAATAAATGTGTAATAAAGTCTGTGTTTACCGGAGAGTTGGATTTACCAAGATATTGCATCTAGTTCTATGGCCCATTGAATCCTGATTTATGAATGCTTGACTCATCCAGTCAAGTCTGTCTCCCTGGTTTTAATGTGTGCAGACTGTAGGTGTGCTTTAAAAACAGAAAGGACAGGAAACCGTCCTCGCCCTCATGCTTTTCACACATCTGAAATCCAACCTTGGCATAACCAATTATCAGATTGATTTTATTTAAAGCCTCGAGCACGTGGTCAAAAATACTTTTTGCATAGTTTTTATGTGTCCCCACTACCCCGTTGGTAGAATGTTCCTGCAGAAAACTGTAGTTTTAATCTACAAAAATGGCTAACTGCTTGTAACGTAGATGCTCGGACATGCACCTGTTTGTGGAACTGCAGGGCAGAGAATGAGGATGAATGCTGCCTCCTGTCTGGTGCACCAGGTGCCTGTTGCTTGCTGTGGCAGTGAGTAACTGTGGCGCTGAATCTTCATTCTGTACTGGGACACTGGCCTGTCTCATGGTGCTGGCCCGGTGAATGAATAAACCAGGCGCTGCCACCTCGGCGCTGCTCCACATTGGTCTGGAATGCTATATATATAGAGAGAGAGAGAGAGAGAGAGAGAGGGAGAGGAATAAACATACATTATAGAACAGACAGAGTTATAAACAGCCCCAGACATAAAGTATCCATTATCCACTGGTTAGACCTCTTGATTAAAGCTGTTACTTTTTAACAAAAACCCATATCATTTTAAGATCAGCCATTTCCTAACTGGAAACTTCCTTCCTAACTGATACAAATTTAGGTCAATGGTAACCAAAGTAATCACCGCACTGACGACGCAACACAACACAACACAATGCAATGCAATGCAAAACAACACAACACAACATGATGCAACAAAATGCTAGAGTCAAACCAAGGTACTTCCTTTCATCCGTCACTATGTATCTTTTTGTTTTATTTTGCTCTGTAGTTTTACTTAATCATTGATTAGTATCTATTTTCATCATCCCTACCTGACCTACCAGAAAACCCAAACCCAAAAACGGAACATAATTTTAGGTTTAGAGTGTTCATGTCCTTGTCATGCCGTGACTATCGTGTCCTGTCAAAAGCAGGGGTGGCCAGCAAACTACTAAAAATTGTGGTAAATTTCACCTAGAAGTAAAGAGGTGGATATCCATCATGTGAAAAAATGTAAGGTCCTCAAAGGAATAAGAGAGCTTAAAGTGAGAGCAGCCTTAGAATTGTAGCAAGTGGAAGTTTAGTGATTCTACAAAGTGCCAAAGCTAAAGATATCTTGTGATTGTTTGTGAGTACTTGTCCAGAAGACTGAGAGCTCCAAGTTTTATAAAGGATGTCTTAATTTCAGTCAAAACAATTGTGCTTAAGGAGTTTAGTAGTATTGGTTTAAAAAAAAACAACAACAAAAAAAAGCCAATACTAAAATTTTTATATGGAGAGGAAACATATGAACCCTGAATACTCATGAAAAAACTACAGGTAAACACCTGCACACCACTTTGTGCAGGAGTGGGGGGGGGGGGGAGCGGCAGGGGGGTTGACAAGAGGTACATTCACACCCTCGCCCACAATTCATGTGTGCTCCCTATGCTGTCTGGCTTGTTGGCAGGTACGTCTTTAAGGCTGGCTGCCCCCAAGAGTACCTGCGTGTGGTCTGGAATTGGACTTGGCAGGAAACCAGAGAAAGACTGCTGTTTCTGCTTCTCTCCCCCCACACCACACTGCCCCCGGCCCTCCCTCACCCTCACCACCCCAATCAACACCCCTCCCTCACAGCCCCCACAGCCCCCCACCTCTCCCCCACTGCCCCCCACTCCCTCCCTTCCTCTCCAGGTCAGTCTTTACAGCACTGTTTCCTCCACCCTGGCCCTGAGGGCACAGTGAATGTGCTGGATTTTGTCCCAGCTTACCATTCAATTAAGCAGGTTTGCTGAAGGTTAATTGTTGGCGTCAGGGCTCAGAATCCCCTCTGGGTTTTGAAATAGGGGAGTGTTGGGGTGATTCTCACCACCTGTGTGACATGGCTACAACTATCTCAAGTATTTTGCTGTTCTGTTTTCTGGCTGGAGATTTTAAAGTATGGAACATGGCTAACTCTGGGAACATACAGGCAACTGCCAAAATAAAGGAAATGCTTCAGTAAATGAAGGGTTGTGGCGACTCTGTTATGCTGTGAGGTGCACTTTCCTGCTATGGTTTAGATCCACTAAACCCCTTAGAGGGCAAGGTAAATGCCAATAAATACAAAGCCATTCTGAGTGGTCACCTGCATCCTGTGGTGAATCATTTCTATCCTGATGGGTGTGGTCTCTTCCAGGATGACAATGAAATCCACAGAGCATGAATGGATACTGAATGATTTGATGGATATGAAAACTATATACCATGGTCATCTCAGTCGCCAGATATCAACCCAATTGATCCCTTAGGGGAGATTCTGGAACGATGCCTGAGACAGCGTTTTCCACCACCATCAACAAAACACCAAATGATGGAATTTCTTGAAGAATGGTATTACATCCCTCCAATAGAGTTCCAGACATGTAGAATCTATGCCAAGGTGCATTGAAGCTATTCTGGCAGCTCGTAGTGGCCCAGCGCCTTATTAAGACATTTTATATTGGTGTTTCCTTCATTTTGTTATTTACCTGTATTAGAAAGCTACCATTTATGCTCAGCTGCCTGCTGTTTCTTCCTTTTGATTGTGTGTCTGGTTGTCGGTCATGTATGCCAGGTCTCTGAGAATTCGTTGGCCTGGGTGCCATTTTGTCTTTCTCCTTCCGCAACTGTATCATTGTTGCCTCCCTGGAACATCGCCTTGTTGAAATGGACATTTTTCATTGGTTGCTGGCAGTCCTTGCCATTAGCTTGGCTGGTTGAAACCTGGAGCTGAATGGAAATCTGGTGACAATTACTTCAGTCTTTACGGCAACCACTGTAGGCTACATGCACACCAGAACAATTGCAATGGACCATGTGCAGCTGATGGACTGAAATATTTGCCATTTTGCCAGAACATGATTTCAGTGTGGTTGCATTCAACAGTAATTGTAGCATATTGTATCCTAGCACATTATTCATATAAAATTTGGAGCGATGATTGTCATGGTAATACTGTGTAGGGTATTTTGCTTTTGTAGATCGAGGTCTTTGAGTCTTTCAGGGCAGATTGATTTAGCTTTTGTCATTCTGTTTAATATTCTGAGAAAAATATCCCCTTGGTGAACTTATTTTTTGTAAGGAATAGAGTTTCTGCCATATGCTATTTGAGTCCAGAATCTGGACATTGCATTGCATTGACTGCTTTTTTTCCCTTCAGAAAAATGACTGATGAATTTCATCTGATGAGAAAATATCAAATGGACACATTTTCTTTTCAGCCATGAAGAAAATGTCAGTAAGGGCTGAGGTTTGTAGCTGATGCCCATTGAATCCGTACCCATGCAAACAATTAACTCGGCCTTTCTTTAGTGATGACATTTTTTTGAATGTTCACTGAGTAAGTTGGCCAGTTATATGGAGTGACACTGATGAATCCTTTGTTTCCTCAGTTTCCTCAGGAAACAAATGCCAGGAGGCGTGCAGATAAAGTATAATAACAGGATAAATACAATGACCTAAACAAATCAAATCACATCTAGGTATTCCTGTTTAAAAGGCCAGGTGTGGCTATTTTCTCTGCCCCTAAAGCCTCCCCCTGTTCTTTTTGTTTCCTTGTCTCCCTGTCCCCCTGTCCCCCTGTCCCATATATCTCCTTATCTCCCTGTCCTTTCTGTCTCCCTGTCCCCCTGTCTTTTCTGTCTCCCTTTCCCCTTGTCCCCATGTCTTCCTCTCTCACTCTCTCCCTGTCCCCCTGCCCCCCTGTCCTCCTGTCCTCCTGTCTCCCTGCCCCCACACAAGAGGATGAAACATTAGGACACATAGCTTTATGGGCCCTTGCTTCTAGCTTTCTGGTCAGTATCTACTGAAAGGCTCTCTCTCTCTCTCTGTCTCTCTTCCCCTCTCTTCTCTCTCTCTCTTTCTATTTCTTTCTCTTCCCTCTCTTTCTCTCTTCCCTCTCTCTGTCTCTCTTTCTTTCTCTGTCTCTTTCTCTCTGTCTCTCTTCCCCCCTCTCTTCTCTCTCTCTTTCTCTCTCACTCTCTCTCTCTCTCATTCACTTTCTCTCTCTCCTCCTCTAGTGTGGACCTCAATCACATTGGCCCCGGTTTCTCTCGCTCACTGCGGGCTGTAGCATCCCAACACTGAAAGGCCTATTTGTCTTCCTGCAATCTTAGCTCAAACCCATCTCCTTCCCGGTGTCAGGTTAATTTGTCTTCGGTGACAATCCATAAAGCACAAATCAGTTAATTATAAATAAGAGATCATATAAATGATCAAAGAAGACATTTTGTTTTTGATCTATTCATCATGATTGAAGATTGCCAGTGCCTCTTGCCTTAATTTTGTCTTATACCATATGCTTGGTATAAGCTTTTGTCTGTCTACCATTTTTGCTATTTTTTAATTTTTTAAATTCTTGTATTTAGCATCTGGTTCTGTATGTCTGTATAGCTGCTAGGTTTTTACTCAGGTTTTTAAATATATTTATCTTGTATTTATTATTCAGTATACTGTGATGTCCTGTATGTCTTGTGTGTTTTTTCACTGTCTCCTGTATCATTGCTGCTGTGACAAACCAAATTTCCCGGGATTAATAAAGGCTATCTTATCTTATCTTATCTTATGCTGAATCTTATGCTGAATAACGTGTGTTATTGAGAGAATTACAGGAACAGGTAAGGGTTTTATAAAATAGAGTTAAATAAACATAACAGGAAATTTGCCTTTTGTGCAGAGGGACAATTTGATTCAAACAGTGATTTTTGTTTGTATTAATGAGACACAGTAATTATCCTTACTTAGGGAATACATTCCTGGGGGAAGTAGCTTTTTAAACATTCCCTAAGCAACAACATTACCATCTACCCTGACACCACTACTGCCTCCTGTGCCAAGCTTTTGTTCTGTTATTACATGTCATATCCTGCAAATTAGTGCAATTTGTTTCTTTCCCACTAGGGGGAGCAGTGGCAGAGCGATGAGTTCACTAAGGCAGCATGCTTCAGTCGGGGCAAGTCTGAGGTGAGCGAATAAGAACTTTCACGCACCCAACCTGAGTGGGCTGCAAATTTGGGGAAATTGCTGGCTTTTCTGATCTTTGAACGCCTGGGTCCATTTTGACAACAATGTTTTGACCTGCAGTGTTCCTTGTCAGGCACGGCTGTTCAGCAACATTATCTTTGTTTGGGAGGAGTTAATACAGTGTGCTGGTATCTCTGTCCTTCACCAGTCTGCTCCATACCCCCAACTCTTATTTTGAAATAGTTTTACAGGTAACTCCCAAAATAAAAGGTAACACTTGAGTAAATGAGGGATTCTTTAAATGGGTGCAGTACCATCAGAGGGTGCCATAGCCGATACTGGAAGATATTCCCAACGAACCCCTCCCATCCCCCGGGTTACCAGTGTTTCCTTTATTTTGGCAGTTACTTGTATGTGTGTGTGTTACCTTTTCTTTATCATTAAAAATGCAACATTTTCACCTCTCCCTTCCAATATAAAATAACAGAGGTAAAAAAAAACATTTTGAAAAATAAGATGAGAAACACAGATACATATACTGTATATATTTTTAAAGTGTAAGCTTCTTTAGTTGAAGTGTAAGCTTCTGTTTGGTGTCATTACTGGAATTATAAACAGCTGTGAAGAAATGAAGATGAAGTTGTTAATCCCTTAAAGATGTCAGGGCCTAAAAAAATATATTTCTTCTTGTTTTCTCTCTCTCTCTCTCTCTCTCTCTCTCTCTCTCTCTCTCTCTCTCTCTCTCTCTCTCTTCTCTCTCTTCTCTTTCACTCTCTCTCTGTCTCTATCCAGGAAGAGTGTCAGAATTATATCCGTGTCCTCCTTGTTAAAGGCAACAGGCTGTTCACCTGTGGGACCAACGCCTTCACTCCCATTTGCACCAATCGCACGGTAATGGGAACCCATTTATCCAATTTTCTACAGCAGTGAATAGCGTTGTTGCATCAAAGCTCCTAAATGGCATGACGGGGGAGAATAGATGTGGGATTGTCAATGGAAATGGAAATTAAATGGCTTCACCGGCATGTGTGCTTCAGAGGAGAGCATGTGCATGGCTGTGCCCTTCTGAATTGATGATGTAGCCATGATATGATGTCTGCAACTACAATAGGACATTCCAAATTGGGATAAATAAAAAAAAATAGAGGGTAAAATACATTAAATGAATCAAACAAGATGTAATTGTTGGTTTGATTGTTGGTTTATTTGAATGAAGATCCTCATTAGAACATTCATTATTTTATTTTATTTTTTGGATGTTGGCTTTCAAATCAATGCATTTCCTTTTCAGTGACCTGTTATTTTTGTGGGTTTTTTTTGTGAACTCTTTGATTTTATTCTGGCCTTTTTTTTTTATACCAAATACTGTTGATGTTGATTTTCCCACATTGTATTCTTTAGCAATAGTGCTAAGACATGCCCTTTCTCTAATTTTGATAGTATTTTGGGGTCTTTTTTTTATCAACGGAAAGTGCATTTCATTTCGATTTAATGCTTGCTTTTCTGTATCAGTGATAATAAAGAGCTTAGTATTGATAAAGCGTAGTTGTGTATGTTCTGGAAACTTCTAGTTTTATACTGCGTTCAGTTGACTGGTCAGTCCATAACTCTGAGGTTCATATCTCTGGGGTTCTGCTGTGTATTTATGTAGACCTTTCATACATTTGGGCCATGTAGCAACTAAACCCATCGTCTGTGACTCAGCCCTTCTGCTGAAAGAGAACACAAATGTGAACACAAACAGAACACAAACCTGAGAGCCGTGTCATACCGAAGGAGAGAAGGGAAAAGAATGCTGGGGTCTGTTACTTACATTTCATTTAGCATTTAGGGCAAAAAGCACATTTAAAGGTCATCCGGTTTGTTTTGTCAATTGTCCATCGTTCCATGTGATTAACGCTGCAAATGGATCATTTAAGAGCAGCTTGCCCAGACATTGAGCATTTAGGGCAAGAAAAGATAATCCTTTTGTCAATTTTCCACTTCCATGTGATTAACTTTGCAAATGGTGTTAAGAGGGGAGTGGGAGCAGAGAGTGTTAGGGGCAGGGGAGCCCCTTTATTTTTTGCTTACAGGTGTCTAATTTGTCATTTTGATAAGAGAATGACATATTTATATGGGGGTCAGAGTGACTTTGGCTCAGAACAAATGTGCACACACACACACACACACACACACACACACACACACACACACACACTGTATTCTACACAATCCTTAACTTCCCATTTATATCACACATTTTATGTATTTTAAATCTATAAGTATTTAATGTTGCAATGTGACTTGGTTATGAGAAAAGGACACAATGAAAAATGTATTTTATTTGAATGATATGATCACAGCACTACTATAGTGTGTGTGTGTGCATATATATACATATATATGATGTATATGTGTGTGCATCTTTGTGTTGTGTGTGTGTGTGTGTGTGAGTGTGTGTGTCTATTTTTTAAGTGCTCATGTTGGCAGTATTTTGGCAGCATGCACATCATAGCATTGATAACAGGAACCAGGAAAAGGGATTATCTCCATAAAAGCAAATTGAATAAATGTAACTCTGTGCACCTCGGCATTATGGGTAACGGAGATGGATCCTGAAAGAGCCGGGTGTCGCGGCAGTAAGGTGGCCCACTGTGTCACACAGGCGCAGCTGTGCCTCTCCTATAAAAAAGGATTGCTTTCAGCCCTGCTTGGTATGCAGAATAGGCTCTGATCCCCAGTGGCTGGATCCTCATAATCAGCATTGATGAAAGGCAGGATCTCGGTGAGGTGTAGGCTTCTCTGTATCACTAGGCTTCTAGAGGGTACCAATCTCCCATGCTAGTCCTAAAAGCTCTTATTAACCACAGGCTTTTCTAACCAGATTAAAACTGACTTTTTTGAAAGTCAGTTTTAATGAAAAAAACTGAACTGAAAAGAAAATATATATATACAGTAGATTCCATTTTTATTCACACCCTTGATAAAGAGATCATATAAAATAAACTATATAAGTAATGAGCTTTATTTCATGCTCAGAAAATTACATTCTTTAATAATAATGCATTGGCACAAACCACAATTGAACGGTTCACAAATTATCATTTATTTCCCAGAAAAAACAATAATCACAAATATTCACACCCCTGTTATCGGTACTTTGTAGTTCCTCCCTTGGCCCTTATAACAGCAAGTAGTCGCCTTCTGTAGCATTGTACGAGGTTATGGAACTTCTTGGGGGGAGATCCTCAACCATTGCTTTATGCACAATTGCAAGGTGTCGCCTCCTGGCAGAGGGAACAAGGTTTTTGTTCAAAATGTCTTGGTACATGCTGGAGTTCATGGTTCCATCTATTTTAATAAGGGTCCCAGGGCCTGTGGATGCAAAACAACCCTAAAGCATTAAATATCCACCACCATGTTTCACCGTAGGCATGAGGTGGGTTTCAACATTACTTGCATTCTTTGGACGCCAAACATAACGCTAATGTGCATGTCCAAAAAGCTTGATTCGGCCACAAAGACACAGTTCCAATTATAGTTCAGATGTAGTTTGACAAATTCAAGATGCCTTTTTCAGTGAATTGTCTTCAAATACAGCTTCCTACTCTGCCATAAATGTAACATCGCAGTCCCGTCTTGTCCACCTCCCTTGTGTTTCTTGCTATTCCGTTCCTTACGTGTCATGTCTTGTTTTTGCTTTCACCCTGTGTCGTCATTGTTGCGGGGCGCGGTTCTCCATTTCCGCATTCTGTTCCCTGTTTCCCCTCGTTAGTCTCAGCCTGTCACACTCACTCCCCTGCACATTTTGCACGCTGTGTCAATTTAGTTATTTCACCTTTTCTATTTAAGATCAGCACGCACTCACTCTAGTGCCAATCCGTACTTGTTTTCCTCGTACGGCTCTCGTTCGTTTTCCCCCTGTCTATCCGTCTTGCCTGTTCGATTTCTGCCCGTGATATTTTGGTTTGTTCGTTTGTTTGTTAGTTTGTTTACTAGTTGATATTTTGGTTTGTTCGTTTGTTTGTTAGTTTGTTACCAGTTTTGTAGCTGTCCTGCTAATTCTGTTTTGCCTGCGTTCTGACTGTTATTTCCAGTCACCTTTTTTCTTGTTATTAAACGCCTCCTGTGTGGAGCGCAATCTAACTCCGTTCCGAGTCTGCGTCTGGGTCCAGGTCTGCATTCACATTGTAACAATAAAGGCCATTGTCATGTAGGCATCGTCAAATGGTAGCTTTAGACACCTTTTTAACTCCCAAGATGCCAGGTTGTTTTGGAGATCTTGAACTTCTTTTTGCCTTTCGAACCATCCATCTCACTACACGTGGGGGCAAGATAGATTTGCATCCTCTACCTGGCAGGTTAGTCACTGTTCCAGTGGCCTTAAACTTCCTAATAATTGACACAAGAGTGTTAAGCGGTATCTTTTAACTTTTTCATTTTTTGTAGTCATCTCTTGATCTGTAGACGTCAATAACCTTTTGTCTGATACTTTCAGGGAGTTCTTTGCCTTTCACCACAATGATGGCTGACCACAGTATTTTAAACGTGTGTTCCCTCCTTTTTATACCCTAGGGAAACAGGGAACCATTGTAGGCCACTGTATAGTTCCCTAACTGTCCAATGGACTTCAAATAAGTTGTATATTTATGTAGATTAGTTTTTGTTGGTTTAAGTTTAAAATAATAGTTAAGGGTGTGATTAATTGTGATCCAGATGTTTTATGGAAAAAAATATTAATAAAACAAAATATGTTTTTCTGAACAATTGTATTAGTATTGTAGGTTTGGAATTTTCAGCAATTTTTGAGCATAAAATATACCTCATTACTCATATAGTTTATTTTATACTATCTCTTTTGTTCTTCTTTATCAAGGGTGTGAATAAAAACTCACAGTCTACTGTATATATATATATATTGACACAGAACATCAGAAACCACGTATTAAAACAAAGAAATGGTGGTCTCACTTTCGACACAATTATCATTAACTCCAGGGTGCGTACTTTTATGTGCACTCAGCAAAGGATTTTTTCCCACACAGTTGAGAAATTCTTTAGAAGAAAGTTCTAATAAAATCCAATGGGGGAGTTTTTTTTTGTCTCCTGTGGTTTGTTCTTCAGCAAGAGAAAAAATGCATTGCTCATAGAAAAATCGTTTTTTTTAGCCTATTATCAGAGAAGCTTGGGTGAGCATGGACCTCCGGATATTGTTTGTGTCGTAAACGGACTCTGGTTTGTCCAGGCCCTTGCTGTAGTTCTGCTCTACAGTTTGCCTGGGAAGTGAAATAAACTTTGAAGAATTCTGAGTTGTGAGATATTGTTCAGACTGGTTCTAAACAATGGTCACGATGCAAAAGTAAAGTGAAGTAAAGTGGCGAACGGTGGGTTCACAACAGGTGAAGCTGAGGCCCGTGGGTGGGGGGGGGTCTGATCTGACCTTGACCTTCTCTGACTCTCCGGTGATAATGACTGTCCCTGCTGCTCTGATGATTATATGATGATGATTATGATGTGCTCACTGCCCCTGATACTGCCTGACTGCCTGTCTCACTACTGCAAAATAGAGATTATCCTCATATTAAATGCCTGACATTATATAATTTAAGACAATCCTACCATTTTCATTCAATAACATATTGACAAATTGGGGGATGGGATTGAATCTGACCTCCTCTGCTGCTCTGGTGATATGGTTGCTCACTGCCCCCTGCTGCTCTGATGATATGATGATGATGATGATGATGATGATGATGATGACGATGCACTCACAGCGCAGCTGATGCTGCCTGCCTGCCACACTACTGCAAAATACAGGGATTATCCTCATATTAAAAGGATATAATAAAATGTAATCCTACCTAATTCAATAACAAATTAGAACTTTTTTCATCAAATTATTACTGAAACATTAGAAAACAAATAAAGAGATAAATTGGCAGTTTATTAAATACTTGGAACATAGGTAATGCAAATGTCATTCAACATAACAGTAAATACATTATGGTAAACTTGGTAATAGTAGCCTCACAAATAAATTGTTTACCTTTAAATGCCAACTATTAAAGAGAAACAATACAGGGTATGGTAGCTAAATAATTTACCCTAATTAAGGTAAAAGCTAAGACATTCATTTTGCAACATATCAAAATAAATATTATGGGCTGTCCCCTTACCTTGTAAGCAAATTCTAATCTCCTTTATTTGGTGTCAAATAATGCGTTTGGTTTAACGTCCAACTAGACCACCTGTTACCGCAAACGCTGAAGTTCTGTGCAATTTGGTGACTTTATTGATGCGCACATATGAACATACGGTTATCTGAAATCACATGAGAATGTTTTGTGAATATTGTGAATTTCCCCCCACGTTGAGGCAAATCGTCCAATCCATGGGTAACTTGCAAGCGTAATCAATTAAGCTAAAAACGATTTCACCACAGCTTGTGGTTATTCAATGCACGGACATGAAAGATTGAAGCCAGCAGGCCATCCATCGCTACCGTTCAGTAAGATACACCTGTTAAATAAATATATGTTTGTATGCACATTGTTTTTCTTATGTGAAAGGGTTTTATTCTTTCCATTTGCACTACAGAAATTATGCGAAGGCGATACCGTGAGCGATACCCTGGGCTTGGTAGCCGGTGTTTGCCAGACGGCTATCAGTTCGGCTGTACATGCAGTTTCTTCCAGTCTTGTCAACATGCAAATTAGTTTATTACTTTTCCTGCAGCTGACAGCCAGCAGAGAACTAAACAGGATTTTCATACACAATGTTACGCGCACCATCTGTATCATTTATGTGAATCAGAAGCGGGTCCACTCCATTAGTATCCAGGTAGTTTGTGATGTACACTCCAGGTGACACATGTAGGCTTACTGCATGATGAACATAAATGAAACAGGCCTAGTTGCAGTTGTGAGTTTGTTATTTATTGCTTTCCATTTAACAATTACATTAAGTTAGAAGAAAATAAACGTTGTTTTTTTAAGTTGGAAAGCCTACAAATAAGGAAAAAAAGAGATGGTAAAATAAAACACTTTCTTTTAACAATGTAGGTCTCAAAATATAAACACAAATCATGAAAATAACAAATTAATGTTTGCCTTGTTTTCCCCCTCTGATTCGTGCGCCAGCTTTTCTGCACCTCCTCGCTCTCCTCTTTTGAGAAGCGCTGTTGGTGCAGCCGCACAAAACTGTCATGTCAGGAAATTGCCAATTTACTATAGCATTAGCGCACTAGTATTTAAAGGGATAGAAAATAGGTGTTCTGATTGGCCATTATGAAACCAAACCCCCACCACACCCACATGTATTTTTAAAAAGTTAATCCAACCTCTTTTACAACTGCGCCGGAGGTGCGCTATCGTCCTAAATCACGAAATTACCTAAATTGCGTTAGACACAGCCTAAAGCGCCACCATCTTTGCTTTGCGTCTGCGTTACCGACACTGTCCTAATTCACCCAAATAGGGCCCAAAGTGTCCTATAGTATTAAGTTCACATGACACTGCCAGCTGTCTCGGTCTCGCTCAGATGATGGAGGGTTAAACAAGGTAGAGGGGCGCACTGTGTGCAGCCTGCCAAAGCAGATAGCCCTGGAAAAGCGCACCCACGTTGGGAGGAACCACCTGCACATAATTCCAGAGATATGCCTGGCACGCAGGGGCCTTACCAAGGTGAAGTTTGATCTTTACTCACCTGCAGAGTTGGACAGCTCGCTCAGAATGGTCCCTGGAGGGTAGGAACCACTTTGGTGAAAGTGCTCCAAAAGCCTGCATCAAAAACAGCTGATCTGCAGTGCACTAGACGCGGCCAACCTTGCCCAAGGGTTGCATGTGTCAAAAACCTGGTTCTAAGGTTTTTTAAAACGTGGTTTCTATAAATCTGCTGGTACCCTCATTTTCAGTTGAAACATGCGAGATGAGACAAATTATTTGCCAGATTACGTTAACTATTAGCTAACTTTAGCTAGAACAAAACCGCAGCTTATTATTGCACATGTTGAATATACAAAGACTGTCTTCTAAAACGTCATGCTAATTAGCTACCTAGCTAAAATGTAATGTTTGATCTGAACTACAAACATCAGCTAGCCCAAGCAAGTTAGCAGACTGACAAATAAATGTAATTATCTAACATTAGCTAGCTACTGTGGCTAACTTTCAAACTCAGATCAATTTAGAATAGAAATGATTAACAGTTAAATTAAAATACCGAATTACAATAATAGTGGAATAAAGACCAAATAATTCCAAACTATTGCCAACCTCACCTGTAATGGACGTCACTCCAAAAAACCCTGTGCCCAAGATACAAATATTGTAGCTATCTTCTAATGGACAGGGATGGAGCCTGATCCTGATTGATGGAGGCATGTCAAAATCAGATTGGACATAGGGCTTGGAAGCTCAGCGTCCAGGCAGGCCAATGTTGTCACGTCTCGTGTTCGTGTTCCCCCGTAATTAGGTGTTTTCATTTATTCCATGTTTTCCTGATTGTCTGGTCCGTGTTTTCACTTTCACTTACCTGTTCCCAGTCTTGTCATTGTATTATCGTTTTCACCTGTTCCTCATGTGTCTGATTGCAGTTAGCTGCATTCGTGTTAATTCCTAATTGTTTCTCGTTATGTCTGATGTAGTTAGCTGTTCGTTTCCATGTTCATTTCCTGATTGTCTTGTTATTGTATTATCGTTTTCACTTAATTCCTCATGTGTCTGATTGCAGTCAGCTGCATTCATGTTTATTCCTGATTGTCTCTTGTTAGGTCTAAATGTATTTCGCTGTTTCACCGCGTTTTGTTTCATCGTGTTTGTGTTCGTGCTTGTGCTCCAGTGTTCGTCTTGATCTCAGTCTCGTTCCCGCTCCTCCCTGTGTTCCCTGGACTGCTTTCACGTTTTCGACCTTCGCCTGCTCACTGACTACGCCTTGCCTGCCCCTGATACCCCTGAAGCCCGCAACGAACTCTGCTTGTCCCCGACCATTCTTTGGATCCCTGCATTGCTCTGTTTACCCCTGTATGACCATTGCCTGTTTATGCAATAAAAGCCATTATTGCATTTCTGGGTCCGCGCCTGGTTTTCCGACACCGTTCCTGACAAATGTTGTCTAATTAAATTCCCCAAAACCCATCACATGTTATTCCATTCGATACATTAAGTCCATAGAAACCCAGAGACAACTGCGACCGGCCGAGCTTCCACAGCTTAAAGCATGTGAGGGGATAAATAGTGCTGGTTCAAACAAAACATTTCAGTCTAAGTGACATACCATGGAACTGAAATACCAAAATTATAAAATATTTCCCATCCCCCAAAAAATTATAGGGGAAGCCTAGCTTCCCTCATTATCTTAAAGAAATCGCCATTGCAGTGCTGGTGTCTTTACACTTTCTAATCCATCATGTCCTTTTCGATCACTGTGATCACTGTGATGGTCATGTGCAGACACAAATGGCTATCAAAGGTGTAAATATGAACCTCCTGATACACCTCCTCCTGAGGCCTCATCGTCTGCAAACCAGCACCAACTTACAAGAACATTTTAAGGAGACTCCGCAGGGCCCATGTATCTAACATTATGATTGCTTATCTAGGATCTGCGTTCCCCTGTCCATATCCTAACCTTATCCATTATGAGCTAAAAGGCAAAACTGATCCTAGATCGGGGCCCATATTCATAAAGTGTCTCAGACTAGGATTGCTGATCTAGTATCAGTGTTCGCCTGTCCATATCCTAATCTTATTCATTATGAGCTAAAAGGCAAAACTGTCCTAGATCAGAACTCCTGCCCTGAGATATTATATGCACTCAGGCCCAAACAAGTGGCTGATATTCCTTGTCCTTGTCCCCCCCCCCACTGGAATGCTCAGCTGACCAACCTGACGCAGATCCATGAGCAGATCAGTGGCATGGCACGATGTCCCTACAGCCCGCGGCACAACTCCACTGTGCTCCTGACCGCCAGCGGCGAGCTGTACGCCGCCACTGCCATGGACTTCTCCGGCCGCGACCCCGCTATCTACCGTAGCCTGGGCGGGCTGCCCCCGCTCCGCACTGCCCAGTACAACTCCAAGTGGCTGAACGGTGAGGGGGACTGTGGTTGGAAACAATAGAGACAGAAATTGTAAAGGACAGGGTTCAATTTAGCCAAAGTCACAAAGGTTATACCACTATTAACTGGATCATACTCAAAAAAGGGTTACTGGGGTGGGGGTGGGGGTGTTGGCTGGACCTTAGAGCACTAGACCTGTGAACTCTATTACAACTGAACAGTCTGGTGGCTAAGTGTTTGTTCACCCCATCAGCTTGTCTTAATTTGAGATATTGCCAGGGATAAGTTTTACACTGTGTGAAATTGTGTATCAGAGGACAGATTAATTAATTTATTAATTGCGAGCTCAACCAAGGTCTCAAGGACAAGCACAGCCACAGGGGATCGAGTGATAGATTTACATTGGGGGAAGCATGCCTTCATCAACTGGAAACATTTTTCTATAGTGAGCTATAGGGAGGGAGGTTTATTAATATGCTAATGTTAATACTGATGAGAATTAACCACCTAAAGTTTGGGTGTATTTCTGCTTCTGTGGCTATTATTGGTATCAAGATTTTTACGCTAGTTCATATCTCAGCCCTTGGATTTCTCTCATTACTGTAAATAAATGACATTTCTGTACATCTGACTTTAAAGGAGAAGTTCTGTGAAAGATGTTCAGGGTTTTTACTTAAAGGGGAAATGCTCCCATTTTTATAATTAAATATGTTTTTCCTTATCTCAAAGAAATGTGGTTAGATTTTTTTCCTTTCCAATGGCTTATATTTTCTGACACTCATCGGTTTTGAATCAGGAAATGTGCACATTGTCCATGAAAATACTATAGATGTTTCTGATGATTCATTTCAGACAACAGTGGAACAGAGGAAGCCTCATCATTTTATAAAAATGTAGGGATGTGAGATATCTCTCCAGGTACAGTGAGAGTAAAAACAGAGTGATACAGTCATTTCAATTTTCTTAGTCACAACAAACTTTTTGTAACTACGAAATGTGAAATATACATATAAATATAAATGTACTTGGGATTCCCTACAAGAGAAGCACGCTATTGAGACTTCCGACAGTTGAACTGAAGTGAACAGATTTCTGAAGTATCTTGAGCATGTTCATGGACAATGTCTACATTTGATTCACAACCGATAAGAGTTTTGGAAAAATATAATCAGTCCAAGTGTAAATGTTGTTTTTATCACATGGTATTGCAACAATTCCCAGGGAAGTGAGAATAGCCCATACATTGACATTGGAGCAGGCAGGACTTCCTGCTCTGAACTATGTAAGCAGGGCTTCTCGCTACATCCCAATTACCATTGAACAATCTATGTGTAACATTTACATTTAATATGTGAATCCACTAAAGTGTCATTTGTCATTTTTGGACTGAACAGCCATAATTTTGAACCACAGTTAATACAGTATGCTTGATTGGGTATACTTGGCATATTCAAAATAAATACTAGACTCTTCCCCTTTATTTTGGCACAGAATCATCCCTGTTGCCCTTTGAGGTGCAATATTTTTTGGGCCATAACCGTTGTCACGGTTGGTGGTGATTTGGGCAAGCACTAAACCTGTCGATGAGGAGGAGTTTGGGGTGCACAGCCTTTGAAGGCCATTATGTGAAATGATTCAATGTAGGCTTTTCAGCTGCAGTTTTAATTTCATCCTGCATCATTCTATCGGAGGAAAAAATATTTTGATCCTCCGCTGGCTCAAAGATAAAAACTGAGCAATTTATTGAGCTATGAGTATAGGACAGCTGAGTAGGGTATTGGATAGTGATCTGGGCTTGTGACCAAAAGGTTCAATGACCAGATCCTGATTTACCTAGTGAATGGTGTGCCCTTGCGTAATAACCTTAGTGTTAATTGCTTCAGTAAAATATCCCTCAGTATAAATGCATATGTGTGCAAAGTCAGGAATAAAATACAGGTAACTGCCAAAATAAAGGCAACACTTGAGTAAATGAGGGATCATTTAAATGGGTGCAGTACCATGAGTGTCCATGCCCAGCTGGGTCTCTTCTAGCCCGGGCCAGCGCCATTTCAGTGTGTGTGTGTGTGCGTGTGTGCGCCCCCCCAGGCTAAATGCTGCCTTATTTGAACAATTACTTTATTTATGCTCTCACTAGATACTCTTACCTGGGTGTCTTGCATGGCTCAGACTTTCACATTTCCTTTTATACTGATAGATAACAGATATGCCACTCTGCCACACTGTTTACCTTCTCAGCTCTTTCTCAAAAGGTTGCAGTAGCAGTTTTCTGGTCAATTTAAGGGGAAGGGAAACTCCTTCATGTCATTTCACGATGAAATTGCTTCACTGTCAGCGAGAGCACACACGTGCATTTCAGATGAAACGTTGACAAACGTTTGCATGAAATCTTTTCACAAAAATAAATAAATAATTTTTTTCAGAATAATTTATTCTAAATACGTTGAAAAAATAATGTTTGCACACCTGGCTTCACATGCTCAGATGAAAGTTGTTAACTGATATGTCAGCAGATGTGTGCTGAGAGTTTTATGTAGGCGAAATACATGAAAGAACCAGTCAGGAACACATCATTAACTGTAATTAATCAATCCTTGACAGCAGTTTAATGTCCCACTCTGTTGTCCTCGTTCCGCGGCAGAGCCAAACTTTGTATCCTCCTACGACATCGGGAACTTCACCTACTTCCTGTTCCGGGAGAACGCGGTGGAGCAGGACTGCGGGCGTACGGTGTTCTCGCGCGTGGCCCGCGTGTGCAAGAATGACATCGGCGGCCGCTTCCTGCTCGAGGACACCTGGACCACCTTCATGAAGGCACGCCTGAACTGCTCCCGCCCCGGGGACGTCCCCTTCTACTACAACGAGCTTCAGAGCACCTTCTTTCTGCCCAAGCAGGAGCTGCTCTACGCCATCTTCACCACCAATGTGTGAGCGCCCCCTGAACTTCCTGTGTGCTACTGCAGAGATGAACTTTGTGGGGGGTGAAAGGTCATCCACTTTGTTGTACATTTTCATTTTAGGCATTTAGCAGACACTATTATCCAGAGCGACCTACAATCAGTGCATTTAAAATGGCAAGAATAATCACAGTTAGAGCAAGAGATCAGTACAGAACAACACAATAGACAGATGCATTTTTTTAATTAATATATTCAATGGAAGTGTAGTCTGAAGAGGTGGGTTTTCAGTCTCTTGTCCGTCATGGTTTTTCTGGTTCAGGAACAGCATCGCTGCCTCGGCCGTGTGCGTGTTCAACCTGAGTGCCATCAACCAGGTGTTCAGTGGACCTTTCAGGTACCAGGAGAACTCCCGATCGGCCTGGCTGCCCTACCCCAACCCCAACCCCGACTTTCAGGTAAAAGGCCCCTATGTCTTTCTGTCCTTGCTCTCCTTTCGTGTTGCCCCATAGACTGTGGCTCATATTTAAATCTGTTTTACTCTAGTATGGTACCATAGACAACAGCTCGTATGTAAATCTGCTCTACCCTAGTGTGGTACCATAGACTACAGCTTATATTAAAATATGCTCTACTCTCATGTGGCACCATAGACAACAGCTATGCAAATCTGCTCCACCCTAGTGTGACACCATAGACAACAGCTCATATGTAAATCTGCTCTACCCTAGCGTGGTACCATAGACAACAGCTCATATGTAAATCTTCTCTAATCTAGTGTGGTACCATTGACGACAGCTCATATGTAAATCTGCTCTACTCTAGTGTGGCACCATAGACTATGGATCATACATTAATCTGACGGAGAGGAACCTGCAGGACGCCCAGAAGTTCCTCCTGATGCACGAGGTGGTGCAGCCGGCGACGCCCGTCCCGCGCTTCCTGGAGGACAGTGTCCGCTTCTCCCATGTGGTAGTGGACGTGGTACAGGGCAGAGATGGGCTCTTCCACATCATCTACCTGGCCACAGGTAAACCTGACCTCTCTCACACACCTCCCAGACAATCAATTTAATGTGTGATGGATTTTGTCATGGTGCGTCCATTCCAGAATCATGCAATGGCAGGTTATTTTGTGTAGGTTTAGTGCTTTAGTGGTTTAGTGGTTTAGTGATTTGCAGGAAGAGATTTGATGAGGAGAACAGGCCATTCAGCCCATCTAAGATTGTTATTTTGCCTTTTTTATTTATTTTTTATAAAATTATATTTGACCCCAGTAGGGTAAATATCAGTAAGAGTGACAAACTGGACCAAGCAGGACATAGCAGGAAAAGAGCTGTTTGAGGATAACATGGATGGGAGACACCACTGATGCAAACATGCTGCATGAAATCAAATGACAACAAAGTCACAACTCTACCCCTCCCAACCGGTATAAAGACATTTTTCCTAGGTGCAGATTGCCCACTGCAGCCTGGGTTCCATCCCCTTCTGCAGGGCTTAAGAATTTTTGTCTTAGCTCTTTTATCATGTAATCATTTTAGGATAGATTTTTTTTAACCATTTTGGAATGTAATCATTAAGTACTTTAAGCTGCACCTTTGTATGAAAGGCGCTGTATGAATAAATAATCATTATAATTAGATAAAATGATTACTATTTAATTTTGTATAGATTTTTGTTATTATTAGAGACCATAAAGCAATTTATCCATAGTTATGAAATTCCTGAGCCCACAGTTAAACTGTTAAACCATTCAGCTACCTTCAATGCATCCTTGTTAGAGCATCTTTAAAGCGAGTCATTATTTTACTCTGATAACCGAATCCCAAACACCCAAAAAATGTGCTGTGTGATGTGATATGGATATGGAGACACCCCAACCTCCAGGTTACTTTAACAGCGAAGAAAGGAGATAAGGGGATAGTGTACAGGAAGATCAACACAAAAGCATAGTGAAGCATGCATAAATTAAGATTTTCTTGCCCCCAGGGCATAGGCCTGTTGCATAACTTATCATTTTACATGTGGAGTGGAGTACATTGATACTGCTAGATATGACTGGGTGAGGTAATTTAGGTTAAATGCTTGGCTGTAGGGTATGAGAGCTATACTCCTTAACCTCTCCTCAACATTATCCAGCTACAGCAGATAAAACATGATCCAGCTATAGTAGCAGATCCAAACAGCAGATAAATCCATCTAACTAGCAGATAAAACATGATCCAGCTATAGCAGATAAAACATGATCCAGCTCCAGCAGATAAAACATGATCCAGCTATAGCAGATAAAACATGATCCAGCTACAGCAGATAAAACATGATCCAGCTATAGTAGCTATAGCGGATAAAACATGATCCAGCTATAGCAGATAAAACATGATCCAGCTACAGCGGATAAAACATGATCCAGCTATAGCAGATAAAACATGATCCAGCTACAGCAGATAAAACATGATCCAGCTATAGTAGCTAAAAAAACATGATCCAGCTATAGCGGATAAAACATGATCCAGCTATAGCAGCTAAAACATGATCCAGCTACAGCAGATAAAACATGATCCAGCTACAGCAGATAAAACATGATCCAGCTACAGCAGATAAAACATGATCCAGCTATAGTAGCTAAAACATGATCCAGCTATAGCGGATAAAACATGATCCAGCTATAGCAGCTAAAACATGATCCAGCTATAGTAGATAAAACATGATCCAGCTATAGTAGATAAAACATGATCCAGCTATAGTAGCTAAAACATGATCCTGCTATAGCAGATAAAACATGATCCAGCTATAGCAGCTACATCAGATAAAACATGATCCAGCTATAGCAGATAAAACATGATCCAGCTACAGCTGATAAAACATGATCCAGCTATAGTAGATAAAACATGATCCAGCTATAGCAGCTAAAACATGATCCAGCTATAGTAGATAAAACATGATCCAGCTATAGCAGCTAAAACATGATCCAGCTATAGCAGCTAAAACATGATCCAGCTATAGCGGATAAAACATGATCCAGCTATAGCAGCTAAAACATGATCCAGCTATAGCAGCTAAAACATGATCCAGCTATAGTAGATAAAACATGATCCAGCTATAGTAGATAAAACATGATCCAGCTATAGTAGATAAAACATGATCCAGCTACAGCTGATAAAACATGATCCAGCTATAGCAGCTACAGTAGATAAAACATGATCCAGCTATAGTAGCTACAGCAGATAAAACATGATCCAGCTATAGTAGCTAGAGCAGATAAAACATGATCCAGCTATAGCAGCTACAGTAGATAAAACATGATCCAGCTATAGTAGCTACAGCAGATAAAACATGATCCAGCTATAGCAGCTACAGTAGATAAAACATGATCCAGCTATAGTAGCTACAGCAGCTAAAACATGATCCAGCTATAGTAGATAAAACATGATCCAGCTATAGTAGATAAAACATGATCCAGCTATAGTAGATAAAAACATGATCCAGCTACAGCTGATAAAACATGATCCAGCTATAGCAGCTACAGTAGATAAAACATGATCCAGCTAAAGCATGCAGATAAAACATGATCCAGCTAGTAGTAGCTAGAGCAGATAAAACATGATCCAGCTATAGTAGCTACAGCAGCTAAAACATGATCCAGCTACAGCAGATAAAACATGATATAGTAGATAAAACATGATCCAGCTCCAGCTAGCAGCTACAGCAGATAAAACATGATCCAGCTAGCAGCTAGCAGATAAAACATGATCCAGCTATAGTAGATAAAACATGATCCAGCTATAGTAGATAAAACATGATCCAGCTATAGCAGATAAAAACATCCAGATCCAGATACAGCAGATAAAACATGATCCAGCTATAGTAGATAAAACATGATCCAGCTATAGCAGATAAAACATATCCAGCTACAGCAGATAAAACATGATCCAGCTATAGCAGCTACAGCAGATAAAACATGATCCAGCTATAGCAGATAAAACATGATCCAGCTATAGCAGATAAAACATGATCCAGCTAGCAGCTGCAGCAGATAAAACATGATCCAGCTATAGCAGATAAAACATGATCCAGCTATAGCAGCTACAGCAGAGATAAAACATGATCCAGCTATAGCAGACAGCAGAAAACATGATCCAGCTATAGCAGATAAAACATGATCCAGCTATATCCAGCTATAGCAGATAAAACATGATCCAGCTATAGCAGCTACAGTAGATAAAACATGATCCAGCTATAGCAGCTACAGTAGATAAAACATGATCCAGCTATAGCAGATAAAACATGATCCAGCTATAGCAGCTATAGCAGATAAACATGATCCAGCTATAGCATACAGCAGATAAAACATGATCCAGCTATAGCAGCAGAGATACAACATGATCCAGCTATAGATAAAACATGATCCAGCTATAGCGGATAAAACATGATCCAGCTATAGCAGCTATAGCAGATAAAACATGATCCAGCTATAGCAGCTATAGCAGATAAAACATGATCCAGCTATAGCAGCTACAGCAGATAAAACATGATCCAGCTATAGCAGATACAACATGATCCAGCTACAGCAGATAAAACATGATCCAGCTATAGTAGCTACAGATAAAACATGATCCAGCTATAGTAGATAAAACATGATCCAGCTATAGTAGATAAAACATGATCCAGCTATAGCAGCTATAGCAGATAAAACATGATCCAGCCAGATACAGCAGATAAAACATGAGCAGCTATAGCAGATAAAACATGATCCAGCCAGCATGATAGCAGCTATCCAGCTATAGCAGATAAAACATGATCCAGCTATAGCAGCTACAGCAGATAAAACATGATCCAGCTATAGCAGCTATACAGCAGATAAAACATGATCCAGCTATAGCAGATAAAACATGATCCAGCTATAGCAGATAAAACATGATCCAGCTACAGCAGATACAACATGATCCAGCTATAGTAGATAAAACATGATCCAGCTATAGCGGATAAAACATGATCCAGCTATAGTAGCTATAGCGGATAAAACATGATCCAGCTATAGCAGATAAAACATGATCCAGCTACAGCGGATAAAACATGATCCAGCTATAGCAGATAAAACATGATCCAGCTACAGCAGATAAAACATGATCCAGCTATAGTAGCTAAAACATGATCCAGCTATAGCGGATAAAACATGATCCAGCTATAGCAGCTAAAACATGATCCAGCTACAGCAGATAAAACATGATCCAGCTACAGCAGATAAAACATGATCCAGCTACAGCAGATAAAACATGATCCAGCTACAGCAGATAAAACATGATCCAGCTATAGTAGCTAAAACATGATCCAGCTATAGCGGATAAAACATGATCCAGCTATAGCAGCTAAAACATGATCCAGCTATAGTAGATAAAACATGATCCAGCTATAGTAGATAAAACATGATCCAGCTATAGTAGCTAAAACATGATCCTGCTATAGCAGATAAAACATGATCCAGCTATAGCAGCTACATCAGATAAAACATGATCCAGCTATAGCAGATAAAACATGATCCAGCTACAGCTGATAAAACATGATCCAGCTATAGTAGATAAAACATGATCCAGCTATAGCAGCTAAAACATGATCCAGCTATAGTAGATAAAACATGATCCAGCTATAGCAGCTAAAACATGATCCAGCTATAGCAGCTAAAACATGATCCAGCTATAGCAGATAAAACATGATCCAGCTATAGCAGATAAAACATGATCCAGCTACAGCAGATAAAACATGATCCAGCTATAGCAGATAAAACATGATCCAGCTATAGCAGATAAAACATGATCCAGCTACAGCAGATAAAACATGATCCAGCTATAGTAGCTATAGCGGATAAAACATGATCCAGCTATAGCAGATAAAACATGATCCAGCTACAGCGGATAAAACATGATCCAGCTATAGCAGATAAAACATGATCCAGCTACAGCAGATAAAACATGATCCAGCTATAGTAGCTAAAACATGATCCAGCTATAGCGGATAAAACATGATCCAGCTATAGCAGCTAAAACATGATCCAGCTACAGCAGATAAAACATGATCCAGCTACAGCAGATAAAACATGATCCAGCTATAGCAGCTAAAACATGATCCAGCTACAGCAGATAAAACATGATCCAGCTACAGCAGATAAAACATGATCCAGCTATAGTAGCTAAAACATGATCCAGCTATAGCGGATACAACATGATCCAGCTATAGCAGCTACAGCAGATAAAACATGATCCAGCTACAGCAGATAAAACATGATCCAGCTATAGTAGCTAAAACATGATCCAGCTATAGCGGATAAAACATGATCCAGCTATAGCAGCTAAAACATGATCCAGCTATAGTAGATAAAAACATGATCCAGCTATAGTAGATAAAACATGATCCAGCTATAGTAGCTAAAACATGATCCTGCTATAGCAGATAAAACATGATCCAGCTATAGCAGCTACATCAGATAAAACATGATCCAGCTATAGCAGATAAAACATGATCCAGCTACAGCTGATAAAACATGATCCAGCTATAGTAGATAAAACATGATCCAGCTATAGCAGCTAAAACATGATCCAGCTATAGTAGATAAAACATGATCCAGCTATAGCAGCTAAAACATGATCCAGCTATAGCAGCTAAAACATGATCCAGCTATAGCGGATAAAACATGATCCAGCTATAGCAGCTAAAACATGATCCAGCTATAGCAGCTAAAACATGATCCAGCTATAGTAGATAAAACATGATCCAGCTATAGTAGATAAAACATGATCCAGCTATAGTAGATAAAACATGATCCAGCTACAGCTGATAAAACATGATCCAGCTATAGCAGCTACAGTAGATAAAACATGATCCAGCTATAGTAGCTACAGCAGATAAAACATGATCCAGCTATAGTAGCTAGAGCAGATAAAACATGATCCAGCTATAGCAGCTACAGTAGATAAAACATGATCCAGCTATAGTAGCTACAGCAGATAAAACATGATCCAGCTATAGCAGCTACAGTAGATAAAACATGATCCAGCTATAGTAGCTACAGCAGCTAAAACATGATCCAGCTATAGTAGATAAAACATGATCCAGCTATAGTAGATAAAACATGATCCAGCTATAGTAGATAAAACATGATCCAGCTACAGCTGATAAAACATGATCCAGCTATAGCAGCTACAGTAGATAAAACATGATCCAGCTATAGTAGCTACAGCAGATAAAACATGATCCAGCTATAGTAGCTAGAGCAGATAAAACATGATCCAGCTATAGTAGCTACAGCAGCTAAAACATGATCCAGCTACAGCAGATAAAACATGATCCAGCTATAGTAGATAAAACATGATCCAGCTATAGCAGCTACAGCAGATAAAACATGATCCAGCTATAGCAGCTACAGCAGATAAAACATGATCCAGCTATAGTAGATAAAACATGATCCAGCTATAGTAGATAAAACATGATCCAGCTATAGCAGCTACAGCAGCTAAAACATGATCCAGATACAGCAGATAAAACATGATCCAGCTATAGTAGATAAAACATGATCCAGCTATAGCAGCTACAGCAGATAAAACATGATCCAGCTATAGCAGCTACAGCAGATAAAACATGATCCAGCTATAGCAGATAAAACATGATCCAGCTATAGTAGATAAAACATGATCCAGCTATAGCAGCTATAGCAGATAAAACATGATCCAGCTATAGCAGCTACAGCAGATAAAACATGATCCAGCTATAGCTGATAAAACATGATCCAGCTACAGCAGATAAAACATGATCCAGCTATAGCAGCTACAGTAGATAAAACATGATCCAGCTATAGCAGCTACAGTAGATAAAACATGATCCAGCTATAGCAGCTACAGTAGATAAAACATGATCCAGCTATAGCAGATAAAACATGATCCAGCTATAGCAGCTATAGCAGATAAAACATGATCCAGCTATAGCAGCTACAGCAGATAAAACATGATCCAGCTATAGCAGCTACAGCAGATACAACATGATCCAGCTATAGTAGATAAAACATGATCCAGCTATAGCGGATAAAACATGATCCAGCTATAGCAGCTATAGCAGATAAAACATGATCCAGCTATAGCAGCTATAGCAGATAAAACATGATCCAGCTATAGCAGCTACAGCAGATAAAACATGATCCAGCTATAGCAGATACAACATGATCCAGCTACAGCAGATAAAACATGATCCAGCTATAGTAGCTACAGCAGATAAAACATGATCCAGCTATAGCAGATAAAACATGATCCAGCTATAGTAGATAAAACATGATCCAGCTATAGCAGCTATAGCAGATAAAACATGATCCAGCTATAGCAGCTACAGCAGATAAAACATGATCCAGCTATAGCAGCTACAGCAGATAAAACATGATCCAGCTATAGCAGCTAAAACATGATCCAGCTATAGCAGATAAAACATGATCCAGCTACAGCAGATACAACATGATCCAGCTATAGTAGATAAAACATGATCCAGCTATAGCGGATAAAACATGATCCAGCTATAGCAGCTACAGCAAATAAAACATGATCCAGCTATAGCAGCTACAGCAGATAAAACATGATCCAGCTATAGCAGATAAAACATGATCCAGCTATAGCAGCTACAGCAAATAAAACATGATCCAGCTATAGCAGCTACAGCAGATAAAACATGATCCAGCTATAGTAAATAAAACATGATCCAGCTATAGCAGCTACAGCAGCTAAAACATGATCCAGCTATAGCAGCTACAGCAGATAAAACATGATCCAGCTATAGTAAATAAAACATGATCCAGCTATAGCAGCTACAGCAGATAAAACATGATCCAGCTACAGCAGATAAAACATGATCCAGCTATAGCAGCTAAAACATGATCCAGCTATAGCGGCTACAGCAGATAAAACATGATCCAGCTATAGCAGCTACAGCAGATAAAACATGATCCAGCTATAGCAGCTACAGCAGATAAAACATGATCCAGCTATAGCAGCTACAGCAGATAAAACATGATCCAGCTACAGCAGATGAAACATGATCCAGCTATAGTGGATAAAACATGATCCAGCTATATTGGATAAAACATGATCCAGCTATAGCGGATAAAACATGATCCAGCTATAGCAGCTACAGTAGATAAAACATGATCCAGCTAAAGCGGATACATATTCCAGTTCACAGGGCGTCAGTCTTGGCAACAGGGGAGTGGCAGGGTTGCCTTTGTTTTGCCACAGGGTTGCCTTTGGAGCAGTGTAACTTTCCGGGGGCAGGATTTTAGCACTCTAGCAGGGTGAGAGACTGCGAGAGTGTGAACTGTTGCCCGGAAGTTTGTTCCAAAGGCCATAATTGATCATTAGTTAATTAGTTACTCACCATTACTCACTCATACTCTTATTCACTTGACTGATTGTGTGATGGTGGGTTTAGTGATTGGAGTCAATCGCAGAACCCCGGGGGTATCAATAAGTTTGACTGTAAGCCTACAGCCTAACCACAAGCTCTGAATGACAGAGAAGAGGAAAAACAATAACAAAAGGGGAGAACAGAAAATATCACCCAACGGGTGACTACGTGCCACAAAGACACAAACAAACGAATAATTAAACCACCGACACCGAGTGTCCGAACGAAATAATAAACGGCTAGGAGAGCCAAATAACAAACGAAAAATGAAACCCAAAACACAGTCCACAGACTGTCTAACCGGAACACAAACCAACTCAGGAGGAGCGAGTAAGTTTCCTAAATCAGGTAACATAAAAGAGATCCTACAATTACTAAATAAGTTTCTTTTAGAAGAGAAAAAGTTTCTTTTAGAAGAGAAAAAGTTTATTTGATCCTATAGTAAGTTTCTTTGAGTTGTATCTTTAAAAAGACGCAACAAACCTTACCGGCTAGATCGTAAAAATGGCTTACGATTTCGCAAAGATCCGAAAACCAGCTGGGGTTTAAATAGGGAAATAAGTGATTGATTTACTAAGCCCCTCCCTCCAGAAAGGCGCAACACCGCCCTCTGGTGGTAAGTCAGGGGAACAACCATGACAGGACCCCCCCCTTAAGGGACGACTCCTGACGACCCTTCAGGCCCACGCCGGTGAAAATCCTGGATCAAAGATGGATCCAAGATGTGCCGGGACGGAACCCAACTGCGCTCCTCAGGACCGTAACCCTCCCAGTCCACTAGGAACTGAGTACCCCTGCCTACACGCCGCGAAGCCACAATACTACGCACCATATAAGCGGGACCACCCCCAATGATACGAGGCGGCGGTGGCGGTACTTCGGGAGGCGCCAAGGTGCTAATGAGTAGTGGTTTGATGCGAGATACGTGGAACGTAGGATGTATCCGCATAGATTGGGGAAGCTGTAATAGAACGGTGACTGGGTTAATTTTACGTAGGATTTTAAAAGGACCAATAAAGCGCGGCGCGAGTTTCCGAGACTCTACCCGTAACGGCAGATCTCGTGTAGACAACCACACCCGTTGACCCACCCTATACGATGGAGCTGCCCGTCGACGGCGATTAGCAAACTCCTTTTGGCGATCAACTGCGCGTACTAGAGCCGCCCTAACCCTCCGCCAGGTGACACGACAACGTCGCACAAAGGCTGCTGCGGAAGGCACCCCTGCGTCACCCTCCAGCGCCGAAAATAGAGGAGGCTGAAACCCAAACTGAGCCTCGAATGGAGAGAGACCTGACGAAGCGTTGCGCAGAGTGTTATGAGCGTACTCCGCCCAGGCAAGATGCCGACTCCATGATGATGGATTGGCGGAAGCAAGACAGCGGAGAGTATTCTCCATAGTTTGGTTAGTGCGTTCCGTCTGTCCATTAGTCTGTGGGTGAAACCCTGACGACAGGCTCACAGACGCCCCTAACAGAGAACAAAACGCCCGCCAGAATCTGGACGCAAACTGAGGTCCCCGATCGGACACTACGTCTTGCGGCAAGCCGTGAAGGCGAAAGACATGGTCCATCATAAGGCGCGCAGTTTCGAGCGCTGACGGCAGCTTGGGAAGCGCAATGAAGTGGGCAGCCTTGGAAAACCTGTCCACTATGACCAAAATGACGGTATGACCGTTCGAGCTGGGTAAGCCGGTAACGAAGTCCAAGGCGATATGGCTCCAGGGACGATGTGGGACAGGAAGTGGCCGCAGTAACCCTGATGGTGCCAGCTGTGACACCTTGTTGCGGGCACAAATAGTACAGGCTGCAACAAACTCCCGCACGTCCCTCTCCATACCCCGCCACCAGAACCGTCTACCCAGGAAATCGTGAGTACGGTGTACTCCTGGGTGACCCGTGAGCCGAGAGGAGTGACCCCACTGCAGTACCTGGGCGCGTGCTCCTGAGGGAACGAAGAGGCACCCCCGTGGACCCCCACCAGGATCCGGCTCAAGGCGTTGAGCCTCATGCACCACCCTTTCTATCTCCCATAACACTGGAGATAAAATCTGTGCGGTGGGAATAATGGGTGTGGACGGATGATCCAGTTCGGACCCATCGTACAAGCGTGACAGGGCGTCAGGCTTAATATTTTTAGAACCAGGACGGTAAGTCAACAAAAAATTAAACCTAGTAAAGAATAATGCCCAACGAGCTTGCCGCGAATTACGACGTTGAGCCCCCTGGATGTATTCTACATTTTTATGATCCGTCCAGACCGTAAAGGGATGTTCCGTTCCGCCCCCTCAAGCCAATGACGCCATTCCTCCAGCGCCATTTTAACCGTTAATAACTCCCGATCTCCTACATTGTAATTCCTCTCGGCAGGCGAAAGGCTCCGAGAAAAATACGCACATGGATGAACCTTTTGGTCCATGGCCGACCGCTGGGACAGAATCGCCCCTACCCCTAGCTCAGAGGCGTCAACCTCTACAATGAAAGGTAAGGAAGGATTAGGAGAAATTAAAATGGGTTCAGAACAGAATCTTTTCTTTAGTTCAACGAACGCCGCCTCCGCTTTAGGGGACCATTGGAACCGAGAAGGAACCGTTTTTTTGGTAAGCGCCGTGATGGGAGCGGCCACTGAACTAAAATTGCGGATAAACCGTCTATAAAAATTAGCAAACCCCAAAAAGCGCTGAACCTGTTTAACAGAACCCGGAGCAGGCCAATCCCTGACCGCAGTCACTTTATTGGGGTCCATTTGGATCCTGCCCTCCGCGACAATGAATCCTAGGAAGGAAACTGACGGTACGTGAAAAACACATTTCTCCGCCTTTACAAATAGTTGCGCATCTAACAGGCATTTGAGCACCTGTCTGACGTGTTTCACATGCTCAGAGAGAGAATTGGAGAAAATCAAAATGTCGTCAAGATAAACAGAAAACCGATTTCTCCAACATCTCCCTGAGTACGTCATTTACAAGCGCCTGGAAGACAGCAGGCGCGCACATGAGACCAAATGGCATTACCAGGTACTCATAGTGCCCATTGTGCGTATTAAACCCACTCATCCCCTTGTCGAATGCGAACCAAATTATACGCGTTGCGAAGATCTAATTTGATTGTGATTAGGTGTGTGGATGATAGACAGGTGATTGCCTCTCGAGTGCCACTTGAGCCAGGCAGAAAGTAAGCGCAGGTGGGACGAGTGAGGAATCAGTTGTTAGTCTTGTTGTCCACGTGTATGTGTGTGCGCATGCATGTGTAGTGTTGAGTGTTAAGGCCAGTTTACATCAAAGATTCGCAAGACGAGACCGCTTTAGAACATTGCAGAGAAAAGTTGCAGCAGTGTAAATTACCCCATCTCTGTTCATCGTAAGTCGGCTGATGGCGGCTGATGGCGCCTCTTGCAATTCATCATGTCAAGTTTGCAAGTTGAGTTTTAGAACATAGTGTATGTCAAGGCCTTTGTTACGTTTTTCCAACCAATCAGCGCGTAGTTTAGTGCACACAGTTTTGGACTGAAGTGAGAGAAGATTGTCTGATTCATATTTTTAAAGAAGAAGGTATTGGTGATTGGTATTTGTTGTTTATGTATGTCAGTGCAGAAAAAGTATTGTGTCCTTGTTTTTGCGGATTAACCACCATTCCATTTTGCAGATTAATGTTCATTTTGTTTGTTATTTTAGTTTGTTGTTTTTGCTTGAAAGCTTCGCGGCAAGTAGGGTGAAGACTTGTAGGGTGTTTTGTGTTTGTTTTATTTATGTTGCTCTCACCCCTGTGTCTCTCTTCCGTGTCTGGGAGAGAGACAGAAAAATAAGATCCGGTCCGGAGACCGGCAAACCCCACTCCTCCGCCACTCCTTACCATCTGCTGGACCTCTTGGCCCACATCCGGGGAGTCCAATTGCTGCTCTCCATACTTTTCAGCTTCTCTCCTCTCCTCTTCTCTTTTCTCTCTCTCTCTCCTCTCTTTCCCCTCATCACCTCTCTCTCTCGTTCACTCCTGTAACCTCCTCCTCTCCTCTCACTTTCTCCCTTTTATATCGCCCCCTCTCTCTTTCTCTATCCATCCACTTCTTTCTTTCCTCTCTCCCCCTCTCCCCTCTCCCTACCCATCTCACTATCTTTCTCTATCCATCCACTTCTCTTTCCTCTCCTTCTCTCCCTTGCCCCTCTCTCTTTCCTCTTCTCCCCTCCTTGCTCTCTCCCCCATCTCTCTCTCTCCCCCCTCTCTTTTTCTCCCTACTTTCTCTCCCCCACCCCCTCCACCGCCCTCCCTCCCCCTCTCCCTAACCCCTCTCTTTCTCTCACTCCCCACTCTCTTTCTCTCACACACAGATTATGGCACCATTAGGAAGGTGCTGTCCTCCCTGAACCGGTCCCAAAGCAGCTGTGTGCTTGACGAGATTGAGCTCTTCCCCCTGAAGAAGTCTCAGCCAATCAGGAGTCTCCTGATCCAGCCCGGGCGCAGCGTTCTGTTTGTGGGCATCCGGGATCAGGTGATCAGGGTCCAGCTGAAGCGCTGCGCCTTCCACAGGACACGAGAGTGAGTATCCCGCCTCACTGCGGTGTCCGTGGCAACACACACTGCACACTGTAGCTTAGATTGTGACAAGTGACACATTCTTACAGGGTGGATGTTTTAACTGAGGGGTACAAGTGTACATGTAAATTACTTGATCAAAGCATGCCTAAACATGGTGCAATAATGGCCCTTGCAGTCTCTCTCATGCATTCTCATGCACGCTTGGCAGCATTCAGGGCTTACACAAGCATAAATCACTTGTATTTATAACTGGAAAGCTTTGTTGCCGTGACATATGGATTCATTGGAGACTGTGTGCTGTTGCTCCTAATTTCTCATTGCTGGCTAATGAATGAGAGGTGGAATACGCACATGTGAGCAGAAAGGCATATCCATGTCTGTCAGGTAAGACTGCAGACTAAATTATTTCACCCCCAAATCAAGCCACTCTTTAAAGATCCTGCACAGTCATCATATTTCACGTGTAAATTACTTTGTAGTGTGCAAAAACATCCTTAATACTCCCCCTCCAATTAAAATGCTCAGAATTATGACTAAGAGCAAGGTTGTAAGGCTGGCTGAGTGGGTGGGGAGCTAATATTCAAATAATATCCCCTTATTTGACACTCTTATTGACCTACGTCAGCATCTTGTCCTGTGTTTTTGAAATAGAAGACATGGGAGTGCGCCGATTCTTAATACATTTATATCACTCCTCTTCCTTTTTTGGTAAAATGTGTAAAGACACATTTGTTTTTTTAGCTCCACACATGGCTGGCACAGTGTTGTTTTACCACATTAGTGAACGCCTATTGCTGTCTGTCACATTTGAATTTTTGTAGCTAACTATGTTTGCTGGCTAGTAAACAACTTGAATGCGCCTCCTTTACGAAGTGGCGGTGATGCTTACAGGCAGTGATTTTTGGTAAGCTGTAATTGGTGTATTAAAATGAGCTGGATTTTCTGACATCACAAGCACTCCCAAGTCAGCAAATAATGTTTTTTTAAAATAATACCTGCAAAGGTCAGTTTTCAAGCTTTCAACTTCCCACTTTAATCTGGTTTCTCCCAAACATCATTGATTTCGACTTTTAAACCAGGACCATTTGAAAGAGGTTGTGAAATAACCATCCAAATTCAGTGCTATTTGACTGTGGATGGATGGATGTTCTGTAATGTTGCAGCAGACACTCCTTTTACCAACCGAAACGCCCTGTCATTAGGTAAAAGAGAGGATGGAAGGAATGCAGTGATTTCAGTTGGCCATCTGGTTAGTTTATAGAATCTTTGATTGGTCTCAAACAGTAATGAAACCATAGAGTTCTGAACATTCGGACGTCGTAGTCGTCAGCTGATTTGTGTCACCTGCTCATCTCTCTTCACTTTGTTTGTTGTTGTTTCTGTGATAATTGGCAATGTCACCTCATGGAGAGTGAAGTGTATTTCTCTATTGTTAGATAAACAAACAATAGATCTTTTTGTTCTGCTCCTCCGAGCCTTGTCTGTCTAAATGGTTCTTTGCTCCACCACGGTGTGATCTGAGTCATTTACCCTGAGGGAGCTCTGACTATTCCCAGTAAGGCCCCCTCCTCTCTGCCCACACAGGGCATGTGTGGGGGCCAGAGATCCATACTGTGGGTGGGACCTGGGGCTGAAGAGATGCACCACCATGGACGAGAGTCTCCGCATGAGCCAATGGGAGCAGAGCATCACAGAGTGTCCTGTGAGTTACCCAGTATGCACTTCAACCTCCCATCCTGCCAGGGAATGGCTCTACCTCTTACTGTGATATCACTGTCTTTCCTTTGCCTCATGTAGTGGGGAAACTCCAGCAATTACTCCATTACATGATTAAGCAATGTTAACAACATTGATACATATTAATAGCATTTTGTTAACGATGAATTCATGGATCATTATTATAAAGTGTTTCTAAAGAGTCATTGTTTGAAGAATCTGCCATCCTTACATCAACTCTTCCTAAGGCATCATACCCTGAATTCAAGCTCAGACAGCTTAAATAATTATTATATTCACTGCCACTCTGCAATTTAGAAAAAGTTATGATACCTATTGAAACTTATTGAATTGTTGTTTTTCAACCTAGGGGATTTCTATTGATTTCTATTAAAAATGATTTCATATTTAATATTCTTTTTAATATTCTACCTTTAACATTGTAAGTCTCCATATTATAATGATCTTAATTTGTTTTAATAAGTATGAACTCAAACTAATCTTCAATATATTTCCTAGTTTTGTTGCCTACCTTAGCCTATTCCTCTTACATAACAGTGGCACATTGCCTTGTGATAGAAAAGTGGCATTGAGTGACATTGAGTATCATGACAGTACGAGCAGAAGCCGTACTGGAGAGCGAAATGTTGAAATAGAATATTTAAACAGGTTTTCTTCCTAATGCTGTTACCTGCACGTCTTCGCGAATGTGAAAAAAATGTAAGCAAGGCACAAAAAGCAATTGTTTATATTAACATGTTTATATTATTAATATTGGCAATAAAATCCCCAGGGAAATTGTGATTTCTTGCATAATACTGTCATGAAACGAGCTAGTGTGTCTTTGTCACTGCCGGTCCCAGAGTTGCGGCAACAAACTTGCAGTACAAGAGGATGGGGTAACTAGAAGAGGGTACAAGTGACTAACAAATTGGAAGAAAATGGGGGGAAAATTCTGAAATAAATGAATAAAATAGCCCTCCAGGGATATAGCAGCACAGACCGACGTCTCCCCAGTGATGCTGCTGCTTCTCTCATCCAACACCAAGAGGTCTGGTCAGCCAGATGTGGGAATATGTGTTGCATAAAAAAGTAACAGTTGCTTAAATTTGTTTCTCAGTGATGACAAGACGGCATGATTGAACGTTCCTCCCACTAATCCACAGTATTCCTGTGTGTTTTTGTACGATTCAATGCTCGAAAAGCTCACCTGGCCCCGGCCTGTCCCCATCACATCTGTCACCTCCATTGCTGACAGCAACCTGGCAAACAGAGCCACAAGCTGTGTGATTTATATTCCCTGTGAACTGCACCGTATGGTTAAATTAAAGTTTTACAACATCCCCTGATGTGAGACCAGGTATGCCTGCTGTGGCCTGGACTAATGCTTTGTCACTAACTGGCCTGGTGCTAGACTCTAATCAACCTGCACTCGTTTCCCCTAAACAGCGTTCCTCTGCCACCTTCTGTTTTCCGAACGTGCTCATGGTGTTCTAGACTATAATTTCAATGTGCCTATCAGAAAAGCCAGGTGTCAGGAGCACGGCAGGTGAAAGCATGTGCACTCCTCCGATGCTCTCGCCCACGAACCTGCAACCATTTTTCAGACGGCTTTAATGAAGCAAAGAGGTTATGTAGTCCTCGAGAGTGCCTGTGCTCTAAAGACTAGTTTGAAAGGTCATCAAGCCGACAAGACGGTTTTAGTTTTAGAATGCTTTCAGAGGAAATTTTGTTCACTGTGAACTAGAGTTTTCGAAAGCCTGCTAACAGCCTCGGAGTTAAGTCCAGAGTTTAATACAAGATTGATCCACTCTACCAGCTCATAACTCGTAGTTACTCGTAGACAAAACCTAGATGGGAAATGAGGTTATATATTTGTTCAATAATATTTTCTGATGAGGTTTGCTTCAATGTCGCCAAAGACAGGTGTAGAATATCTCAAGGTTTTTTGTTTGTTTCCTCAACATCAAGAGAGAATAAGAACTGTGCATCTGAGGGGATTTAACTTTTCAATGACATTGTAATATATACGATGGCATAAAAGAAAGTAGAAACAGCTCTTTTAAAGCTAAGTAACGGTCTCTGTTTTTAAACATTCGCTCTGAATTTCTCACCGCTGCTGCGCTATCTAAAGGCAGAGTCAACATGCTTTAAAATATTTTTCCCTTGCCTCACCATGACCTGCTATTGTGGAGAACCGTCAAGGGAATATAAAGTGTTTTTAGTCCTTTTAAACGGAAGGATACATTCCACAGAGGAAAGCGTGCATAATGCATTTTTATCTGGTTTCTTTCCGGTAGCTTTTTTATGTATTTATTCACTTTTAATGTATTTATTCCAGCAGGGGGAATATGCTTTGGATGTGAAGCATGAAACTGCACATTTTTTATACTCCTCTGAGTTTGTGTGTCTCTCTCGGTCTCTGTGTTTCCCCTCCAACCACATCTCTCCAGTATATATATCTGTCACTCACACTCTCTCTAACTACATGTGTGTACCAGTCGAAAGTTTGAGTACACCTGCTGGAAACTAGGTTTTCTCATAATTTACAATGTTTTACACCATATAAGTTTCTTTAAATACTTGAAAATGACCAAAAACACATGTTACGATAAACAAAAGGACATCAAAGCAATGTTCAATAAAATTTAATTGAAAATTGAATCTTGGATTCTTCAAAATAGCCACCCTTTGCTGTGATAACAGCCTCACAAACACAGGCCATTCGGTTAATAAGTTAAAATAACACAAAACAAAGGGCAGGGTATTCGGGGGAATCCAAAACACAAAGTCCACGATCATTATCTTTGTAATTGTCTGTAATCCGTAGTCGAAATCCAGGTCAGTTCCTCACACAGTCCAAGTCGGTACACAAAGCAGGGTCCTCAAACAATCAAATTCAAAATACAATCCAGACAATTGTCTTCCACTCTCTCTCTTCAATACTCTCCACAACTGCCAACCTGCTCCTTCCCAGTGTAACAGAAACAAGTCCCTTAAATAAGCCTCCAAATGGCCTTCAGCTGTACGTAGTCCCAATCGCTTGACTTCATTCAGGTGTGGGACTGTGGGCTGCTGGGAAATTAAGTATTTTCCTCTCCAGTGGCTCCCAAGAATTAAAAGGCCAGGCAGCCATTTTCTTATCCTGCCCCTTGGGATGCCACAATATATATATATATATACACACACATATACAGTGATGCTTAAAGGTTTGTGAACCCTGCAGGGGGTGGTCATTTTTTTCATATATTATAGAAAAATTACTAAATAAAATCTTTATCTAAGCCTCAAATCTTAACTCAGATATCCCAAATAAAGGAAACACACAAAGAACAAAACAAAACAAAAACAAAAAATAACAAAAACTCAGATATCCTTGTGTGAAAAAATATGTGAACCTCTTAAATCAATAACTTGTGGCACCTCCTTCAGCAACGATGATTTGAAGCAAACATCTCCTATAGCCACTGATCAGACTTTGGCCATTCACAGGTAGACTTGCGCGAATGCTTTGGATCATTGTCTTGTGGAACACCCACGTTTGGTCAAGTTTTAGCTCTTGGCCTGATGGCCTGACATTCTGATCAATTCTCTGACATCCCTCAGAATTCATGGTTCCCTTAATGATGTTGAGTCGTCCAGGCCCAGAGGAAGAAAAAATCATGACACTCCCGCCACCATGCTTGACTGTAGGGATAAGGTTATTTGGGTGGTGGGCAGTGTTGGGTTTTTGCCAGACATGGCATTTTTGATTGTGATGAAAAAGGAAAATTTTGGACTTCCAGAAACCTTCAGGTTTGTCCAGGTTAAGGTCCAGGCAAGCTTAAGACAATCAGTTTGGTTATTTTTAGACAGCAGAAGCTTCTTCCTGGCTACCCTTGCATGGCAGTTCTATTCAGTGTTTTTCTTATTGTTGATGGATGGGCAATGACATCAAGATGTAGTGAGAGAGACTTGCAGATCCCTGGGTGTTATTCTTCGGTTGCTTTTTACCTGATTTATTATTTTTCTTATGGCTCTTGGTGATATTTTAGAAGGATGCCCACTTCTAGGCACTGTCATGTTAAATGCTCTCCATTTGTATATTATTTGTCTCACAGTGGACTGATGGAGCCCAAGTCTTTTTGATATGATTTTGTATGCTTCTCCAGACTGATGCACACTCACTACTTTCTTCCTGAGGTCCTCTGAGGTCTCCTTAGATCCTGGCATGGTGTGTTTTGCATTCACCTGTATGGGTAACACTGAACTGAAACCAGGTTTCTTACCTGTATTTATGGGAGTGCCACCCAAACTCTTTCCTAAAGATCTGACCTTTGATCGCTTAACTTGGTACCCAATTATTTACCCACCTGATTCTACTTACCTACTTAAGGCGAGTTAGTTTTCAGATTTTTGGTTATTTTGCTTTTATAACATGTCTTCTTTAACACTGATATCATAAAAATGGAAAAATTCCACATAAATATGTTTATTTTACTATACTTGTTCTACTTACATCCACAAATGTATCCTTAGCAAATGTTAGCATTTTTGAGTGAGGTATGGTTCTGCAAAGTTGAAAAAAACATACAGTGTAATGCATTGTTGTAAAGCTTGTTTGCTGTAGCATAATGTTAGCAGATCAATATATGGTCATCTTCCTTGTAGTCATGACAATTGGTGAACAAACAAATGCTACTTTCAGAAATCTCATTGGCTAATGAAACTTTAAGGGCATTTCTGATGATGTGATTCGCTAAAACGCATCACGTGATGTATTCAGAACTTCCGCGTTAGTGTTCTGCGAAACCGAGAGACCGAGAAACAAAAATAGGAAAAACACCCCAAATTTGTGTAAAAGCTGACATGATTAGTTAGCTACTGCCAGAAGAGGAATATCTAATGGGAAAGGTAACTGTCATCCTAAACCTGACAATGAGTCTGCCAGAAAGTCACCAGCTGTCAGTGCCTCAAGGCAAAACATTGACAAAATGGGGAAAGCTCCGGACGACCAGCCACACAACTGTGGTTTATAATGCATGTGTCACATTTGAATGAGCTGCTGGATGAACTGCTATGTCCAAATTGCATGGGAATCGGTCTACATATAAATATAGAAACCCCAAAACCCTTGGTTTTGTAGCACTCATGTTAGAATGTAGGTAAGTCAACCAGGAGTCAACCAGGAATGATGTAGTGTTTGATGTTAATGTCAGAATGGTCCTGTTAGCACATGAGTTAGGACTGAGATATGCTGCCCTAAGGAAGATTAGTAAAGTGTTAGCTATTCCATCACTCCACCTGAAGACATAGACACAGGACAGTATCAGATATAGTAGTAAAGAGATAACAGGTAGGAAGTGTCAGGCAATGTAAAACAATCTACCAGTGTTGGGAAGTTACTTCAAATAATTTAATATTAAATAATTGTATTAAAAATTAAATGTATTATTATTATTATTATTATTATAAAAAGCAACTGAGCTACACTGAAAGCTAAGCTACTCCACAACAAGTATATGTACACTACTGGTCAAAATGTATAGAACACCCCCAGTTTTTACTGAAATTTAAGCAGTTCAAGTCCAGTGAATAATCTGAAATAGTACAAAGGTAAGCGGTAAACTGCCAGAGGTAAAAAAAAATGAAAAAGGTTTAGGTTACCAAAAACTGAAAAATAATGTACATTTCAGAGTTATTAAAAAATGCCATTTTCAGGGTTGCTTTCGCAGTGTGCTTCGGTTCATTGTCCATCTGCACTGTGAAGTGCCGTCCAATGAGTTTTGAAGCATTTGGCTGAATCTGAACAGATAATATATACACTTCAGAATTCATCCTGCTGCTTTTGTCAGCAGTTACATCATCAATAAATGCAAGGGAACCAGTTCCATTGGCAGCCATACATGCCCACGCCATAACACTACCTCCACCATGCTTCACAGATAAGGTGGTATGCTTCAGATCATGAGCAGTTCCTTCCCTTCTCTATACTCTTCTCTTCCCATCATTCTGGTACAAGTTTATCTTTCTCTCATCTGTCCATAGGATCTTGTTCCAGAACTGTACAGGCTTTTTTAGATGTTTTTTGGCAAATTCGAATCTGGTCTTCCTGTTTTTGAGGCTTACCAAGGGTTTACATCTTGTGGTAAACCCTCTGTATTTACGCTGGTGAAGTCTTCTCTTGATTGTTGACTTTGACACAGATATGCCTACCTCTTGGAGGGTGTTCTTGATCTGGCCAACTGTTGTGAAGGGGTTTTTCTTCACCAGGGAAATAATTCTTCTGTCGTCCTCTACAGTTTTCTGTGGTCTTTTTTGTTTTCCTGAGCTCACCAGTGTGTTGTTTATTTTTAAGAATGTACCAAATAGTTGATTTGGCCACACCTAATGTTTTTGATATCGCGCTGATGTTTTTTTTTGATTTTTCAGCCTAATGATGGCTTGCTTCACTGGCAGTGACAGCTCTTTGGACTTTATATTGATTTAACAGCAACAGATTCCAAATGCAAATGCACTTGAAATCAACTCCAATCAACTCTAGACCTTTTATCTGCTTACTTGTAAATTAAATAATGAGGGAATAACATACACCTGGCCATGGAACAGCTGAGCAGCCAATTGTCCAATTACCTTTGGTCCCTTAAAAAGGGGGGTCCACATATAAGAAGTGCTGTAATTCCTACACCATTCACCCGATTTGGATGTTAATTTATGAATATGCTGTGGTAGACTGCTAAAATAACAATAACTTTGTCAATGTCCAAATATTTATGGACCTGACTGTATATGTATTGTCATATTCTGTACTAAGTGACACCGTCACAAGCATGGATGGCAACACTAGAACCTTAATCAAGTATTCATAAACAACTGCAATACTCTGTGACAGCTGAAAGCAGCGCAAGGGCAAGCACAAGGGCAAGTGTTATGGGAAAATGACGCCACGTAAAACGAATCACTCTGTCAACTATAAAGTAAAACTTTTGCTCATGCAGTGGTAGTATCATAATTTATCAAGGAGTTATGAAGTTATACTTCATATAAAGTGTGCGCGTGATTTATAAGAGGGAAACCGAGGATCCCAACACAACAAGAGACACGATTAGCTTGCTAAAGACCTGAGTCCCCAGCCAAGGGAACTAATCATATTCTTATTGATGTGACATTCTGTGGCAGACACTCACGTGTTAACACGTATTGGAGCTCCACCGCTACATGGGCTGGGTGGTTAGATATGGATACTGCAGCAGTTGTTTTTTTCAGTACGGTCCATAGACTGAGAAATTGCATCCTTTCCTAATTGGGAACTCTAATTGGCCCCTAATTCCTAATTAGCTGCTAATGAGACAGTATATTTTGCCCAAGACGATGTGAGATACGGAAGCTTGCCCTAATGACATCACGGTGAAGCTAAACCAGATTCACATTTAGCATACAGAAGCCAAAAGACAGCTGTGAATGCATCACATAGAAATTAAATATTTAAACCTTACTATATCAGTGAGGGCACCATACATAAGCTGTATTGTTAGGGGCACCTCAATTTGTGATTTTGGAAAAAATTTTTTTACATTTGTACATTTTAGACATTTAGTGTACCATTCAAAAATGGCAAGAATAATCACTGACAGAGCAAGAGGCCAGTAGAGAAATCATGCAGAACAATAGATCCCATCATGAGAGATGCATACCACAACACCTACAAAACAGGGAGAGAAAAGTTAGTATAATTATGTATTCAGTGGAATTATATTTATTATATTCAGTGATGAAATGATGAGGTTACAGTCTGAAAAGACTGCATTGGTATATGTATTGTATCGTACCATGTGATTTATTTTATTGGGTCACACGACATGCTCGTTTCTGTGTTTTTCTCACTGCATTCTGTTCACGTTTTCCCCTTCCATCTCAAACAGAGGAGGAACGTTACCGTGGATGGACGGTTTGGGCCATGGTCGGGTTGGAGGGCCTGCAGTCACAGTGACGAGGGGCCGGCGGGCTCCTGTCTGTGTCGAACCCGGTCCTGCGACAGCCCCAGCCCACAGTGCGGCGGCTGGCCATGCGTGGGCTTAAACGTAGAGGTCGGCAACTGCACCAGGTACCGCACGGTGCTCTGATTATATCTAGAGGAAATAACTCACCATCATTTTCTCCTAAATCTACAAGACAGTAAGATTTTCTTTGAAGTAAGATTCACTGATCTTCAGCCACTCATTTACTTCTCTTTGTGATTTTGCTATGGACCTTTATTCATTTGTCCCATTCAGTGGGAATTGTAGGTCGTCATTAAGTGAAGCCAAAGGCTTCCCGGCGCGTCTCCAGGCGACGACAAGGGGCCCTTGCAGAAGCTGCAATATCTGACGAGTTGGGAATGAGAGCGTGTTGGTTATTCAGTCAATATGCAAAACAAATATGGACTTGATAAAGTTCAAGGCAGCTGGGATTTGAACAAAATAGATGCAGTGTAGCATAATGGTTAGGGGACAGGGTGTGTAACACAAAGGTTGCAGGTTCGATTCCTAGCTGGGGCCCTGTTGTTGTACCCTTGAGCAAGGTGCTTCATTGCTTCATTGAATATCCAGCTGCATAAAGGGATTGCATGTAAAGAAATGTAAACTGTGTAAGTCGCTCTGGATAAGAGCGTGTGCTAAATGCTTGTAATGTGTAATGTAATGACATGCAAGCCTCCGCCCTGAACCCCTCACTAGCGGAGCAGTGTTGTCTCTGTGTCCCTGCAGGAACGGCGCCTGGACTCCATGGTCGCCGTGGGCGACTTGCAGCACAAGCTGTGGCATCGGGTTCCAGGTCCGCCAGCGTGCCTGCAGCAACCCCTCCCCTCTCCATGGGGGGCGAGTCTGTGTGGGACAAAGCCGGGAGGAGAGGTACGCAGCTACTGCAGTGTTTCCCAGCACAAACCCCTCTTTTCAAAGGTACACTCTCTAGCTTCTGTTAAAGATCAGACGGCAGTGCGAAAACTAAAGAAATCAAACCTCTTTTCTTTAACGAAATCGGACTGCCCTTAAGAAAGAGAGAAGAAAGAGAAAATTCAGCAATTAAGAATTTAGCTTGAAAGCACAATTACCAGACAACTCTTACAAAAAATAAATAAATAAATAAAAGATAGCAGCTTATAAAATGAAAGTTTCCTAGCAACCCAAGTGTTCCAGCTGGTTGCTTAGATACCTTTAGAATTTGTAGTAAAAAAATAAAAAAATAAATAACAGAATGACCGGGAGGAAATCGCTTTTTGTTGTTTGTGTGTTTACAGGAGACAGGGTGATAAAGGGTTGAGCATGCTTAGGCAGTTCAAAGTTCTCAACACCATCATGTCAGTTCAGTACCTTGAGGGGCATGCTCACAGAGCTGTTAGGCAGGGCCAGTGCACCGTTATGAGGTTACATATTGCATATTAATATGCGCCAAATCACTTTGATGCACTTGACTGTTTTTAGCAATGTCAACCCCCTATTTTATTGCCCCCTGTGAACACATAAAACTGACAATGAGGAGAAATATGTAATATTGTAATTCATTTTGAGTTTTAAGAAGCACTGCTTCACATTACAGCTGGTGTTTTGTGGTGAAATATGTCTGATATTCTCTTTGAGGCCCTGGCAGGGCTCACAGCACGTGTATCAGCCTTCTGAAAGACCAGGTAGTGTACTGATAGTGTACATAGCTTATTCGGAGCACTTAAAGGTGGTCACTCAGAATGACTTAGTATTTATTGCTGTTTACCTTGCCATCTAAGGGGTTGAGTGGACCATTCCAGGCAAATGCACCCCACACCATAACAGTGTGTGTTGTATAGAAAATCACCAAACAGCTCTGTGGCAAAAGGATGGTAACAACCTATTAACAGAGAGTGAACAGGCAGTGAGATGGGTGCAGCACTTTCGTGAAGTCCTCAACTGCCCTGAACCAGAACATCCTGCTAACCCCACACCTGCAGATAACATAGGCCTACTCAACATCAACACCAGCCCCCCTACTGAAGCAGAAGTCAGAAATGCTATCCAAATAACAAAGGACGGGAAAGCTGCAGGCTCTGACTGCATCCATGCAGAGATGCTGAAAGCCGACCTCAACACCTCGGATAAGGTGCTTACAGACCTGTTCAGAAACATCTGGAACAGAAATGTCATTCCTGTGGATTGGGCCAAAGGTTTGATTGCTAAAATCCCAAAGAAAGGCAATCTGCAGAACTGCAACAACTGGCGAGGCATCACATTGCTATCCATACCATCCAAGGTCTTCTGCAGAATCCTGCTAGGCAGAATTGATACAGCAATTGACATCAAACTGAGACAGGAACAGGCAGGCTTCAGGAAAAGGAAGAGGGTGCACAGACCAGATCTTCACACTAAGGAACATCGTTGAACAATGCCTGGAGTGGAACTACCCACTATACATCAATTTCATTGACTTCCAGAAAGCTTTTGACAGCTTACACCGTGACACTCTGTGGAAGATCGTGCAATCCTATGGAGTCCCTCCAAAGATAATTGCACTGGTAAAGATGTTTTACCACCGATTTGAGTGTAGTGTGATCACAAACGGCAACCTCACTGACTGGTTCCCTGTGAAATCTGGCGTACGCCAGGGATGTATCATCTCTCCCATTCTCTTCCTGATTGCCATCGACGTCCATGCGAAAAACCACCTCAGACAAACCTAGAGGCATCCAGTGGACTTTCTTCACCCAGCTGGAAGATCTCGACTATGCTGATGACCTAGCCATCCTCTCCACAAATCACACTCATCTGCAAGAGAAAACAGATAGGACTGACAGATTTGCCAAACAGATGGGTTTGAACATAAACATCTCTAAAACTCAAGTGATGTACATAAATTAAACACCACATGTACCAATCACCGTGGATGGCAACTCTCGATTATGTCGAAGAGTTTACATATCTGGGAAGTCTACTCAGTAAGGACAATGCATGCAGTAAAGACATCAGCATAAGGCTCAGGAAAGCCTGCAGTGCATTCGCAATGCTTCATACCATCTGGAAGTCAAAGCAGTACAGCCTAAGAACCAGCAATGATCCGACTGTATAACAGCAATGTTAAGTCAGTTCTGCACAGAGTGTTTCACAGCGGCAAATCAGAATGCTGTACAGACAACAAAGTCGTTACAAGCAGCAGCAAACTAGGAGTCAAAGTGACATGCAGAAGATCAGTGCATTCCACAATGGATGTCTCCGGAGGAGGATGTGTGAACACCAGGACTTTAAAGTGAATATTCTGGCCAGAAAGGATCTCAAATGAGGACCTGTACAAAAACACAAACTGCCGCAATGTGGTGTTGGAGATCAAACAACGACTGGTCAAAGATGACTCCAATAGCTAGGACATGTCCTCAGAATGGACCAGAACTGTATCCCTTGAATAAAGTAGCCTTGAGATGGACTCCACCTGGAAAGAGGGAAGCAAGGGGGAGGGAGGCCAAAAACAACCTGGCGGAGAACTGTGACCTCGGAACTGATCAAAAACGGCAATGGCTAGGAACCTAACCTGGGGGCAAAGGAGGCACAACATGCTGCACAGGATAGGACCAGATGGAAGCAGATCGTCGCAGCCTTATGTTCCTCAAGGAACGAAGAGGATTAAGTAAGTAAGTAAGTACCATAACAGAGCTGCCAAAACCCTTAATTTATTCAAGTGCTTCCTTTATTTTGGCAGTTACCTATAGGTGTAGTAGTAGTGGTGATGGTGGTAGTTGTAGTAGCAGCAGTATTAGTAGTGTGCTTATGCAGTTGATCGCCAGTCAAAAATGTATCGAGGCTCTCACACTTTAAGCTGAAAGCAATAGAAACTTTCACAGGGAACTGAAGTCTGCTGAGATGGAGGGTAATCTTTGGCTCCCTCTCAGCCGGCTAATTAGAAGATGTGTCACCATTTTTCACACCCCTGTGCTCTTAAATAAAAGAGCTGGGCCTCCCTGCAGTGCATAATAGCTGTGAAAATACACATTTCCATCCAGGACGCACTGAGCTCCAGTACAGAGAGCCATCCTGTTTCCTGTTCCTTTTTTATTCAGTATTGGTTTTTTCTACTTTGTTATGAAAAGCAGTAGGCTATGCGCTCTCACGTATCCCAGCTGCAGCAGTCTAACAAGTAATAACTGAAAAGCACAAAATGTATCAGCTAAAAGATGACCTGTAATCTGGAAGAATGTACAGCTTGTATGAATGATATAAAGTATGAATCCGACTTTCAGTATTTGTCACTTGTAGTACATATTGTAAAATTCCATACCCTATACAACATTCTAGGAAAATGCATGAGTAAAATTGCATGCATAAGGGTGTCAATCATTTATATGTTTTGCCAAGTATGTACATTTTACATATTAAAATAGGCATCACTTGTGGATGTCTTTTGTCATATTTACATGTACTTACATGCATCCTTGAAAAGACTGAATTTGTTTGTTCCTTTGTTTGTTTGAGATCTCTGAACTGAAACTCCATCTCCCATAATTCATTTTAAACTGTGTCCCAGCATCTCTTGTCCATTCTTGAGCCCAGGGGCCCAAGTGACATCATAAAATTCCCAACCTCCCCCTGTCAGATTCCAGTTTTACAGTTTATTATGGTTATGTGGTTTTATGGCAAAAGCAAAAGTCTTTAAAAAAAAAAGTCTATATTGGTTGAAACAATTGAACAGCATGAGAAAGCTTTTATTTTTATTTTTAGCAGATATAACATTTTGTCATTTTTGGTGTTTTCCCCAAACCTTCCTGCTGCCCAGGTTGAATGTATTCATCCAATCTGTGATCCAGCATTTTTTAGAATTGATTTACAAACGTAAATAGATTTGGGTCTGCTCGAGAGCAAATTGCACGCATTAATTGAAAGTCAGGCTGAATTATTAATACCGCACTGTGGGTATGATGTTCTTCACTGTCCGCCACCCAGGGCAACAGCTGATCAATGACTTCCCTCCTGGGATACAAATCATGAGCCTGCATATTTAGAGTTTTTGCATTTTTCTGGTGGAAAGCAATTTATTTATTTATTTTTTATCAGTAAGTTGGGCTGCAAGTTGGATTGCAATGCGAAAGGAGTACTACATTTTTAAAATATATATTATAAGTATTATCATTATTATTTTTATTGTTATTATTATATTTTTGTACAAAAGCTATTCTAGTCAGGTTTATATCATGCCAATTTCTTAATTTTTCCTTCATGTTATGGTAGCAGAGTTATGAACAGCAGTATTGTCCTGCGTCACACAATGACTCACCAAATCCACTTAATTTGCACACTACTTTTTCTAAATGTATTCTTGAAATCTCCGTAATAGTATTTTACCCATTCTTCCATGTATACATGTATCAATATTATAGTATTTTGCCTCTACAAGTGCTCTGGCCTTTTGGCACTGTGCTAATGTCACTGGGTTGTGGAGTGGGAGACCAGGGTTTGTTTACAACACCTAGAAAGTAATTTCAGCTCCTTTTTGAAAACCACCCGATCTCCACAAAGTGAACAGTTTTAAAATTATGCATGGAGTGGAGTCAGTTTATTATCCTCTCCCACAGAGAGGAACATGTACGTAAAAAATAAAATAAACGAAAAAGGCTTCAGCTGTCCCCCTCATGGGTACTGGACAAAACAAAACACTAACCATGGACACACAAGCGTTTGTGACTTTTCAGTTGCTTTTGTTTTGCCTTTAGTTTGTTTCTCTCTGTCTTTCTCTGTCTGGCTTTCTGCTTCCATGTTCCAGCCACCTACTGAGAGAGCAGAGCAGTTTTAAGCACACAGGTACATTAAGAAAATGCCACACAGCTGTGTGCCCTGGCTGCCCTGTTTTTAGGCATGGCCATTAATCACCCCGATTCCCCCATCCAGACCGACACCTTCCACAGATGCTTTATTTGAATTTTATTACAGTCTTTCAAATGCTTGGATGGTTGATTATGTTAACACTGGTTATTAACTGGTTTATTAAATATGTTGGTTGGGCTATGCTAACACAGTACTGATGATGCTAGCACTTCTTGTTTGTACTGTTATTGCCTCTAACACTGTTCATAAGTATTTTCTGTAGACAATGCTTCACTCATAAACAGGGGCGATTCTAGGATTTGACCTTTAGAGTGGCTCAGCCCTCAATGAGAATGTGAGATGTATGCATTGTAGCAGAACCCGGGGTGTTGAGTTGCAACTCCACCAATGATCAATAATAAAAGCGACAAACACAGCAAAATGCCAACAAGTTCTGTTTATTTTTGCTGGGGGGAAGGGAAGGGGAAAAGGGAAACAGGTAAAGTCCACAATCCTTGCTCATCGTCGTAATCCGTAATCCAAAATCCAAATCCAATCCAGTTCCTCAAGCAGTCCAAAGGTCGGCACACAAGCGGGGTCCTCAAACAATCCAATTCAAAACACAGGTAGTAATCCAGAAAACACTCTCCAAAAACAGTCTACAACACTCTCTTCACAACACAAAAAAAAAAAACACTAACCTACTCCTTCCCCGTGTGACAGGAATCAGCCCTTTAAATAGGCCTCCGAACGTCCTTCAGCTGTCCGTAGATTGGATGGGCTGCAGGTGTGTTCCCACACTTCCAGTTCGGCCATATAGGGAAAAGGGGTGGAGCCAGCGTCCCACCACCACCTCCCGTCAACCACTCGCCCTCGGGTTGCCTCTGGGCGGCTGCCACAACATGCAAAGCACAAGCCAATTTTTTTATTAATTTACTGCTACATTCCCCAAAACAAAAACACCACAATGGTGGGCGCTCTCAAGATTGAAATACCACTGTCTATCTGTGGTATTTTTATAAATAGATATTAAGTAAAAATGTTTTTTAGAAAATAATGACTAAACATTTTAAAGGGGGCTGAGATTAAAGACAGAGGGGCTAAAGCCCCCCTAAATAGGGTCTAAAATCACCACTGCTCATAAACCTGTTTCATGCACTGATCGACTCTCTTCTATAAATGTGTAGGTGTTGCCTCAGGTCTTTGGTTTAGCTTGCGTCTTTCCCTCCTTTTCCTCACAGGTACTGCAACGAGCACCTCCCCTGTCCTCCTCACATTTACTGGTCGGGCTGGTCACCATGGGAACGCTGCTCGGCACCCTGTGGAGGAGGCATGCAGTCACGGCGGCGGGCCTGTGAGAACGGGAATGAGTGTCCCGGCTGCGGTCTGGTAGGTGTCTGTCTCAACACCATGCCCACTAAGGAGGCCGGTTTTGGTTGGCGGAATTTTCTTTCCCTCTTTATTGTTACACCAGCGGCAGTGTAGTATAATGTGTAGGGAAATTTTATGAGACATGTACCGTACGACACTTTAGTGAAATGGATTTTATTAATTATCGCTTCCATATTATGAGGTAAATTGTACCACGTTGAACCTCCACTTTTCTCTGGAGCGATTTGGGGAACATGATCAGGACAAACAATACAATTGACATTAAGTACGTACAGACAACATATGCCACGGACATTGTGTGTGCACCTGTCCCTGTTACAGCCATATAGGAGGGCTTAACCTCTAGACCCACACCATAGACAACTAATTCCATGGCGAGCCTGGTACCCCAAGATTTCAAGACTTAAAGCATTAACTGCCTGACTACAGCACAGCTACTTGGGACATTTTAAGTCTAATCGAAGTTCAGTGGCATCAGAACTTCATTCGCTGCCGGAATATGCAGCTACTCAACATTCTAAGTTCTATAGACTAGTGTTATCGGGACTCGGAGCATTCGCTGTCTGTATACAGAACAGCTACTCAACATTCCAAGCCCCGCTACCCTAGATACGATGCAGGACTGACTTGTCAGCGCAGAGGGACTGATGCCGGAACAGTCCGTGCCGGCCTCGCTCCCTGGCGTGTTACACCTTCCCTTTCTAGCGCTAAAAGGGGAAGAAGAAGACATAGGTTGAAACGATGATTTGCATACTTATTTCAACCTTAGCAAAATCTCACAAAACATTACATAATACATAACAGAAAACATACAAGACAAGGCAGTATAACATATTCCCCAAACATAGAAAACTAGAACGCAGAGCGCCTGGAGCCTTCGTTAAGCGAATGAACTCCCAGAACTGGATTTGGATATTACTTTTATACACCTCTGACCAAACTTAAACAGTACCCCAGCTGTTATTTTGACAAAAGACCATTGTCTGCCTAATGTGCCAGATTACGGGTTTACAGGGCTATCGGAATAGTGAGTGCCCCCTACTGTGAGGGAATGATTGAGGAAAGTGTTATATGACCATCCCAATCTTCCTGTTGGTGGCCATAAAACTATTTACAGTGGCCAGAAGACTGTGGGAAAATTGGTTCCCAGGATGTTAGCAGATCTCTGGTTTATAAAATGACATTGCAGTGATGGATAAGACATGTCACAGGAAAACACAAACACCTTCTAACATCAATACAGCAAAACCCTTGATGGACATGACATCTGATAGATACAGTAATTCTGCTAACTACAACCTAGTACATGCACTATATCATGTATTATACATACAGTCCCAAAACCTGTGATGGGGGGGGTTGCTCCCAGGCCAACCACCTGTCGGATGCGGGGGATGGACAGGACAGGCTGCAATCATGTTTATTATGGTTGCAATTCCCGCCCCCTCCCCTTTAACCAATGATGGGTTCACCAGATAACAGAAATCAGTGCAGGGAGGGAGAGGGGCTGGCTATTAAAATCATAGAGCCAGCTCTTTCCAGCCCTACAAATGGTTAGGGCACTGGGCTTGTAACGCAGAGATTGTAGGTTTGAATCCTGGGTCCCGTTGCCCTTGTACCCTTGAGCTTGGTACTTAACCTGAATTGCTTCAGTAAATATCCAGCTGCATAAATTGTATGTATGTAAAGAAATGTGAAAACTATGTAAGTTGTTCTAGATGACCATACTAGCGTATGCTAAATACCTGTAATGCAATGACACTGGTTGGTCAGGCAGCCTGCCATCTGTCTGCAGTGGCAGCACATGTGAACCTGAGAATGAATGTCTGATGGCTAGAACAGGCCATTCAGCCCATCTAGGCTCATCAGTTTCCGTACAGTCTAGAGACATGTACTCCCTCCGAGACAATGTCTGTACAGCTCAGCTGTTGGATGGCAGAGTAAAATAACTTTATGTATTTTGCAGCATATAATGTATGTCCAACTATAGAATTTTCCTGTCATTTCAAAGTTTTTAGATCATTTGGGGAAACTGAAAAATAGATTCAAGCTCCTGCTTAAATTAAACATTGAGAATAATGAAATATTGAAATATTGAAAAAAAAAATTCACAAATACCTAGAAAGCTATCATTCAAATATTGAAGATTAGTGAAAAAAATGCAATTAAAATTCATGCTTGAAATGAAAAGTATTAAAAATTGTATATTAGATCACAGTACGCAGCCACTTTTATAGCATATTGATTGTCACCATTACCCTTCTTTTTGTCCCTGAAATAAAATTGTAAGGGATCTTTTCATGATCTTTGTCTCAAAAATAATTGAAACAAAGTAGCGCAGCAACCCCTCAAAGAAATGAATTAATACCCCTGAGCTAGGGACAAGAAATAAAAAAAAACACCCGCTAGGCTGCTGTCAACCCCAGTGTCAGGGAAGACAAGCTGCTAATGCTATTCTCAAACTCCCAGTCGGTGACATTCCACAATCAACTGGTCACCTGGTCAGAGTATCCTTCACATCTCCTCACTGGCAGCAGGACTAGACAGACACTAGTACAGTGGTTCTCAGCCTCAGTCCTGGGGACCCACTGTGCACACTGGTTTTCATTGCAATCTCTGAATTGTAAATAGTTGTTAGTTGTTCTTAATTAGACACTTTTAATTTCTATTAAAGCATGATTTACTCTACTCTAAGGCTATATTATGCCAGAAATAGCTATGCATATGCTAAGCTATGTTCACATCCCAGGACTTTAAATCGGTCAGATACATGATTACTTTATGATACATGATTCCTTTTGAAAGGGGTTACCTTTTTTAATTGATTCAGTTATAATCAACATATGAAATCAGTGGGATATGAAATCAGTGGGGACCTAATTGATGGAAGTCTGGACACCTGGTCACTGAAACCAGACCATTTGCAGAAAATGAAGAAATCAATGACAGAGCAATTGGCAATGGGGCAAACCTGCATTGTGTTCAAATAGGTTTAAGGGGGAAAGAAATTACACACGTTACACACAGAACTTACACACGCTTTCAACAGCCTTAATTGATCAAGAGATCTGTAACAGAGAGGCTGTAACAGAAACCAGTGTACACAGTGGATCCCCTGGACCGAACTTGAGAACCACCGCACTAGTATACGTGTGCAGTGGAAAAATATTCCATCAGGCTTGAATTGAAGGAAAGAGTATTATCTAAAGCATTCAGCCTGCAGAAAAATAAGAGTTCATATTTTGGGCATGGAGCAAGCGTAACTATAACTCTGGGGGAATAGATGATGGATGAGGATGAGCAGATCAGAAGGCTGGGAGGGCTGTTCTCTGAGATATCAGGTCCTAAAATATCACTGTTAAGAGATATGCCACAGGCATAGTTACTCTACACAGCAGCCATGCGTGTCACAATCCTCTTTACTCTACAACTGTCCATTCCAAATTACGAGAGTAGTATAAAATAATCAGGGTTGAAAAATAGGTTCAAAAAAATAAATAAGACTCCCATTCCCCCCCGACGTGTTTACCATCCCTCGACAGAAAAACTGAGATTAGATAAGATACATGAAGGTGTGCAGACAAATTGTGCTGAGCCCGGTTGGTGGGGAGGGGGGGGGGTTGGCATGGGCTCCGTGTCGCACATTTTTCTCATTTTCGTTTTGTGTGCTTTTATGTGTTCTCGTGAGAGTAGAGCTGAATCGCGGCGGCAAGGACTGCTCGGGTTATGATGGAGGTCATAATTACATCGCAATTACATCGTTTCGTATTTCATGTTTCAACAGGTCTGTCAGGGGTCAACTCCAGCAGCGTTTAAATGCTCATCAAATGTGTGCTAAAAGGGCTGTAGCGAGGACTGCTGTTTGATTGCGCACTATTTGTTTAGAAAGGCACGGACTGGCTTCTAAAGTTTGGTGTTTTACATGCGATGCATTTATGAGGTTCGATTTCTTTTACTTGAGTATTTGGGTTAAGAACCTTGCTGAGCTCCAGCTGGGAGTCGAACATGTCACCATCTGGCTATAATGGCTATAAGCCCTGAAACTAGATATCCATATACAAGACCTTGTTTGCCTTTAAGCACAGAAACGGGAGAGCGAATAGAAAGTCCAGAGAAGGTATGGAGCGTGTGCGTGTGTGTGCTCCGTGCTGTAAATTAATCTTGATGACCTTTTCTTGCCAGGTTTGGCTTGCAGCTGTCAGCAAAGAGGTTAATGGGAATACTTTATGAACCTGCAAAATGACAAATATCAGATCATTCTTTTTGTTGTATGTTACACTGCAGAGGCCTCTGATTAATGTAAGCACAATGCCCCTTTGTCCTTATCTTTGCAACAAATGAGTACAAATTTAAGCAAGCATTGCATTTTTTCATACTTTCACATACGTTTTTAGTTTTTAGTTTTTGACTCCAGTGACACTGTCCTGTCAATGCATTCCAATCCACACACCAGCATGAATACATGCGCATGGTAAACATTGGTTACCAGTTGTTTAATGGCGTTACCATGGCTACCTGTATTACCTTCTGAACTGTTGCACATTTTCGCCATATCCTATGCCTTTAAGGTGATTTATTAAATTAAAATGCAATGGCAAAAATACCACCTGATCCTCTCTGCCTGGCAGGTGGTAATTTATTGCTTTTTCATTAATGGGTATGAACATTCACTGCAACTGGAATGTGATTAATAGCTTACAGTGTGCTTTATCATTTTGAATCCCATTGCCTAAAAATGCATGATTTTCCTGGAGAGCCATTATAATATTGCGCATTCAAATTGTAACGCATAATGTGTGTGATGCTCTATCAAGATTTAATGATTGCAATCTATTATCTCCTAAAGTTGGTGGCAACCTGCATATCACATGTATCCTCAGCCTCAAAATGACCTTAGATAGAGTCTACAAATTTGACTGCAACAGCATTCTGGAATTGTCAGCATGCTAGGATACCGTGAAGACTAAGGCAACAATGAACAATGAATCATTCAGCTTCTGGACAGATTTTGTGAGGTGAAGAGGTGCTACAGGCACCCAGGCACTTGGAGAGTATGTGTTCTTTTGACTGAAAAAGATTACGTCAAAAAGTACTAGTAATACTTTTAGGTGTAAGTTGGACTGAGTATCTGTGTCATTTTCAAAGATATTTTTTTGACTGTCTTAACACCTTCTAAATTCCTTAAAAATTTTCTTTTTGGTTGTGTGAAATTGTTTTTTGAAACCCTCAGGCTTGGTTTTAAATAAACAATTACTTTCTTCCATTTTACTTATCTGGAATTCTATGTTTTTTGCACCTGTTTACTGTTTCCTATTTGATGTACCTTGTTGGTTTGGCAAAGTAGCACCAGAGCCACCATTGTTCTTCTGTCTGATTGGACAGGAGTTCCAGGCCTGTAACAGCTTCTCCTGCCCGGACCTGAAGAAGACCACGCCCTGGACCCCGTGGGCGCCTGTCAACATCTCGGACCATGGCGGCCATTACGAGCAGCGCTTCCGCTACACCTGCAAGGCCAGAGTGCCGGACCCTGCCCTGCTGGAGGTGGGCCGGCAGAGGATCGAGATGCGCTACTGCTCTAATGACGGCTCCACGGGGTGCTCCACAGATGGTGAGCTCCCTCTCCCTCTCCCTCTTCCTCTCTCTCTCTCTCTCTCTCAATCTATCTCTCGCTCTCTTGTTCTTTCTCTCTCTGTCTCTGTCAGTCAGTCTCTCCCTCTCCCTCTCGCTCCATATTTTAGTCTTTCTCTCACTCTTTTAATTAAATTCAAATTAGCTTTATTGGCATGACAAGTATAAGCCTTATTGCCGAATCACACAAATAATGACAATCGATAATAGAAAATTATAACAATAATAATAATGGGATGGGATAATGGGAAACAATTAAAATAAAACAGTAAAGGGCCTCCCGCGTGGTCCAGTGGTTACAACGTTCGACACTGGCCACGGAGACCGGGGTTTGACTCCCTGTCCCGCCAGAGTCGGCTCTGGCCGGGAGTGCCACCAGGGGGCAGCGATTGGCTGTCCACCCCAGAGAGGGGGGAGGGAAGCCGACAGAACGTTCGCTGCACATACGAGTGGCCCTGTAGTACCAGGTTATGGTCGACGGCCTGGTGAGTGCCGTCTCGGAGGAGACATTACTTCACCTTCGTCACTACCGGTCGCAGGACTATGGCAGCAAACTTATATTACTAGGGGGGGATTGACATAAAATAGCAGGTCTAATTGGCTACTAAAATGGGATAAAATCAGAAACAAAATCGTTAAAAGAAATAAGAAAATAGTAATGGGCCTCCTGGGTGGTCTAGTGGTTACAACATTCGATGCTGGCCACTGCGACCAGGGTTCGATTCCACCGGCCGCACCAGAGTCGGCTCTGGCCGGGAGTACTGCCAGGGGGCAGCAATTGGCTGTCCGCTCCAGGGAGGGGGAGGGAAGCCAACAGGAATTTTGTTGCGTATAGGAGTGGCTCTGGAGTACTGGAGTCACGGTCAACAGCTTGGCGAGTGACATCTCGGAGGAGACGATACTTTGCCTTTGTCACTGCCTGTCACAGGGCTACGGCAGAAAACTCATAATACGAGGGGGGATTGACATGAAAAATAGAGGGTGTATTTGGCTACTAAATTGGGAGAAATATTGGATAAAATCTGAAACAAATTCTTTAAAAAATGTAAAACTGTAGTTGCCTGCTCACTGTCCCTCAGGCTATGACATGCTGCCATATGCTGTGCAGCCAGTGGTGCTATGGGTCACTCTCTAAGTAGGATTGATAATTTTTCCATTATCTGCCATGATGATGAATTTTAGGAAGGATATTTCAATCTTTTAAAAATATTTAAATTTTTATTTGATATAAAATAGTGCATCTCTGTTTTCACCTTGCCAGTCTCTCAGTGACCACAAAGCCTTTCGTCCTTTGGCAGCCATTACTTTTTATATCGGCCTTTCCCAATAGCCAGGCTGTGGTCACTAAGCCTGTACTTGGTCAGGGTCTATCTTTGCTTTGTATCCCTGACGATGAATAAATACTATTATTTATAGATACCAACATGTAATCACAATTTAGGGTCTGATAGCAATCAGGTTTGCTCTTGGTTATATTGTCCCAATGTTCCAAATAGGAGGTTTTGATTTGCTTCATAATTTGGTTTATTCTATTTTGTGGTGGGTAATTAGCAGATCTGGGGCCTGTCTCACAAAGCAAGATGAGTGGGTTAGCGAGCTAACTTTGGGCTTAACCCTGGGTTTTCGGTCTCACGACTGGCTCACTTCTAACCGGCTTGCATCACCATGGTAACTTATGCCGCAAACCTAACCTGCTCCGGAGTAGGTTAAGTTTAGGCTAACGGATTCAATCATATAAAAAGGCTGCCCCTTCACCAATCAGCTCTCTGGAAAATGGCCGCACCAATCTTAGAGAATTGCGTAATCTGATCACAGATACAGATTCTCCAATATTGTGTCTTTGCAAGCTTCTAGAGCCGCATGTCACAAATGCCACTCGTCGATGCCATGCGATCACTGTGCAGCAGACTGTATGTATTGTCCTATGTTTTCTAGGCACCATTACATATACATATTCTGTTGGTGATGCGGAGAATCTGAGCAAACATACAATTCATATTAGTTATAATTAAGACAATTTACTGTTGCATATTAAGTGCGGTGTAATTTTCTCATAGGATTCCCGAGAGTGATTGGTGCAGTAGATTGCACTCACATTCCCATCACCGCAGCCCTGGGTGAGCCACAGTCGTGAAACCGAAAACCCAGGGTTGAACCCAAAGTTAGCTCGCTAACCCACCAATCCTACTTTGTGAAACAGTACTCTGGATTTGTTCATGTTGCCTGCAATTGGCTGTGTTACAAACACCGCCCATTTTGTGTGCACGTACTCATAGCTAGATTGGAAAAACCAGGGTTGACAGAACGAGTTGATAACCACCGTCGTGAGACAGATTAGCCGCAATTGCCTTTGTTAGGCTTTGTGTAGCCAGCTAACGCAAGGATACCCTGACTATGTCGAACTTCCTTCGTGAGACAGACCCCTGGTCTGAGCCTGGTTTAAATGGTTTAAAATGTATTATTTGGTTAGTAAGCTTCAAGACCAGTTGACTCTGAATTTTTTCAGGTTTTAGCTCTTGGGTTCTTTAGATTGTAGTGAGCTTTCAACCAAATTTGAATTGATATATTCATTTTGTGGAATCTTCTTTTTGTTGAGTATTGTGCTCTATGAGCTTTCTATTTTAATGCATTCAGTGCCACACTAGAGCTTCCTGGTGCGCTGATTGTCAGACTAAGGTAGGTATAATATAAAGTGTGTTCTAGGGCAGTGCTGCCAAGATTGAAGTGGTACCTCTTTTGCTAACATCTGGCCTTTTTCATTGTAGATCATTAGTTTAGTCTTCAGATTTAATGCCAGGGCCCAGGTCTGGCAGTACTCCAGAGGCAGGTACTCCAGTACAAAGAGGCAGGCTCTGCTGTAGCCCTTGTTCTGAACCAGGTCATCTACATAAAGAGAACAGTTTTTCAGTGTTGTGCAGTGGGGCTGCAGACTGGTCCTACTGTGCCGCTAACTCATGAATGTAGATATTAAACCGTGTTGGACTCAGACTGCAACCCTTTGTTACCAATTCTCACTGTGCACTTGTTGTCTGTGGACAACAAGTGCGCTATGTATTTAATTATATCATATACTTTACCCATACACCCCTACCCCCTACAAGACGTTTGTAATATAGTCCTTCATGCAATATGGAATCAAATGCTTTTTTACATTTATTTATGTATATATTTCAGATTTTTCTGTGTTTTTATCCCAATTTGGTGGCAAATTGTACCCTTTATTTCTTCAAATACATCCCCCCCCCACGGGCCCAGCCATTGCTCTGGGACCAGCAGTGACAAAGACACCACACCACCTCCTTTGAGAGGGAACTCGCACAACCGTCAACTGTGATTCTGATACACACAGAGAGCCTTCTGTACATGCGGCAAGCCCATGCTGGCTTCCCGCCCCCTTCCTCCTGGTGTGGACAGCCAAATGCCGGTCCCGAACGGGACTCTCGGCCAGAGCTGGGCTGGCGCAGCCGGGGATCAAACCCCAGCTGCAGTGGGCAACCCGGACTTCGGACAAGTTCTTTTTCCGGTTGCACTACCCAGAGGCTCCCAAATTTGGCTTTGGTGAAAAAACATTTTTTTGTTTGGTGGACATGTTTATTAATGAGGGTGTACAGGGTGTAAATATGATTGGTAGTGCAATGATTTGGAAGAAAACCAATCTGACTCTTACTCAAGACATTGTGTTCATTATGGGAGGTCAGTATTGTGCTGTTCAGAATACTACAGAAGGCCTTCCCCAGACTATTGCTTACACAGATGCCTCTGTATTTATTATGATCCCATTTATCTCCACTTTTATAAATTGAGGATAGAAGCCCTTGATTCTTGGTGTCAGAAAAGTAGCCAGAACTCAGTACTAAGTTGAATAATTTAAGTGCAGCCTTCTTGAGCTCAGGGGTGCTGTTTCTGAGCATCTCAGCCCTGATGCTGCCAGTCCCACAGGCTCCTCTGCTGTTTAAAGATTGGAGTTTTGATGTTAGCTCTTGAAATGTGATTGGAATATCTAACAGGTTTGGGTTCTTTTTAATAGCTGATTCTAGAATAAATAATGCATTTTCATAGCTGATTGTCTCTATCTCTGTAATTTGCTCTCTCTCACACACACACACTCTTTCCCTCTCTGTCATTCTCTCTTTTCAGAAACTCACACACACAAACACACACACTTTCATTCTCTAAGTGCCATTCACTAATGTCACACACTGTTTCTGTTCCCCCAGTAGGTAAGGGAGGTTTTGTTGGTCATTTACATTATGGAATTCTTGGAAGATTTTGGTGAATTTTGTATATTGTTTTTCTCTCATATCCTGGTATATCTGACAGCTTGTGAGGAAGTGCATCTCTGTCTCCATCACTCCCTGACTGCAGTGAGAGCACAGCATGTTCTCTCTGGGCACACATTTTCCATAATCAGGCTATGCTTACCAAGTCTAGGTACATTGTCAGGGTTTTTCTCAGCTTGATATCAGTCACCATGGCCAAATAGTCAGCCATGGTATACTGTCTGTCGGCAAAATAGCAATCTAATTTATTTTGTGTTTTTATTATTTCTTTCAAATCTCTTCCTCTTTCTGTCTTTATCTACTATCATTGTCTTTTTTCCTCTCTCTCTCTCTCTCTCTCTCTCTCTCTCTCTCTCTCTCTCTCTCTCTCTCTCTCTCTCTCTCTCTCTCTCTCTCTCTCTCTCTTACACACTATTTGGTCTCCCTCTCCTTCTCTTCTCTTCTCTCAACCCCACACTGTTTCTCTACATCTTCCTCTCTCTCTGACCCTCTCTCTCTGTCATTCTCCTAATTTAATTTCAATTCAATGTGCTTTATTGGCATGACAAAAGTACAATTGCATTGCCAAAGTTTGGTGGGGAACAAAATAGGAACAGGCATCAAACATGCAAACAACATACATTTTAACAGTAATATTTTAATTGGAGGAGACAAAATAAATAAATAATAGCAAGTTAGTTAGAAGTGTGTGTGTGTGTGTGTGTATATGATCAGGGAGGTCTTTGAATATTGGACAAATCTGACTGAATTTAAGGAATATTTTTCTTCTTTTTTATATTTAACACATTTGGTTGTGATGTTGCTCTGTCTCCACCTCCCTCAGAGGGCAGTGTTGGCACAGCCTTTTCTCAATTGGTAGCCATGATTTTCTGAGGCAACCTTTCTCAATGGCTAGACTGTGTTCACTGAGTCTGTACTTTGTCAAGGTGGTTCTCAGTTTCTTGTCAATCACTGTGGTCAGGTAGTCTTCCACATTGTACTGTCTTTTTAGAGCCAGACAGCATTGCATTTTGCTTTGTGCTTGTGTTTTGTGTCCAAATAAGTGATGTAATTAATTTTCTTTCCCTCTCTTACACACTGTTGGTCTCCCTCTCACTCTCTGTCACTCAAACCCACACTGCATCTCTTTCTTCCCCTCTCTGTCATTTGCTTTATGTCTTACTTAATCTATCTATCTCACTCTTCCTCTGTCTGTTTCCCTCTCTCACTCCCTCTGTCATTCTCTATCTCTCTATCACATTATCTATGTGTCTGTTTTAATTGTTCAAATACATTTTTAAGGTGCTTTGTTGTTATGGCATTATACAGTGGTGCCAAATTAAAGGTGACAAATAAAAATTACATAGTGAAACTCTGTAAGGGGAGAAAAATATATTAAGTGTAATACAGTACAATTAATTGACTAACATGTTCATTACTGTAATACAGTATATACAATATTACCAAACTCTCTCTCCCTCCCTCTCTCTTGCCCTCTCTCTCAATTTCTTTCTCCCTTTCTCTCTCTCTCCTGCACACACACACACACACACACACACACACACACACACACACAAATGTATTTCAGCTATATTCTTGTTCAGCACATATTCTTGACAGATTTATTTGGAACGAATGATCCAGCCTAGTTGTATCAAATTTAAAGTGCGTCTTGCAGCAATTACCTCCCCATTGAGGGGGTGAATTGATGGCAGAGATGGCATGGTTATAAGTAGAATAGATGAGCACCAAAAGGTGTGAGCTGCCATTTGGTAACGATTTAGCTTTAGCAATGGGACCCTCTCCATCGATTTGAGTCCATCAGTTGCAGAGAGAAGGGTCGTAATTTAAAAGCGCAGCACAGGAGCTGAAAACACTGTCTGTGCATGTCACTGATCACCGAATCTCTTCATGCTTTGCCAAGGCTTGTGTGCTGTGCTCTTCTTTTTAGCACAGTTAAAGTGTGTCTAAAGTATCAGTCAGTTTATCTTTGTCAAGGCGCTATTGTAATTATTGTTTTGTTTTCCGCCAGGAGAGATATTTTGATTCTCATAATTGAGAATTCATAGTCAAGGCATCTGTCAGCACTAAAACAGCACTGAACAGCTAAGACAAAGGGTTTTGGGATTTTTCATGTTGGTGAAGGCTAATCTTTTCCTCTGTGTGTGTATGTGTGTGTGTGTTCATAATATGTGTGTACGTTTGTGAGTGTGTGTGAGTGTGACAGCTGGGCCAGGGACTTTTGTGGACAGTCCACATCTGATCTTTATATGTGTGTGTTTTGGCATTCCAATGAATGAAGAGAGTAATCAGTATGCCTTCCTTATTTCATCCTTGGTCCTTTTGTCCTCAGTCCTTTCTTTGTCATCCTGGTCACATGACCATAGCACTGTTGTCTGGATTTGGCTGGTGTTGTCCAATTTCTCAGGTATACGCATGTCCGTTCCCAAGGTTTGTCCATTACGCTGAGTTTTCCACCGTGCTGCGGGAATTTAAAGAGATTTTCATTGAGTAACATGTTTGACTCATCTGTTGTGAAGGAAAGGAACTCTCAACTCAATCAGATGATTCACGTACTGACCTTCAGGGTCATGCGCTCTAGCAGTCACCGTAAAACCACAAAGGGCGTTACCGATGGTGGCGTTTGTCTTCTATCCTTCTTTTAGTCTTTAATTTTTTTTCCCCCCTGGGCTGAGAATGATTACTTTGTTTTTCTTGAGAAGTTCAGCTCTGTGGCACTTTTTTGAAGCACTCTGTGCAAGAACAGTCCTTCTTGAAGCCTCTATTAGTTTCCCCTGCTTCACATTGAGAATAGACCAGCATTTTTCACAGCACTGATATATCCAGCTAGAAGGGCCTTATTTTCAGCAGATTTTTCTCAATTCTCAAGGGAAATGGGAGCAATCATCTAAAGCCATAAGATAGCAACGGGAGAAGAAAAAATCAAAAGACTGATATTCCAGGGAATTTAGGAGCCAAAATGGAAGACGATTTTACATGATCAGGGGTCTTTGGCCCCTGTCCTGTAAATGCTGCTGGTTCAATCTCCACCCGGGTGAAACCTGCACTTCTGCTCGACGTTCAGCAGTACCAAGAAGAGGATTGTGGGTAACGGATCTGCAAAAGGCTGGTGTCTTTGAGCACTGAATCATATCTGACTGAGAAGGAGTTTGGCTGTAAAACCTGTCAAAACCGACTCGGATCACTGGCATTACTCACATACCACCTTTTCCTCTGGCAACCTTGGGTGCCGATACACCATTTCATCATAATTGTCCTGCATTTTGGTTTTGGAGCGGTGTTCACTAGGTGCTAAACAGCAGACTCCCCTCCCCATCCTCCAAGCCACTGGAGAGAGAGAGTGTTAGGGAACCTTTTTTTAATTTACTTCTCGCTAATCAATGAAACCATTTCCTGGGGATTTCAGGCTGGATATTTGACAGCTGTGGGAATCATATAGGAGACGTGCTGCCTGATCCACAAGAGCTATTCATTTTACAGTTTATGGGCCGCATCCCGTGGTTTGTCCCCCATAGGAAACTCCACTGATCTTGGGTGGCCGTGTGACTGTGGCTGTTGCGAGGTGGATGTGCCATGGTGGCAAACAGCTGTCTGTGCTGCGAAATGCAGAAATCAAATCTTTAGTCTTTTTGTATTTCTGTTAAAGAAAGTGACCGTGCCTTTGTAAATTGGACTGTCTATATAGACAAGCAGATCAGCATGCATTTAGCTCAGTGAACATTTCTGTCGTCTGTTTTATCTGTGTGTCAGTAGTCTGTTTTAGCGGTGTGTCAGTAGTCTGTGTTGGTTCAGAGTGAACATTTCAGTCATCTGTTTTAGCTGTGTCAGTAGTCTCTTTTAGCTCAGAGTGAAGATTTCAGTCATCTGTTTTAGCTGTGTCAGTAGTCTCTTTTAGCTCAGAATGAATATTTCAGTCATCTATTTTAGTTGTGTGTCAGTGGTCTGTTTTAGCTCAGAGTGAAAATTTCAGTCGTCTAGTTTAGTTGTGTGTCAGTAGCATAGGCGGAGGGTGAACCAACTACAGGGTAAAGCTATTAAGTCTAGGCACATGCGTGTTCTCTGTGCATGCACTATATTTTGACCAGTAGATGGCAGTCTGAAGCAATTATGATGCAAGTCATGTATCATAGAAGTAGAGACTCTGGTTTAGTGAAGAGACGAGTTGATTTGGAGTTGGGGGAGAAGTGAATGCACTGAAAGACTTAATGAAGGAAATATATGCTTAATGAAGGAAATATAAATGCTGTAGCAGTGCGGGATGAATCAAGACTTTGGAGAGTTTGCTTTTCCGTTATCAAGCTACCAGTTTTATTAAAACAAAGCATTGAGATGCTAGGAAGTACACAGTAACACGATTAGATGACTATAAAGTAAATGTCACTTTCAGTTACTTGGTCATGCAGTGGTTTGAAAACTAGCTAACATTATGTTTTGTTATCATCGTGGCGATATCTGTCGGTCATTCAATGTCAGCTGTAAGTGACAGTGAAATAGTGAAATAGCCACTTGCCTGTGAAAAATTATCCCATGACCCTTACTTCTATAGGTTCTCCTATTTGTACAGCCAAATGCTGCACAACTGCGTGGCCTTTTTGCATCATGTTCACAGCCAGGTTTTGCAGAAAATCATTGAGGAAACTCAACAATTGTGAAATGTGGAACTCAAGTAACCTGCATGTTATGCAGAAATTTCTCACGTTTATTTTGTCACGGAAATTGGTTGAGAATTAAGTGAGCTACAGTAGATCAGGGGCGATTCTAGGATTTGAGAGCAAGATGACCGTGTATTTATATCCCGTATTTCAGGAAAGAAATAAGAGCCCAATTAACTTAAATGATCAATTATATATAAAACAATTTTTTTTAACGAAGTCATTTGAACACAGTGTGTCTTTTTGCATCAGTACCTCTCTTGTGTACTGTGAATCAACCTCCTGGAAAAGTACTTACCCTAAAAATACTTTAGTGCATGTTACATTACACTACATTACATTACAGGCATTTGGCAGACGCTCTTATCCAGAGCGACGTACAACAAAGTGTTAACCGTAGTCAAGAACAGTTTAGCTGAAAGCCACCCTAGTGGAAAGTACAGTTCCTAGGTGCTAGGAGCAACCACATAGTTAAACTAGGACCCTGTAGGTAAATCTGTAGCCACAATTCAAAGGTAGCAATAAAGCAATCAATTCGGAAAATAATGTCTAAGCCTAATACAATACATAAACAAGTAGACATGTGTAATACTAAGCAACTATGTCCCTAAGTTAACAAAAACCGGACTACGGGGAGAGGTGCACCCTGAAGAGGTGAGTCTTCAGTCGTCGCTTGAAGGTGGCCAGGGTCTCAGCTGTTCTGACTTCCACAGGAAGGTCATTCCACCATCGTGGAGCCAGAACTGACAGGAGACGTGACCGGGAAGCACAGGTGCGGAGGGGGGGAGGTGCTAGGCGTCCTGAGGTAGCAGAACGGAGTGGTCTGGCAGATGTGTAGGGTTTGAAGATCTTGAGGAGGTATGTTGGGGCTGATCCCTTGACTGCCTGGTATGATAGGATCGATGGTATAAATGGATTGTCACAAGCCATGTGACAATCCCTGGACTGGAGCAGAGCAGCCGATGGTAAGAACTGGCAGAGGCGGTCCGCCTGTTAGTGACCCCTGGTATAAATGGATTTGCCATGTGTCTGGAGCAGAGCAGCCGATGGGACCGGATCTTTATCTTTTTTTCACACTCTCCCCAGATGCGGGAGAGCAAAATAGTGGGAGAGCAGGTTAAATAAAACAAACACAAACACAAAGTCTTCACCCGACTTGCCATGAAGCTTTCGGGCAAAAACAATGAACTGAAATAACAAACTAAAATAAACAACAATAAATGAAAGCCCTCCTCCTCCCTTCTGGGGAACACACAACAAACAGACAGTCAGCGGCTTTCCACACCACCTTCATACATCCATATTTAACACTCATCAACACTTACTGGGACAGGGTAGAACTCTACGCACTGTCCCGACACACACTCAACACACATCTCAACAAGACACCGCACCTCTTCAGTCCGGTACCAGGCACACACATATTCAGTGACTTTTCAAGTGCTTCCCAAACCCATGCACACAGAGACACTCAAACTTTTCAGTCTGAGTTCTCTTTTGACCCAAACACACAGAGACCACCCCACTCATCACAGTGAGAGTTCTGGGAACCAGTCCTGAGACACTCTCCACTGTTTCAGTGAGAGTTCTTGGGGCATTGTCCAGAAACACTCCACTGCCCCAGTGCGAAGTCTCTTAACGCAAACGCAGAGAGAGGGAGGCGGACACTATTTCAGTGAGCCCTCTCTCTCTCTTTCCCAGACACACACAGGAAGCACTGTACTCAGTCACTCTAGACAAACGCACACAGAACTCAACAGACTCCACAGACTCCAGACTCCACGTCCTCTGACATGGAAACCCCCTTGCGGGGAACACCAAACACTTAACCATACTATACTCACATATGACAAGACCAGCACTAACACTACACAATAATACACACGCACTCACACTCACACACACGAATGACCAGACTAACAACTCTCCATCTCTCAACAATCAACACCAATTAAATAATAATTAAATCAATTATGGCCTTTGGAGCAACCTTCCGGGCAACAGTTCACCCTGTGAGAGTGCCAAACCTGCCCCCGGAAAGTCTCACTGCTACAAAGACCTCCACAGCATGGGAAAACAAAGGCAACCCTGCCACTCCCATGTTGCCGAGACCGACGCCCTCCACATGGATATTACGTAAAGATTTGCATTCTACTGTATGCAAATCACCCAGGATAAATGTTGAAGCTTCTGCATGCCAAAGTGTAAAAAAGCTAATGAAAAAGAGAAATGACAAAAACCATGCATATTAAATTTTTTCACTTTTGTTTCAACTTTTTTTCCTTCTCACATCGGTTTTTAGTTTTCAGCTGGGTACCAAAATATCTCTAAATAACTGTAAATAACAACACCTGTGGAACAAATAAGTTATGATGAGCCAGACTCTACTCCACTCCACTACTACTGTACAAACAGCCTCTGTGTCTCTAATTCTCTGTCTCTGATCTACTTTGTGTACCTAAGGTGACCTCCTGAGGTCCAGTCGAATCACTGCCCCCATGGTCAATGGCGGGTGGTCCCCCTGGGGCTCCTGGGCCCAGTGCAGCCGAGACTGCGGACGTGGGATTCGGAGTCGCAAGCGTATCTGCAGCAGCCCTGAGGCCAGGTACGGGGGAATTCCCTGCCTGGGGCCAGCTCTGGAATACCAAGAGTGCAACATCAATCCCTGCCCTGGTGAGAGAGCCCCTCCCCCAAACCCCTCCAACTGCCATTGTGCTGTCACGCAATAGTCATGTGACCATCCCCCAACCCCCTTCAACCCTCCAAGTGCCACTGTGATATCACACAATGATCAAGTCAAGTCAAGTCAAGTTTATTTATCATATGTATACAATACAGGGGAATGCATTGCAACAATGAAATGCTTACTTGCATTAAAAACTCCTCAGTAAAATACAAATCAAAATACAAGTACAGGTGCCACCCATGCAGATGACGAGATGCGATTTGAGATGTGATTTGTCTGTTGTTTTTTTATTTTATTTTACAGTGTGCGTGACCGAACCCTAACCCTAACCCTAACCCCAACCCTAACCCCTAAACTTAACCATAACCCGAAACATCAGTCACAATGGTCAATTTCGTGCATTTGACGTCACGCATCTTTGTATCTCTGTCCTCTGCATGGGGGGCATCTAGCCTCTACCCTCTCCAACCCTCCAAATGCTATTGTGATGTCACATGATGGTCATGTGACCATCCCCCAACCCTTCTAACCCTCAAAGTACTATTGTGATGTCACACGATGGTCATGTGACATGGGTCTGAGGTTGATTTCACTGCACTTTTGGATTTTGTTGTGGGTAGTCTTGATGAAACTGAAGCGTAATCACTTGAGCAAATTTACCCCATAAGGCAGAAATAAGTGTTTTTCTTATACTACGCATGTGGGTGTTATTCATTTTCAAATATGAATGAAAGAAAGTTTTGAAGTACTGTATAATTATAAAAATATGAAGCATAAGTGTTAAGACTTCTTCTCTCTCCCTTCCCACCCTCTCTGTGTCTTTGTCGTTCTTATTCCCTCCTCCCCCATCTCTCTCTGTCCCCCATCTTGTTTCTCTTCCCCCACCAAATCTCTGTGTGTCTCTCTCTCAGTGGATGGCAGTTGGTCCTGCTGGTCTCCATGGTCCAGGTGTTCTCTGTCATGTAGTGGGGGACACTACACACGCACTCGAACCTGCAGCAGCCCCCCAGCTGCTTACGGAGGGGACATCTGCCTGGGCCTACACACTGAGGAAGCCCTGTGCAACACCCAGTCCTGCCCAGGTATACACAAACACCAACAGGAACACACACACACACACACACACACACATGCATACACACAGTAGAACATGCACACACGCACACACACATGCACACACATGCATACACACACTAGAACATGAACATACATGCACACACACACGTATGCACACACATGCATACACACACAAGAACATGCACACACACACACACACACACACACACACATACACATACGTATATGCACACACATGCATACACACACTAGAACATGCACACACACACACACATGCATATACACAATAGAACATGCACATGCACACATACACACACTCGAATGCATGCATAAACACACTAGAACATAAACACATACGCATGCACAAAAATGTTTGTTTAAACAGAATATATACTGTATATATATATAGTAATGGTAATACAAGTTTTGCCTTTGCTTTGACATTTTGGTGCAAATCAGCCTCCATATATATAATTGAAAGAGCCAGTGACAGTCTAAAGATGACAAGTTAAAGATGGCAGTGTACAGATGATGGTATTTACTGGTTGTATTTCTGTAAATAAATAACATAGCACAATAAATTATCTGCACATATCCCTTTACAAAGTGGAAATGTTTTAAAATATGTACATTTTCACATCAAATGAACACAAGAACATTCTGGGTAATTTACCACATGCATACTCGCTCATTCACTCACTCACACACACACAAACACACTCACAAAAACACACACATACACTCTCTCTCATACACACAAAAATGCATACACACAAACACACACACACACACATTTTAATTCTTTATTTAGGTCCACCATAAATGAAAGGTACAAGGTTATAGAGGTCTGGTCACTTAATTCACATTACATTTTACATTTTACATTTTACATTTTTAGGCATTTAGCAGACACTCTTATCCAAAGCGACTTACAGTTTGCATTTCTTTACAATCCATTTATACAGCTGGCTATTAACTGAAGCAATTCAGGTTAAGTACCTTGCTCAAGGGTACAACGGCAGTGTCCCACCTGGAGATTGAACCTGCAACCTTAACATTACAAGCCCAGTTCCCTAACCATTATACCACACTGCCTGCCTATACTGCCTGCAATACCACACATGAGTCGTATTGGTGGAACACACACACACACACACACACACAAACACACACACATTGTGACAGAGAACACTGGTTGTATTTCCACCAGACTGTGTGTTGTGCTGAAGACCTGTCCCTGTGTTCTTTATAGAGAGCTGGTCTTTGTGGTCACACTGGTCCCAGTGTCAGCCTACTGGAGTGCAGGTTCGTGTTCGGCACTGCGACATCCTCCTCCCCTCCGGGAACCAGTGTTCAGGAAATAGCACAGAGACCAAGGCCTGCGCTTCCGACTCCAACCTGATCCCAGGTCAGTGAGAGTGGTCACAGAGTTACTGAATAACTGAATCACCGTAACTATGCCAAACTATGCCTCTCCTCCCATGGGCTGAATATGCCAATGATCACACTGCGGAAAACATTTTTCACAAATTCTCTTTCTCCCCCTTTTTAACCTTGTCCTCGTTTATCTAATTGTATGCTATATCAACGGGCCATATATGGCATATAATTTTTTGGGGAAAATGTTTTAATAACATTGAAATTAATCTGAATATTCTTTCCAGGTCACATAAATGGCCATGTTCATCACTACCATTCAATGTGTAAAATTCCCTATGCGAGAAAATGCATATTTATCTGTTGTAATGGTGTGCGGTGTGCAATAAAGCTTTGAAGCTAAGAGGCTTATTATTATATAGAATCTCATCTGAGATTTAAATTGTATGATAATCTGTTTAATTTAGTTTGTGTTTGACTGTAAACCTTGACAAATGTATGGATCCCATTTGTCGGAGTAAGTGACCAGATTATTTATTTTTTATTACTTTATTTCTCTTCTCAGAATCCATTGCACATTCCAGTCTGGATAACAGACGTTGTGAAGGTAAAATTACAACCTTCTGTCGATCTGTCCTGCAAATAGTCAGCTGTGTTCCCATCATATGACTGCATCACACACAGAGAAACATGAAAATATGTCATTTTTAGATTATTCACTTTTCCAAAGTGTCCACCTAATGGCACTAGAAAAATGGTTCTGTACCAAATTTATGGTGAAACATTTCACAGCTCTTTTTCAAATGAACCCTTTGATGAATATGTTTTTTGAGAGTTCTGGTTCAAATTCAGTGTTATATTTTGGAATTATACAGTTCTTTGAGGATGCCATTAGCAGCCCTTTATGATGTCATCAATTAGAATCAACTAGAATGTTAAGGCATATTCTAGAATAAAAATCAAAGTGTGACAGTACTCTTCAAAGGGTTAATAATAATAATAATAACCCTTATTTATATAGCACTTTTCATCGCAGAGCGATGTCAAAGTGCTTAACAGAAAAGCAAAAGAAAAGAAAAACTGAAAACAAAGCAAAACTAAAATGTATTCAAATTAATATAATTTTAAAAACTGTGTATGTGTGTGCGTGCGCATATGTACGCCAAAATCAGCCATAAAATTGAGTGAATAAGTATGTTTTGAGTCTGGATTTAAAAACATTAGTGGAATCAGCCTCCCTAATAGAGATGGGGAGGCTATTCCATAGAAAAGGAGCTCTAAAATAGAATGCCCTACCTCCAACCGTTTTTTTTGGCCACGGGCGGGACAGCTAATAACCCCGCATCCTGCGACCGGAGGGCATGCGCCGGAATATACGGCCGGAATATATGGGCATAATAGAATGCCCATGGTACCAAGAAAGTCTAAACATTCTACTAAAATGTCAGGTTCTCATTCCATGTTTATTTATTTATTTATTAGTTTATTTGTAAGGGACAAGCACAGAGAACATTGGCAGCTGCAGAAGCAGTGCCCGATGCGCTATGTATATAGCCAAATCTAATTTCCAACACCAGTCCCTTGATGAGCATTGATAGTTCAATCAATCAATAAAATAATACAATTACATTGTTACAGTTTAAAATCAATGCATATAATGACCGAAAATAACAACACCAACAGCAACCATACATGACACAACAAAAACTAACAAAAAAAAACCAACAACCTGAGCTCAAATTCAGTAATGATTAGTTAGTGTCATGATTACAATTTTGGCCAAGTTTTAGCCAGGACTTGATTGTTGTGGAAAACATTTTAAAATCTTGGATTTGTTTTGAACTGCCAGGTAGGGAATTTCGTGCCTTTAATTGTAAATGCAGTTTTTGCAAAATAAGTTCTGCAATGTCTGATTCTACAGTTTCCTTCTGATATGCTTTGGGCAGTATAGTGAAGTCTAGCCTATGAATGTATTGAGAATGGGTGGAACTAGATGATAGAGACATTCAAATGTAAGTGTGACATTGGAGTAATTAATGAAATTGTCAAAGCTGAGCAGATTGTACTTCTTTAGGATATTTTAGTGATGCAATCTTAGCGGTTTCTTGGCCAGGACTTTGATAGCTTGGTTATAGAGGGATGTTAGTGGTTTGATGGCAGAGGCTGATGCCTGGGACCAAGAGGTTATGCAATATGAGAGATGAGAGAAAATCATGGCGTGCATAAATGTCAGAGCTGTGTGGAATGGTAAGCACTGTCTGATTTGCCTAAAGGTTTGAAGATTGGACCTAACAGTTCTACCTAAATTGTTAGGGGGGAACGATGGCGAGAGGGGGGAGAGGGTAAGAACCCAATTGCAGAGATGGAATGAAGAGGGGGTTTGAAAACAGGGAGAGAACCAAAAATACACTGGACTAACTAAACTGGGAGGGACAAACCACGAGAGATAAACACAAAATAACAAACACAATAAGAGAAACCAGGAGGAGCAGAAAACAAAGACAAAACACTAAACGAATTATGAAAACTTTGTGAGACGGAAAAGGGCTTGGAAATGTGAAAACAGCAGGAAAAAACACAGCACGTTAACTCAAAACTGAGCACAGGAGAATGGGAGAGACTGGGTTATATACTGAGTGTGATAAGGTAAATTAGAGACAGGTGTGAGTGGAAAATCACAGGGGGAGACTTTAAACTATCATAATGGAATGCTGGGGCGGAAACCACAAAAAAAGGAAAAAAACAAAAGGGAGCTATGTCGCCCTCCTGCAGCCAGGACGGAGAGGTACCGCTGGACCCCTGCCAAAAAAAAGGTACTTAAAATCCTGTACAGTTCATTGTCATTTATCCTCACACTGAAGGTTTCTGTGGCTGGGAACTTTCCAATTGAGAAACACCGTTTTTTTTACATTCAATGTTAGGTAGGACGTCTCAAGCCAGTATACCACCTTGACCAAGCAGTCTGTTAGTTTAGCTGCAGCAATAGTAGGTGTTTTTGCTACCACAAACAAAACTGTGTCATTAGCATACATTTGTAACCCAACTCCTGTGCAACACTCGGAGATGTCATTGATGTATAAACAAAACAACAAAGGTCCAAGCACTGATCCTTGTGGAATACCCATTTTGCTTTCATGGCATTCAGATTTAGAATGCCAAATGGTGACCTGTTGACTCCTGTTTCGTAAATATGAATTAAACCATGCCTTTGGAAATTAAATTGAGTTAATTCGGACAATAGAATGTCATGATTGACAGTATCAAATGCTTTCTTGAGATCTAAAAAGACTGCATCAACTACATTCCCCATATCTAATAAGCTTTTGATATTTTCTAGCAGTTAGCAACTGGCTAGACCTTTTGAGTGCTTAGGTCTAAAACCAAAATGATTTGAAAACAACAGATTATTGTGCTCCAAGTATGCAATTAATTGTTGTGCTACAACCTTTTCTAAGACTTTGGAGAAAATTGGAAGTATGTAAATTAGCCTGTAGTTTGAGGCAATGACTGTCTCTGTTATATTTTAACAGTTGATGAAAATTAAGAGGAAGGAGCAAAGAAACTCATTTTTCAAAGTCTCACTTCAAAATCCAATTTGATGCTTTATGACTCAATTTACAAACATTTTAGCCATTGGCACAACTGTGATTTCATGAATGTGCATTCTGAAAATGCAAATAAAATAGTTATGTATGGGGCCCTATGGGTTTGGATATGGATACTTGAAAGTAATCTTGCTATTGAAAATATGTGTATTGAATGCATTGTTTGTGAATGATGTCCTAATATCTCAAGGAGAAAGTATAATTGACAACTGTTGATATTAAAAGTCTGTTTTTAATAAAGCCCCCTTCCACACCTGGTTGTGTGATGGCTTAAATAAATTATGATGAATTGTGATATTAACCATCAAATCTTAAGAAAAAAATGATTAATTCTGTTAAGCCTGTTTAGCTTATATTGAGTGTAATGTCATAAAGAGTTTACAGATACAGGAAAATGGGCAGTGTTAAATCAACTGATAGAGCACACTTCACTCTAATGGAGTATGTTTTATCCCCGCCAAACTCATATAACTCTGTTAAGAGTGGAATTCAATTTGCCCACTGCAGGCTTGGTTCGAGTCCAGGCTGCACCAGCCTGGCTCTGGCTGGGAGTCCGACTCAGGGGTGGCAATTGGCTGTCCACTCAAGGGGGAGAGGGGGAAGGAAAGCCGGCATGAGTTCCCCGCATGGGAGTGCGCCACATGTTTGCCGGAGTAACAGTCAACGGCTTGGCAGGTTCCGTCCAGCTTGTTGGTTCAGTTCCCCTTTGTCACTGCCGGAGTTTCAGGCAGCAAGCTCATAGTATGAATGAAAGGACTAGTTGACATACACAAGGTACATGTAACCGCTATAATAAGGCAACACTTGAGTAAATGAGGAATCATTTAAACAGGTGCAGTGCCACGGCTAGTGGATGGACCCAGCCCTCCTCTTTCCACCGAGCCCCCTCCCCCTGCCCAGTTGGGATCCCCTAGCTCAGGGCAGGGCTGCTTGAGTGCCCCCCCATGTTACCAAAGTGTTGCCTTTATTTTGGCAGTTGCCTGTATAATTGTCCACCAAATTGTGAGAACAGGAAAAATCTGAAATAAATGGGTTTTTTTAAAGAGTGGAATTCAATTAAATGAAATATAATAAAGGACTTCTGTGCCCCCACACAGATTTTAACTGGTTCCACATGTTGGCTGTGGGCCTGAGCAGCTCGATTCTGGGCTGCCTGACCACACTGCTGCTCTACACTTACTGCCAGCGCTACCAGCAGCAATCCCATGATGCAACAGTCATCCACCCCGTGTCCGCTGCTCCCCTCAACACCAGCGTCACCAACCACATCAACAAGCTGGACAAGTACGACTCTATGGAGGCCATCAAGGTCAGTCAGTCCCTTGAGAGGAAAAAGGGGGGGGTGTTAAAAAAATATATATATAAAACTCAATCACATGAAAGGTTAGTTCTAGCGGTCCTCTAGATAAATGTATGTGCTTGGGGAACAGTGCGAGTCAACGGTGGGGATTTGTGTTGACCAGACATTATGCGTAATCCAAAAGCGTAATATATTATGCTTTTTGATCCAAAAAAACTGTCCTCCACTGCTTTTTCACAAGTGAAATAAAGGAACTGTTTCTTAATGACTGTCAGCGAACACAGTAGGGCCTCACACACTTGTCTGTTCAAGTATGACAGGTGCCTTTGGCAATACAGATACAGACCGGGGGGAGATGTGGCAGTTTTATTAACAGTTTACCTGTTTAATGGATTAGGCACCAATAAGTTGATAAAGAAGTAAAGTGTGTCAGGAGTAAAGACGGGGGGTAATGGTGTTGACCAACCATTATATAGTAAGTGTGCTGCAGGCCTTTCAAAACCAGACCAGACCCCTTATTTTCCCCATAAAATACTTTGCAGTATGATGCAGTATCCATACCGCAGAATTTGTCTTCCCATTGCATAATTACAAAGCAATACTAATCTACAAATTAAAATACTGCACTCAAAAACTGAAGAAATTCTCTGCCAGACTGGCCCTGGCCATTAGCCCCGATTGGGGGGGCATTTGGCTGTCCACTCCTGAGGGATGGGGGAGGGTGGTCGGCGCGAACCCGCTGTGAAGCATGTAAGGGTGTCTCCAGAAAGGGGGTTGTGAGTTTCATCTTGAAGGAGGCGGAGCATTGCCGGCCTCGGAGAGTAGCTTGCCCCGTAGAGATGGGCAGGAGTTCGTAGGGGAGGGTTAATCAAAATAAATAGAGGGTGTAATTGGCTTCCAAATTTGGGAGAAAAACTGGGAAAAATCTGAAACAAAATGTATTTATATATAAATATTTAAAAAAACAGAAGAAATTAAATGCACAAGTGTGGTGATCGATTATATCCATTGTATGTTTAAGTCCCGAATTGCTTAGATATTAATTATTCTAATATGTCAGTTGATGGTAACATTTTTACAAAAGATTTGATATCTCTCAAGCCAGTTGCCTAGATGATAAGGTATTGTACTGCATGATTCTATGGTGCATACAGCAACCCAGGGTCATTACCTGTATTCAACTCTTGATTTTTGTAAGCAATATTTAATTTATTTCAATGCAATTTCACAATTGTAGAAAAGGATTGAAACATTGACCATTTATGACTAGAGTACATCCTCAACCACATTACATTATTTGTTGTAATGTTTATCGATTTGTTTTTCTTTGGCTTGAATTAATACAGTGTTCATGTGAGCGGTTGCAACCAAGTCATTTATCTCATACCCCCACACCACAACAGAGCCATCAGAACCATTTTTTGTCAGTTACCTGTAGCTTATGCTTTATATATTTATATATAGATATATTTTACTGAGGCAATTACAATTCTGTACCTTTGCTAAAAGCTATGACAGCAGAGGCCCATCTGGGATTTGAGCCAGCAATGTTCCTTAACCAGACTGTAACACATGTTATGTTCCTTAAACAGACTGTTACACTTATGTTCCATAAACAGACTGTTTAGGTGCTGAGCCTGGCTTGCATGTGATGCATTGACTAGTCCTGAAATAAACAGAGCCTGCATGTACACACACACACACACTTTGCAGGTCCCAGGCCATCAGTTTTCTTGTGATACCTCATCCCTCAGAGACAGGAGTTGCATCTGCTTTTGCCTGCTGTTGCTTACAAAATGCAGATGCACTTCCTGCTGCAAATACAAGTAAATGAAAACGGGAAACTCACTCCTTGGATCATTCTCCTCCATTCCTCTTCCTCTTCGCAGCCTGACGTGTCCCTTCTGTTGCCCCCGGACGACCACAGCATGCGCCCTCCTTTGGCCTCTAAAATTGGGACGTCCAGTGGCCAGGAGATTTTCTACTACTAACTACTGACCCCTGTCTGACCTCTTCCGTATTCCACTCCCCCCCTCTCCCAGAGAGCTTCTGATTGGTTGCAGGTCTGCTCAGAGTTCTATTTGCAGAAAGCATCCACTCCCATTCCATGTCATTGGACCAGCCCTTAACTTGTGAGAATAAATGTGTGATCGTTTAATTATTTGTTCATTATTTGGCTGTCACCTGTATGATATCTGCTTTGCTTTCCTTAATTTGCTTTATCAAACTGATGCAGTTCTGAGTCATATAACCAACTAATCAGGCAGAGCAACTGCATCTCTATCATTCTCATGGTCACTATATTTTACAAAAAATTATAATGAAAAACACCACCTAGATAATATTTCAACTGGATTAATATATATATATATAATTTTTCAAGCTGAAATTTACAAGCAAGCTGCTAAAATGAAGGACTGTCACTGATCCAACAAAAATAATTATTTGGAGCCCTTTAGACAGAGAACATACATTCCTTAAAACAAAAACAAAAGGAAAACGTGATAATATATATCCATGAATTTCATGTTACATGATCTGTGGTCACCGACTCGACTGGCATGTGTCAGACCAGCAGCTATGAGCGCAAAAAAGGACCTCTCTCTCCGATGCCAGTCATGCTCTTACAGTGTTTCTCATTTTTTTATTTACAGATTTTCAATAAAAACAACCTGCTTTTGGAAGAACGGAATAAGTACTTCAGCCCCCACCTCGCTGCGAAGACTTACGCCAACACCTACTTCACAGATCTCAACACCTACGATGACTAGCACCATGCATTCGGTGCCGTGCAATGACTAGCACCGTGCATTTGGCTGTCAGAGGCAGGCCCTACATCGTGGCCTCGATTGATGCTGATGAGCCCTCTCTACTGAGTGATTGCACATTTTCGCTCTGTAGTTTCACGACAAAAGTTTCTGTGGACCACGTTGTTATTACTTCACTAGCAACCCTCCAATACTGAGCCCCTTAACCCCAAGCCAACCCAAAGGACACCCATAGTATTGGGGGTGCCTGGGAGTAGCTGAGAAAGCTTCGGTGACTGTGTTTCCAACTCCACAAATGTGGAGAGGAGGGCATGTTGTGGGTGGAAAGGGAAGGGGTAAATAACTCTTCCATAAAAAAGAACAAGGAAACTCCTTTTCTATCTGTTGGGAAACCCGTGGGGGGAAAAGAGAACAGCCGGGTGGATGACGTTGCATGACTAAGCCGAACATGTTCCGTTTGCCTCATTTTTGCATGGTTGCTGCATCCCAAAGGCACTGAGCCTGTGTTAGGTGCTGATTGCAAACAACAGAGACAGGCCCGTCTTAAGAAAATAGTCCTTGTCCTTCTAACTGTTCTCAAATTCAATGAGGATTAGTGTTAACCTGTCCAAGAATGTGACATCCTATTAACTTGTCTCTGCACACTCAGTAAGGGTTAGAGTTGTGGTTGGAGTTATGGTTAGGGATGGGGTTAGGTTTGGGATAATAGTTGCATACATTGACAGGAAACATTTGGACAAGGCTGCAATTTTTTTGTCCAGATCTGCCCTTTTCCTGACCTTGACAGGTGGACCGCTGGAGGAGATGGTCATCTCAGACAAAGCTTGACAGTTGAGTTGGTGGATTGATCTCTGGCTACATATATTCATATTTTCTTAATGTCTTTTTTGGAAATGATTTTAAAAAACACCATTGTGAAAATGTGCAGTAAAATCATTGTCAACCGTATGCCTTCATAGCTTTTAGGCGACCAAATGATCGCAGTTCAGTGTTAGGCCAAGATTCAATCTAGCCCACAATGCACTTTTTGTCCTTAAACTGGAATAATAAACTTTCTTTACTGTCAAAACATTGAGTTTGGCAGTCTCGAAATTGAATAGATTTTTTTTTTAAGTAACAAAAAGAGTGACACATTCTTAGTATCATTCAAAGATATGGAAGGATATAGTGAAGTGAGGTTTCAGTAGATTGAAACTGTGCCTAAATCCTTGACAATGTTTTGAGTCCAAAACACAAATGTTTTACCATGGCCACTAACAATGGGTTTCTGTCTCAATGCGCAAAGATCAACCAACCAATGACACCTTAACGCTAAGAAAAATAATTGAATAATAATTTATATTTTGTCAGCACACATGTATTTTTTTATTGTTAAATGACATTTAAAAAAATCTGTGTTGTCAGACGTGATGAGATTAACAGAAAGATCACTGACACACTACTTTTTGTGGAGATACTTGACAAACATCTATGTGACTTTTTTACTTGACACTTTTCCTGAACATGCTGAAAGTGATTCAGTCATAAACGGTAACCTATTAACCTTTTATTTGTGCTTAACCCAACAAATTAGTGAGAAACCTTTATAGATAATATTGATTATATAGAAACATTAATTTCTTAACATCTCTTGTAATAATGCAGTTTTAATGTGTATTTAAACAGTGTTTGTTTCTTAGAAAATAATTATTAAATTGCAAGTATGAAATGTAATTTTGGTGTTGGTTGGTTGTTTGGTAACTGTTTAGGAGGAAAGAATCCAAAGACAAGGATAAGCACAGTACTGCTGAGGAACAAATATGTACTTAATGCAGAACTACACTATGACTATGTACACATGCATCCGTCAACCTGATGGACCATCTGGGTAAAACATTTTCATACAGCAATCATAGCCAAACATGTCCTTCAGTTAATCTGTATAACAAGATGTTATTCATTTAGACATAATATAGTTTTTTTTCTTCCCTTATAAATGCATGCCATGATTGCAAATGAGAAGTTTTAAATGCAGTTATACATTAGCAGTAGTTATTTTAAATTTCCTGCATCACTAATAATTACATTTATAGCGATAATAATAAGATTGGAAATGTGCCAAAAAAAAACGTAATTGTGTTCTGACCTTTACTATACTTATACCAGCAGCCTGTCAGTGGAAGGTGTAATATTCCTTTATAAAATAATAATCACCTGTATTGAATAATGAGCACCTGAAATTGGAAGCGAAAGTTGGTGAAAATGTGACACCAGGCATAGGTGGAATTGATGGGGCTGGCAGAGGGTAATATAATTAGTCTTGGAAATGAATTGTAATGGGGATTAATCGATAATATAGCTGTATTATAGAGGTGACCTTTGAATTAACCACATATCACAGTCAATCATTCAGCCAGCACTAGACGCTCAGACCCTCACATCTGAATTAGCGTGATTGTGGAGTGGTTCTGTGTGGCTCAATAGGTAGAGCATGGCTCTGACAATGCTTAGATTGAGGGTTTGATTCCTATTGGGACCACATACTGAAAAATGTACGCATTCGCTACTGTAACTCACTTTGGATAAATGGCATATATATTCATATGCTAAAAGTTTTGAGGTGGAACCAGAGTGATTCAGAGAAAGGTGTTTTCTGACCTGACCGCTGTTTTAAATGTTGGGCTTAAATTACTAATTGCAATTCTTAACAGGGTAGTTCTCTGTTAGAACTGCAGCATCTGTGCCTAATCTGTAGTGTTGTTCTTAATCCACAGTTGTCTCTATCCTTCATTTGTTGGTTTTCCCCCAAAGTATGGTATTTGCCTTGTGGTCTCTCTACAGAGGTTTTCAAAGGTTTTCTGGGAAGGGTGTCATTAATGTATAGACTTTTCTGTAATAAAGTTGCACACTAATAAAGAAGAATATGGGTTAGTTGTACGTTATAATTTCATGTTCACTGTTTTTTTTTAACGCAAAATTATGGGAGTTATGGAAAACAAAATTGTGGCTGATGGCTGGAATACTGGATGCATTAATTAATTGTGGATATGTAGACACCATGAGTCATGTACAGATAACTTCCAAAATAAAGCAACACTTTTGTAACCTGGGGGGGAAGCCTATCTGTGAGTCCCGGGCGTGGCACCCCATGATGGACACACGCGGTACTGTACTTGTTTCCCTCATTTTTTCAAGTGTTGCCTTTTATTTTGGCTGTTACCTGTAGTTATCATGTACAGTGCATTCGGAAAGTATTCAGACCACTTTTTCCACATTTTGTTATGTTACAGCCTTATTCTAAAATGGATTTTTTTATCCTCATCAATCTACACACAATACCCCATAATCACAAAGCGAAAACAGGTTTTTAGACATTTTTTGCACATTTATTAAAAATAAAAAACTGAAATATCACATTTACATAAGTATTCAGATCCTTTGCTATGACACTTGAAATTGAGCTCAGATGCATCCTGTTCCCTTTGAGATTTTCCATCTGAGAAAGGTTTCTCAAAATCATCTTCACCTAAGATTTCTAAGTCTTTTTTAAATGGTTGCAGCTTAGATATCACCTGTATAAAGATTTTAGAGCCCTTTCCTTTGACACTGTTATATGGGTCGCAATGAAAAAATTCCTCCATATTCCTTAGCAGGAATATGTTTCATTCAGTCTTACCACAGTCTTTTCCAAGTCTTCATCATTAAGAACATCACTGTAATTGTCCAGCAATAGTAACATACAGCTCTTTATTCACGGGCAATCTGTTCAGGGATCTTCTCCAAATTCTATTACAAGTGAAGCTGGTTTTGCAATCGCGGTACAAAGAGTTCTCTTGCAATGCAGAGGTTTTGGGTTTTGTACCCTGATTCAGCACAAACAAAATGGACTTTGTCCTTACATATTGAGCAGCAATTTAAGCGGGTGTCACATTTTTTTATATCTTTACACTCATGAAACCCATAATCTTGCCCAAGAACTGAATTTTTTTGCACTTGCTGAAATTCATTTCCCTAAGTTAAGGAGGAAATGTAGGTAGAACTGAATCTGACTGAATGTGCAGTTCATGTGCTATCCTTACCGTGATGTAAGTTCATTTCTACTGAATGGGGTGTTCGTCTGTTGTGAAGTAGGGAAGATGTATTCCATTGTTTATTTTTGTCCGTCAAAACATTAGATTCTGATTGATTAGATTCTTTATCCCTTGCTTTCAGAAGTGAATTGTCTCCTCAAAACTAATTTACAGATCCAGAACATGCCAGTTTTTCATTTTTTTGGTGATGAAAAGCAGTTACAGTAGGCTCCATTTGTATTCACACCCTTGATAAAGATGAACAAAAGAGCTTGTATAAAATAAACTCTATTATTAATGAGGTATATTTTATTCTAAAAAAAATCTCAGAAAATTCCAAAGCTACATTACTAATACAATTGTTCAAAAAAACGATTTTGTTTTATCAATATTTTTTTCCAGAAAAAATCTGGATCACAATTATTCATACCCTTAACTATTCTTTTTAATTTAATCCAACAACAACAAACCTTCATAAATATACAACTTATTTGAAGTTCATTGGAAGGTTATGGAACTCTACAGTGGCTTACAATGGTATCCTGTTTCCCTAGGGTATAAAAAGGAGGGAACACACGTTTCAAATACTGTGGTCAGCCATTATCATGGTGAAAGACAAAGAACTCCCTGAAAGCATCAGACAAAAGGTTATTGACTAGTACAGATCAGGAGATGGCTACAAAAAACAAAAAAGTTAAAAGATACCACTTTCCACTGTGTCCATTTTTAAATGGAAGTTTAATGCCGCTGGAACAGTGATTAACCTGTCAGGTAGAGGACGCAAGTCTATCTTACCCCGACGTGTAGTGAGACGGATGCAAAAAAGAAGTCCAAGGGACACAGTTCAAGATCTCCAAAACAACCTGGCATCTTGGGGTTACAAGATGTCTAAAGCTACCATTCAACGACGCCTACATGACAATGGCCTTATGGCAGAGTTGCAAGAAGGAAGCCTCTTTTGAGGACAATTCACCGAAAAAGGTGTTTTGAATTCATCATACACACACTCACAGAGTATACAGCATAGTGTGTGTCCACTACACTGCTACCTTGGCGCACCTGCTCTGCCCTGAGAATTGAGGAGTGAAATAAATGTGCTCCTGTCAGGTACAGGGGGGTGAAATAAGTGACTGTAGAGAGGAGGTAAGTAGTTGGGAGTTATCTCGGACACTTTCAGGAGCCCCAGGGAATAACACAGAAGGAACAATCCAGAAAGCTTGTCTGCAATTTTCAGCCTAGGCCTGCACTACAGGGACATGTATTGATTTTGCTTTTAGTTGGGTATGAATAGTAATTGGATGAACAGAGCCCGATAAATCTTCTATTCAGAAGAGAAGACAGGAGACAGCGCACTTTAGACTTCAGTCATTAAGCCCTTAACACTCCTGTTCATGTTCATTGCTGCCATTGCTTAATGTTATTGATTGGATCACATAATGCAAATGTTATCCATTTTGTTCCGGCGACAGCCAGCTGAAATTGTCACTGCTTCATTTTTCAACTCTCAATAGATGTAGTCTCTTTTTGTAATACAAATGGTGAGGAATATTTTGAGGCTGTATTTGTATGAACTATAGCTATAGCTATACAAATCAATTCCCATGTGTCCTATACATGTACTGTATATATAGGGTTATATTTTTCCCATCTATTTGGATGACTTAAGTGTTCATCTTCAATACCAAAGGTTAGGTAAGGTAACAGAGTGACAGAGTGTTTCAGTAGAGTATGTACTCAATAGTCCACTGAATTTAATAGTTTACTGACATAATACAGTGACTATTCACAGATGTGCACTCTAGCTTGTGCTCTCTTCTGGTACATACAGCAGTGGATATGTTCAGGAAACTTTTACAGAAACAAATTGTGCTACTGTGAGTATAATTTAAATAATCAAGAGTGCATTAATTTGTTTCTAAATTTTGTTTTTCTTTTGACAAAGACATAAACATCAGTATAACCTCCTTTGAATTATGCTCAATACTTTTTGCTATTTGTCCCAGCATCCTGTTGGCCTTTTTCACTGCTACACTGTTTAGATGTGGATGGATTTTGATCAACTACAACTCCAAGTCTTTGTCAAATTTAAAACATTCTAGTTTATCTCCTGCCATAAAATACTCCTGTCTTATATTTTTATTTCCCGCATGTATAACTTTACATTTAGCAATATTGAGTGTCATCTGCCATGTGTCTACCCATTTCTGGATTTTTCAAATCATCTTGAATTAGTTCAGTCATATATATGATTACCATATGGCTATTTCAACTGTCACATAGGAATGTCACCTTTGACCCTCAAGTAATCAATCAAACAATTTGACAGGTGGGCGTGTTCCAAGGTCCCACTAGGAATTCTGGGTAATGGAGTTCTGTAAATGGATCCCCTGACACTACCTAGGTTCTCTGCCTTTTCCATTGACGGTAACTTCAAATATCAAATGAATTCTGGGTAATATGCCAATCAGACCCCCGTGACAAAGCTTTCAGATTTTGGCATCTGCACAGCTACAACTAATGCTTTGTATATATTTCATCTTATTTTTGATCATTTAAAAAAAGGGGGTTAGTTAAACCAAAGCCGCGGTCATGCCACTGGTACTCCGGTATCCCCAACCAAGCCACCCAGTCTAGTGCCTGTACCCCAGGGCCTGAGAGTTCAACCGAAGCTGCAGTCTTCAGTATTCCCACAACAGAACCTGGGACAGGCTTATACCACAGAAGGCAAGGGGACTCAACAAAAGCCACGGTCAGGGCACTGTTACCTTGGTATACCCACCCCATTGCTGGGGTGCCTAGCACAGCCATTATACAACAGGGGTGTGTCAACCGAGGCCATGACACTCACTTTGGTTAATCTAAAGTTGGGAACTGCCATTAGTTCAAACTGCAGCGACTCCTCCTATTTAACCATTTCCACCATTGGGCTCTAGTCTGTAGTAGCCATTAGCCAACGACAGCACTGAACCGCTTGAGTGGGGTGTGCTCTCTGAGCCCCTCCCATCGGGGTGACCGAAAGCAACAGTAACTTCAGTTCCTGAACTGGAACTGACTGAGGACCGAACCGTGAAGAAACTGGAATTGTACATGCTGTTGCTGTCATTCCTCGTTCCATGAGGCAGGTCCGGATCCGGAACGAGACACTAGCCTACGTAGTCACGGCAGCTCTACATCTCTCCCTCCCCATAATGTCTTCATATTGCATATGCATACTTCATATGACGAACTTGCCTGACACTGGGTATAAAATTGAAAGCAACTGGTTTATACTAGTTGCTTAGCCCAGCAGTTACATCTGAGAAACACTTAGCCTATAGCCTACTCCCAATGAGTAAATAAATAAACCATGAAAGAAAGAGGCTATTTCCCAATGGAGAAGTCGCAATATTTTTTGAGTCGCAAACTTGGTCTAGTCTCAACTCAAGAAATGAAACCACATCATTATATTTCTTTATTCAAACATAATATTCTAGGCTATATGAATGTATCACAACTTTGTTGATAATTCTAGATATCAACATTGTTTTAACATTGGTGCAGATAGCTTGGTGAACAATGTAGGCTATGATGCAGGAAACCGACACAATGCAAGTCACACCTTACAACATAAATACCTAGGCTAAATTTATTAATGGACATTTTAGTCTATGTGAATGATCACTTGGCAATATGTAGCCTACTTAGAAAGGTTGTCCTCAGTGCTTAATTTGTCAAATAAGAGATGCCGGGGCTCAACTCGCCTCCCGCAAACAACACACCACACGCCCCCCACGGAGGAAAAAGGGACATTTCCCTCCCCCTCCCCTCTGTGCCCAAACCATCTTCACCTGCCCCCACTGTCCTTGTCCGTCGCAACCTCCGCTCTCTCTCCCCTGCTGCCCTGTCAGCTACTATTCTATCTTCCCTTCCCCCTACTGATGCCTTCTCTCAGCTACCTGCTGAGGAAGCATCATCCACCCTACTTTCCTCTCTCTCCTCCTCCTTTGACTCACTCTGTCCTCTATCCACTAAACCTGCTTGTCTCCGACCCCCCAACCCCTGGCTAACTGACTCCATTTGGGCTGACCGACTGAAACTGCGAACAGCAGAAAGGAAATGGAGAAAATCCAAATCCCCTGGGGCTCTGACTGATTTTCACACACTCCTGGCTACCTTTTCCTCTAACCTCTCCTCTGCTAAGTCTGCATTTTTCCTTTCCAAGATTCAATCTTCTGTTTCTAACCCTCGAAAACTCTACTCTACATTTTCTTCTCTCCTCCCCCTCCTCCTCCTCCACCCCCCTCCTCTCTAACCGCATCCTTCTTTCGCGAGAAGATCGATGACATTCACAACTCCTTCCCCCCATCCTCTCCCTCACCTAATTCCCCCTCACCTATCTCGCTACCTAAACCTCTCACCCCTCTGTCCTCCTTCTCACCCCTCCCTGACTCAGACATCCTTCAACTTGTTCACTCCCATCGTCCCACCACCTGCCCTCTCGATCCCATTCCTTCCCCCCTCTTCCAGTCCATTGCTATGGACATCCTTTGTCTCCAATGTTATTAACTCCTCTTTTTCCTCTGGCTCTGTCCCCTCTTCCCTCAAATGCGCTCATGTTGTCCCCCTCCTCAAAAAACCCTCTCTGAATCCTGCTGTCATTTCCAACTACCGACCTGTCTCTCTCCTTGCATTTCGCTCCAAAACACTCGAGCTGCCTGTCTATAACCAACTGTCTGCTCATCTCCTACAGAATGACCTGCTTGATCCTAACCAATCAAGGCAGGCCACTCCACAGAGACTGCTCTCCTTGCGGTCACTGAGGCTCCCAATCCCTTAGCTCCGTCCTCCTCCTACTTGACCTGTCAGCTACATTCGACACCGTGGACCACCAGATCCTGCTCTCATCTCTCGTCGAGATGGGAATCTCTGGATCTGCATTGACATGGTTCGAGTCCAACCTGGCTGACCGGTCCTACCAGGTGGGCTGGAGAGGATCCCTCTCCTCTCCCCACACCCTCTCTACTGGAGGCCCCGTCCTATTCTCCCTGTACACCAGGTCACTTGGTTCTGTTATCTCTGCTCATGGTTTTTCTTATCACTGTTATGCCGATAACACTCTTTCTCTCCTTCTCTCCATCTGAGACCCAGGTCCCGGCACGGATCTCTGCATGCCTGGCTGACATCTCCGCATAGATGTCCATCCACCACCTGAAGCTGAACCTGGGGAAGACAGAGCTGCTCTTCCTCCCAGCGAAGGGCTCCCCGATGATTGATGCGTCAATCACCGTTGAAGGCTCCATAGTGTCTCCGTCCCAGTCTGCCAGGAGTCTTGGAGTGACCCTGGACAACCAGCTGTGCCTCTCGGGCCACATTGCAGCGATCACTCGGACCTGCCGATACTCGGACCTGCCGGCCCTGGTGATCTCACGGTGATCTCACGTCTGGACTACTGCAATTCCTTGCTGGCAGGCCTACCGGCCTGTGCCATCAAGCCACTGCAACTAGTCCAGAACGCTGCCGCTCGTCTGGTGTTCAACCAGCCGAAGATCACCCACGTCACCCCTCTACTCTCCTCTCTGCACTGGCTCCCCATCGCAGCACACATCAGATTCAAATGCTTAAAATGTAAAAAAATTAATTTAAATGTGCAGTATTGTTTAACTTCACATTTAAGGGCAATAACTACAAATATACATCAATTTTACATGGGATTCTGACTATGTTTACCTCACAATGATGATGAACAAGCGAAACCTAAAAATGACTAACTATTTTATTATTTAATTTCCAGGGGAAAAGGGAAGGGGGAGAGAGAGTCAATGGTGGCTTTTTCATGATCATGGAATCCATAATCCTTGAGAAGCCAGTTAGCCTTAGTGGGCCGATACCTGGGCAAAATGGCAACACGGAAGCAGATTCTCTTACGGTCCAGGGCGGGTATTCCAGTGGGGTAGTCATTTTATTACGGTCGAGGTTCAGGGAATCCATAATCCTTGAGACACAAAGTGGGTTCTCCTATCCAAACAATGATCACGGTAATGGCACACAGCACTGTAATTCACTTTTCTCTCGCTACTCATTCTCTCCAGTTGATTTCCCTTGTGGTACTCCATCTGGGCTGAGTGCCACGCCTCTCTTTGTAGCACGACCACTCAGCCCCATGATTACTTTCAGGTGCGCTGTGATTCTCCCCAGGTGCAGCTAGTTGAGCAGGAAGCCCTAATATGGGCATGGGGTGGAGCCAGCGCGCTGTCAGATACCGGCCCTCTATTACCATTCCCCTCACTACTCCCTTCTGGCTGCCACAGTCATTATTTTATGTTTTTTTACCAACTTCCGCATATAGACCCAAATGTGTGCCATTTTATCATGGCGTCTGTTCAATATCATCTGCTACCTAGAATTTAATTGATTTGAATAGGTTGTGTGTCGTTTAAATCAGTTTAAAAAAATGTTAATTCATCTTTACTGAAGGAATTTCAATATAGCACAATATATTCTAACAGCCCATAGAAAAAATATAGTCTATCTGATATCCGTGGCTGTAAACACATAAAAAAGTGTTAAACTAATATTTACACTTCATTGTTAATGCTTTATTCAGCACGCCTTAATTCTCTATATGAGAAAGTAAGGAATACATTAGAAAATGACATGATGCATCGCACCTACAGTAAAAATGTACCTGCCTCAATTTCAGTATGCTTTATTAAATATTTTTGACATTTTTCTGACAAAATTTGACTGAATACTATTATTTAACTTCACATTTTGGGTTACAACTACAAAACTCTTTACAAATATACAGTATTGAGAAAAACACATTGTATTTTCCAAAAACAGACCAAGAAAAGAAAAGAAAAGAGATACAGATTTATTTCTACTTTTTGGGGTCCAAAGACAGACCCTATAGCGATGAGTCGCAAATCCCCACTCCACAACGTAGAAGGGCCTGCAAACACCTCTGAACCAAAAACAACTTTATATGAAATATAAAACCAACGTTAACACTAGGCTACTCGTGCATGTTTGCAACTTCCTGTTCAGACGGGGCAGAAGATTAAATCCGGGGTACGTTGACTATTGTCATGTCTCAATTTAGAGTCAAATGTGACGTTTATGTCAGTGAGGGGTTGGAAAAAATAACATTGAACAGAGTGAAAGAAACATCACTTTTGACTCTAAATTGTGACATGACAGAAGTCAACGTACCCCCGATGTAATCTTCTGCCCCATCTGAACAGGAAGTTGCAAACATGCACCAGTGGTTAACCCTAACCGCGGCTTTGGTTTAACCAGCCCCCTTTTTTTATTATTATCAAAAATAGATGAAATATATACAAAGCATTAGTTGTACCTGTGCTTATGCCAAAATCTGAAAGCAGTTCTGTCACGGGGGTCTAATTTGCATATTACCCAGAATTTATTTTAGATTAATTTAAAGTTACCATCAATAGGAACGGCAGTAGGAAAGGCAGAGAACAATCCTAGGCAGTGTATGGGGATCAGTTTACAGAACTCCATTACCCAGAATTCCTAGTGGGACCTTTGAACACGCCCACCTGTTAAATAGTTTGATTGATTACTTAAGGGTCAAATGTGACATTCCTAAGTGACAGTTGAAATAGCCATATGATAATCATATATTCAGTCGATTCCAAACTGTTTGCCCAAGTTTTGTGTCATCTGCAAATGTAACTATTTTGCTATTAACATCCCTATCAAGATCATGTATGTAAACAAGGAAGAGTAGAAGTCCCAGCACCGATCCCTGTGGGACTCCGCTGCCCACAGCACCTAGGCCCACCCACACAACCCCACCCACTGAAATTACATTCTTTGAATTCATTTTGACAATTTGCCCTTTTTAAAAGTTAAGTTATGAACCCACTCTGAAATAACTCATGTCATTCCTATTGAATTCATTTTGACAATGACCCTCTCATGTGGTACCTTCAAATGCCATGAACAGAGATTAGAAGCATTCTGCACTAACCAGTGAAGTATACAGGGAAAATAGGAGGGACCCAAGGCCACTAGGATTTGTGTAGCCTCTGTGGGACTCCGGGAGAGGTGATCACTGTGTGGGGAAGCACAGCTGGTTGAGGGATCCTCTCCAGGCCATCCAAGCAGAGATGTCTGCAGGACCAGGATTCCAGGATCTGGGTTTCAGAAGGGGAGATGAGAGCAGGATCTGGTGGTGATATGAAAAACCATGAACAGTGATCAAATGCACCAGAAAATAGGTAGCACCGAGCAGGACTCTGGAGGATGGAGCTCCAGGAGTGATTGATAATTTGCAGGATCTGGTGAGTGGAGAACCTCAGTGACCACAAGCAGAGCAGTTTCAGTAGAGTAGCTTGCCTTGAAGTCAGAATGGTTGGGATCAAGCAGATCATTTTGTAGGAGATAGAGACAGTTGATTATATATACTGAAATATTGATAAGATTACTAAGCATCTTACTTTGCATTTTGGGATATTGTCATTTCAAAATGCCTTTTAGCTGCCCTTATTTCCTTTTTAGCCTTAGCCATATTACAATAATCTGCCTTGTTCCTCCCCAAATTGTCTTTTTTTAATATATTCTGTACAGTCTCTTCTTTTGTCTCAAAGTCTCCTGTGAAGATTTAGTCATCCACTGTGGAGACTTACTCTGGATGAATCTACACTGTGCATCAACAACAACCCTTTAAAATGTAATCAATTTTTTATATGTTTAATTTTCATTAAATTCTACAGGTATATTCATTATAGGCATTAGGTAAATCTGTAGCCACAATTCAGAGGTAGCAGTAAAGCACTCAATGCAGGACTGTAAGAGACTGAAAATATAATAGAGCTTAAAACCAAGCAGTGTCTAATTAGCCTAAAATGATTTACATTTGCTCTAGCTGTCCTACATACAGAGCCCTCCAGAATTATTGGCACCCTTGGAAAAGATGAGCAAAAAGGCTATGAAAAAATGTCTTTGTTGTTCAAAGCTGCTGCATTTGAAACTTTGTGCACCCTCCCCTTGCCAAGATAACAGCACTGAGTCTTGTCCTATAATACTTGATGAGGTGGGAGAACACATAGCAAGGGATCTGAGAGCATTCCTCCATACAAAATATCTCCAGATCCTTGTCCTTGGTCCTCACTTTTGGACTGTCCTCTTCAGCTCACCCCACATTGTTTCAATGGGGCTTAGGTCAGGCGACTGGGGTGGCCATTGCAAAAGCTTGATTCTTTGGTCAGTTAACCATTTTTGTGTGGATTTGGAGGTATGCTTTGGATCATTGTCCTGCTGGAATATCCAACCATGACCCAGTTTTAGCCTCCTGACAGAGGCAGCCAGATTTAGATATAAAAATCTCCTGGTACTTGACGGAGTCCATGATGCTATGTATCCTAAGAAGGTTCCCAGGGCTCCCAGGGTTCCAGGCGAACAGCCCCACAACATCACAGATCCACCACCATACTTCACAGTTAGGTTATTTTCTGCATGACCATCCCTTTTTACGCCAAACCCACCTGTGGTGTTTGTTTGCAAAAAGCTCTATTTTTGTCTCATCTGACCATAGAGCCTGGTTCTAATCAAAGTTCCAGTGACGTTTAGCAAACTCCAAGCGTTAAGTTTGTGGTTTGATGACAGCAGAGGCTTTTTCCTGGCAAGCCTTCCAAATAGTTTGTTAGCATGGAGGTGGTGTCTAATTGTAGTTTTAGAGACTTGGTGACCCTAAGATGCAACCAACTTCTGCAATTCTCTGTGATCGTTGGATACATTTTTGCCTCTCAAACCATCCTCTTCATTGTGTTTGGGGGCAAAATACACTTTAATTTAGATTTTGTTCATAAGAATTTCTAAGGGTGCCAATAATTGTGACACACTTGCTTTTTCGAAAAAATGTTTTTGAGAAGAATTTTAATCATTTGAATTAAAGGTCAGATTTCTCTTTCCCGGTGGCACTCCCAGCTAACTCTGGCACGACGGGAATCGAACCCCGGTCGCCGTGGCCAGCGTCCAACGTTGTAACCACCGGACCATGCGGGAGGCCCGATTTATCTCATATTTTGAGTGTAAGATCAAGCTGATGAACAACAAAAACATTCTTTCTTAGCCTTTTTTGCTCATATTTATCAAGGGTGCCAATAATTCTGGAGGACACTGTATGTTTTTGGCATGCAAATTTCAATCTTTAATATTAAATAATTATTTGAATTGGAATTTCAGTTTCCTCCTAGATTGCATTACCTTTTATTTTGACATGAAATGATTCCATTGGCAGATGGTTTAGTGATTAAGATAAGTTTCAAATAGTAAAATCTAAGAACTAGAGAATGTAAGAACTAAACTATGCATGGGCATAAGTGTACCCTCAAAAAGTACTTCCAAAGCATCCATAGCAAGCCTGGCATTAAAGCCTGGCATGTGTATTTTAAAAATACACATAATTTTCCATCTTTCCAAGTACAGACCATGTATCACCAGCCTTTCCTGATTTTAATTATGTTTATCCCCCTATGCTGAGTTGTGCAGATACTTGAAGCAAGGTTTTTTATGCACGAGACCTGTTGAAACCTGCCCTTAAAGTCTGCCCGATGAGTATGCTCCCAAATTTCCCACAATACCAAGTGTATTGACTTAACCCTGTTTTACTGAATGTTAAAAGACAAATGAAATGATCTGAGGGAGAGAGTACAGCTGTGCGCTTTCACGGCTGCTGTAATTGTTCCACTTGTTTCATCACCCAATAATAGCTAAATGTTTTCACTAAAGGCTCTAAAAGATGTCAGGGAGCAACAATACATGCAGTACTATCGTGGTGGGGTTATCATGGTTATTATTTACCTGTTCATTTACACCCTCACACGCAGGAGGAATTGAGGTTTGGTGCTGTGAATTTAAGTAAGTGAGGATATGTAGCCTACTGTACACCCGCCTTGCTGAGAATTTCTTAGATGTTCTGATTGGACAGCCTTCAATAGACATTGATAGATTAAGTAAACAGCAATGTACCCAAAATTCCCTTCAGGAATTGCAATTCTTCTGTTAGTGTCTAGATCTTTATTATTAATCATTACACATCCTTGATCCCTGTTATTTAGAAAGGATTCAAACCCTTTCATAACTTGTCCTTTAAGAAGCTGAACTTGGGCCTGGCTTCAGCCAATATTCTTTCTTTAGTTTTCTATTTGGCAGCACTGTCTGTAAGTGTTCTAATGTCTGTACTAATTAAATCTGTCTATCCCCGCAGCGACATCATCCATACACTGTACTGTAAAACAGCAAAACCTGAAGGTGGTGTGAAGTGTTGCCAAAGGCTGTTCCTAGAGTAGGCCGTACAAGGATGTGTCGTGTTACAGGACCCACTGGTTCATCCCTGCTGTCTGTGAGTACAGACTCTGCTGCCCAAGGCCAGATGCCACGTTAAGAGATGAGCCAGTGGTTTACGTTTCCCTTGGCCTGAACACGTCTGATAACATTTCTGTAAATGTGCCAGAGGTAGCCAAGGATGCAAATTTTCATCTGTAGTCCCTGGGCAGGCTGCTAGTTAAAATGTACATACAACCATTAAAATAATTGAAAATGCAATCTACATAAATGTGCGCAGAGGTAGCCCAAGGAGGCAATTGCCAGTTTCGTCTGTCAAGTGGAATATTTCCCATCTCCCCGAGTTTGGCAGTGTGCAATGAAGGCGTTTGCGTGACTATGGGTTGGGCAGTGCAAAAGTGTGACAATGAAAACAACAATGTCAAAAATGAGTTTGCATTAACGAGAAATGCAACGCTGCCGCTCTGTGCAATTTGGTGCCTTGATATATGAACATAAGGTTATCTGAAATCACATGAGAATGTTTTGTGAATATTGTGAATTTCCCCCCACATTGAGGCAAATTGTACAATCCATGGGTAACTTGCAAGCATAATCAATTAGGCTAAAAACTATTTCACCACAGCTTGTGGTTATTCAATGCACGGACATGAAAGACTGAAATCAGCAGGCCATTCATCGCTACCGTTCAGTAAGATACACCTGTTAAATAAATATATGTTTGTATGCACATTGTTTTTCTTATGTGAAAGGATTTTGTTCTTTCCATTTGCACTACAGAAAATGGAGTACATAATTGGACGCCGAAGGCGATACCGTGAGTGATACCCTGGGTTTGGTAGCCGGTGTCAACCATCAGTTCGGCTGTACATACAGTTTCTTCCAGTCTTGTCCAACATGCAAATTTGTTTATTACTTTTCTTACACCCGACAGCCAGCAGAGAACTAAACAGGATTGTTTTACATTAAGTTATAAGAAAAGAAACGTTGTTTTTTAAGTTGGAAAGCCTACAAATAAGGAAAAAGAGATGGTAAAATAAAATACTTTCTTTTAACAATGTAGGTCTCAAAATATAAACTCAAATCATGAAAATAACAAATTAATGTAATGTTTTCCCCGTCTGATTCGCGCGCCAATTTTTCTGCACCTCCTCGCTCTCCTCTTTTGAGAAGCAATCCTGGTGCAGAAGCGCAAAACTGTCATGCATGTCAGGAAATTGCCAATTTGCTATAGCGTTAGCACACTGGTATTTAAAGGGACAGAAAACATGTGTTCTAATTGGCCATTATGAAACCAAACCCCCACCACACCCACATGTATTTTTTTAAAGTTAATCCAACCTCTTTTACAACTGCGCCGGAGGTGCGCTATCATCCTAAATCACGAAATTACCGAAATTGCGTTAGACACGCCCTAAAGCACCACCGTCTTCGCTTTGAATCTGCGTTACTGACACCGTCCCAGTTCACCAAAATAGGGCCCATAGTATGCAGAGACAGACAGTATCTGCACTATATACAAACACAAGGACAACACTGCATACAAACAAGAAGCTGACAATGCATAGCAACTCATAAAAATCCAACAACAACATGACAAAACATAACATAAAACCCTATTCTAGTGTTTACAGGACTGGTTGCTAATGAGCTAAGCTCTTAGCTGTGTGGAGAATGAACAGTAGGTGGCACAGTTTCTTATATATTCAGGTGTGTTGTTCCATTCCTGAGAGGCTCTGACTGAGAATGCAGACTGGCCAAAACTACTTTTTCTTCTTGGTATAATGCAGTCTCCTCTAGTGGTGGCTCTAGATTGCTGTACTTGACCATGTTTTCCCAGCTCAGGAGGTTGTGCTTTCTCAGAAAACTGCAGTGGTGGTGTGTGGCTTCCTATCTGTGTGGCTTCCTATCTAGGATCTTTATTGTTTGCTTGTAGAGAGATTCTAGTGGCTTTAGTGTGGTTTTATTAGCTTGCCCCCAGCTTGTCAGACAGTATGTAATATGGGAGAAGAACATTGCATTCATGAATATTTTGGTTGCATCAATTGATATGCTATTCCTTGTGGATCTCAAATTGGCCAGATTGAATTAGACTTTTTGTTTTAACTTTTTTTTTCCTGGGATGTGAAGGATAGGTTTGAGTCAACCATGATACTGAGGTATTTAACTCAGAGACTGCCTGTAACTTTTCCCCAGAGAGTAATATCAGCATCTGGTGTAGGGCTTGGTCTCTTTGTGAAGAACATGCTTAATTTTGTTATATTTAGCTGAAGGGAAGATTGGTTTAGCCATGTAGTAACATGGACCATTGCAGCAGAGAGTTTTGATGCAGTCTGTTCTTTGTTTTTGCCATGCACATAGAGCACTGTATCATCAGCATACATCTGGACACTAATGTCAGAGCAGACTGATGGTAGATCATTTATGTACAGGCTGAACAAGAGTGGTCCAAGAATGGACCCTTGCGGAATACCGGTAGGGGACTTAATAGCAGTCGAGTGTTGGTCGTTTAACCTGACTCACTGGGTTCTGTCTGCCAGGTATTAAATCAAATCATCCAATCCATTTGAGAGCATTAGGGGAAAAGTTGAATTTAGACAGCTTGGCTATGAGGACCTTATTGACCTTATATGATTGACCATATCAAAGGTTTTTCGTAGGTCTAAAAATACAGCCCCAACAACATCGCCTTTGTCCATCACGGCTTTAACATTTTCCACAAAATAGCAGTTGGCTGTCTCTGTGGAGTGTTTAGCTCTAAAGTCAAACTGGATGTAGGGTGTAGGGAGAAGGGACTGTTGTTAAGATGGCAGATGAATTTCTCTGCAACCAATTTCTCAGCTACCTTAGATACTGCGGGCAAGATACTGATTGGCCTATAATTAAAAACAGCTTTAGGATCACCAGCTTTGAAAATGGGTGTCACTATAGCCACTTTCCAGGCACTTGAAGACACCTTGCAGATGGTGGGTCCCGGAGACTCTTTAAGAGTTTTGAGCATGGAAGAGTCCATCTCATGCACATCCTTTGCTCTGGTGATCTTAAGTAAACTAATGATCTGGATCATCAAACTCTTTGGTTTCAGAGACTTCCCTAATACTCAAAGTCTTCTCACTGGCATTCACTGGGACAGGAACTAGGTCATCTAAGTCCAGTTCTAATTGCTTCCCTATTAGTTTTTAATCGGTTCCGAGATCAATTTAGTGTTACCTGTAGCCTCACCAATGATGTCAAAATGAAGTTAGCCTTAGCCTTTCTCAATTCCTTCATTATCTTGTTTCTTAACATGGAGAACTTGCATTTGTCATGTACTGATTTAGATTTCAGAGCCAGTTTTAGTGTATGGTCACGTTCCTTCATTAGTTTCCATATTCCATAGTTTCTTTGTCAGCTTCCTGGCTACAAGTGTCAAGTTGTGATCAGACAGCCCAGTTATCATGTTAAAGGTCTTAATTACTCTTTCAGTTTTATTACTGAATATCAAATCAATCTGGGTTTTTGAGGAGCTGGTTATTCTGGTTGGACCTTTGACTAGTTGGGATAGGTCTAGACTACTTGAAATCTGCTTTAAGCTTTTCCTACTTGATTTATTCTCCCAATTGTCTCCCATCAGAAGGGATAAAATCACATTCCTTAAGTACGTTTTGTAGCTGTTCATAAAACCCATTTTTTGCAGAAGGAGGACGGTATATTACAATAAGGACAAAAGACATTTGAAGTGATGAAATTACATTTAGTCCAAGACATTCCAGATCACTACCATTTAGCCACTGTATTTGCTCACATTGAATATGATCTCTTATATATATCATTACTCCACCCCCTCTTCCTTCTGATCTATCTCTCCTAACAGTTGACTTGGAAAGAGGTCTGATACAAGGGACAGGCACATGATAAAACAGTCAAAGCTGGGCCTTCCAATGTATTCCATCCAAATGCATGGCTTGATGCATGTTCTGAGACAGAACAAGAGCCCCCTTTACACTAGGATGCAGCCCATCTCTTTTGTAGAAGGCTGGGTGCTCCCAGAAGGAGTCAAAGTTATCTATAAATCCAACATCTTTCAAGGAGGAACAGTAAGCTTTTAACCAGTCATGAAGTCGAAGTAGTCGGCTGAAGTTGGGATAGGGCCTGAGATGAGGATCCTTTTCCCAGTGCATCTCAAGTTCTGTATGAGCTCCATAAAGTCCTTCCTGAGGAACATTGAACTTCAGTTGCTTGTATCATTTGAGCCTACGTGAGTGATGATGGTATCTGCCTCTTGGTGTTCTTATAATATGTCAGGGAGTTTAAGTAACAGCATCTTAACCTTGACACCAGAGAAGCAGAATGTTTCTGCACCCCTGACACGTACATCTCTCACAATTGAGCTTCCAACAATGAGAGTGCCAGGAGAGATGTGATGAGAACGCCTGCTTGCATTCTGTTTGGGGCCCATGGGTTTTTGGTATTGCCCAGAAGAGGATAAACCAGCATCTTGAGGGGAGGTGGCAGGTGAGGTGGAAGGATGTTTCAGAGATGCTAGTAAATTGAAGCGGTTCGATAGAAGTAAAGGAGGTGGCTGGGAAAGGGGCAGATCATTGTGATGGTTGTATCTTCCATTCTTCTTTCCCACCTGGCACCACTGAGAGGAGGATGGTCATGGTGTAGAATTGGAGGGGAGCCATTTGGTGTCAACGTGATGAGGAAGTAGGTAAAGTCCCCATGGCTAGGCTCCTCCACTGGTAGAGTTGAGGCAAGAAGTCTAGAGAGGTGAGGTCCAGGACCCGCTTGCTCAATAAGGACTGTGGCCTCAAATGCTTCCTGAGTTTTTATATGCTCCTTAAGCAGAGCATAGTAGTCTGAGAGTTTTCAGTTGTGTGTGAAGCTCAATTACTTTGTCTTGAAGCTCAGATATGCAAGAGCAATGTGAACAGACAAAAACAGGTGAATAATCCTCCTCCAGGATGATTTTAAACATATCACAGACACCACACTTCATAAATGTGCCCCTGTCCAGATTGAGAGGTGAGGGGGAAGGGCTTGAGGCAGTAGTCATCATAGTAAAAAGCTTTTAAAAAATAAAAATGTTATTTAAAAAAATTAAAAACAAAAAAATGTATATAATATAAATAAATAAACAAATAAATACAATTGTGACGGTAGCTCAAGCACGCCAAGCAGGGTGAGACCTAGCCGGGGCTACGGCTCACAGAGCCGGGTGAAAGAAGGCTGACAATGGCAATCAAAATAAGAACTCAGCCGGGAGTGAGATGGCAGACAGGTAGTAGAGACCACACACTATGGAATATGATATGATGTGACATGCGCAGTAAAAAAAAACCTACGTGGGCTGAACGCACAACATCCGGCCCTTTGCGATATTCAACCAATATTCTTGTGACAAACCTCCCTTCCGTTTTGGTGATGCATTTAGCACCCAGTTGGCATCCAAGGGAGACTGATTGCATCCTAGATGGCTCACATCCAAGACAGATAGTATGGCTTTGCTAAGAATGCTGAAGAAGGAGATTAGTTTTGGCGCGTTAAAAAGATGGCTGGCTTCACAAGGACGGTGATTGTGAAACAGGAAGTCCATCAAAAGTATTTATAGCCTTGTGTCCCATTCCCTGCTCCAGAACGTCACATTAAGTTTTTCAAACGAGAGCATGAATGCAGCAGCATTATAGCGCCACTATAATCTGCCTCACATTTATCTTCCTCACTCTTGAAATGCAGCAGTGAACAAAATGGCATGGATGTGTTATTTGTTTTAAAGGCAGTATGATGAAAGCATTATAAAGTTATATCATTTTTGTCATGTCCTATTCATTGAATGTGCTAATAGTTGAAAAGATTTGTGTGCTCCAATTCTTCAGGCTAGTCTTTGTTACCCAGGTTACCCAGGTAAAGATTGCTTTTGTACATGACTGTCCTGGTTGTTGAACACCAATCTCTGCTTCTTTACAAAAGTTGTATTGAAACGCGTCTGCCTGTTTTTTGTTCTTCCAATGTCAAGACACGTTTTTAGACTTAACGGAACTTAACTTAAAAGGAGAAAAATAAGTGTGCCTTTTTTTTTGGAATGATCATATTTTTGTATTTAAGAAAACTTGTACGTGAGTGTTGACTGCGGCTTGCGATTCGACAGCGATAGGCTCTGAACCGTGGAGAGCTTGACAGGCCCAGGAGGAAGAGGAGGGAGGAGGGGAGAGCAGCTGGAGCTGGTAGCCGCAGAGGCAGCTGCAAAGCCAGATGTCCCTGAGCAGACATCTATGGTGGCATCCGTCCTGCTGGCTGACTATCACAACCACCACCCCTCCTCCCCCCAACCCCCTACCCACTCCCTGCTCTGCTGATGTCCCTGAGCAGACGTGGCATCCACCCCGCTGGCTGAGTATTGCTCCCCCACCCCCTCTTCTGCTGGCACGGGTACACTGCAGTCTCTTTAACGCCACTAACACATTACTCTCTGTCTCTGCACCCAGTGGCTACATTCACTAACGGTATTTAGGTAACAGTCCATTTCAAGGGCCTGTTCACACCACCAGAAAAAAAGCAGTTAAAAAAATGAATTGCTACCTACTAAATTAAGTGTGGATCAAGTAGTTAGTATTTGGATGGTAATGAGGCAGTAAATATGTGATACACTGCCTAATGTATGGTAATATTGTTTTAAAAATTCATTTTTTAAACATACCCTTTTGTTGTTTAATGCTGAAGTAATGTCAAGCTTCAATATTGACATTAGCCGTTAAATACTGTTTGGTGCCGTGCCTACAGACCAAAGTGGAATATGGATATGGAGATGCATACTGTCCACCCACTGTTTAAAGAAGTCATGTTTAACGTACATTTAAACTCTATCTGATTTAGCAGGCCTTTCTCTGGTACCCAGAGATAAAGGTATATTTTGCATGGCACAGGTCATTTTGCAGTGATCCTCTCAGTCATGCCCTCCATTAGTCTTAATATTATTAGATGCAACCGTATTATTACGGACCTGAAAGATGTCCTCTGTGAAAATATGTATTTTTTTCTGGTGTTTTTCCCTGCTGTTCATCGGGGAAGAGGAAGAGCCTTGCAGCTCTTCAGCCTTCAGTTCCACAGAAGAGAAGAAGCCTTTATCCCCAAAGCAACAGTGTCAGTTGCCTCTGGCAGGAAGTAGAATCACTGCAGTTCTGATGCATGTAAATGCAGGGCTTTGGCAAGGACAAAAAAAATACAATAAAAATAGGAGCAGGCAGCCATCCCCTGCCTTCTGCCCCCGCTGTGATGGAATGGAAACAGGGGGTGGATTCATGGAACTAAATGCCAACAGATCGACGGTGACTGTTGACACGACACTGAGATTTACTAAATCTCACACACATATCCAAAGTTTTTGTCTCTGATCAGTGTCTGTGTGTCTCAAAAGGCAAAAAGCTTTGGCCCCGAGGACTAGTAAAACATGAGAGGTTTGGTGCATTGAAACAGTTTTCAGAAATACCAATAACTGTTTTTCTTACTATAACTTTACCAAAAAACTGACTGCAAGAGTCTGACAAGATATGAACTGTACCAATACAGTACAAGACAAACAACTCTACAATATCAGTATAAGACAAATAACACTACAGAACAAATAAACTGGGGGGGAATAAAATAAAACTATGAAATTATATTAAGCAAGAGGATATAGAATAAGTAAATAAATAGACAGCCAGGGATATGTTACAATAGACAGACAATTAGTCGCTTGTATTACCATATGACCTCCATCTCATCATAGTCTGTCCACTGATTAGTATATTACCAAGTATGGGTAAGAAAGATATAAAGGGAGCCCAGATTGTCTAGAAAGAACAGTTATCCTCTCTCAAGAGGGACAATTTTAAAAATGCCACTATACTAGTGATTTATTGTGGGTGGGGAATCCAGTTTAACAGAATGCATTTATGGGCCACAAAGAGGTTTTTTTTCCTCCAGATTTGCCTGCTTTGGAGGCAAGTTAATTGTGTCCCCCCTCATCCCCAAAAGGAAGAACCATGGGTCTTCCAATAGACTTCTGTCAAAAATATGCTCCAACTCATTTCTTATTTTTGCCCAGAAATAAGCTATAAATGGACAGGTCCAGAATAAATGTGCAAATGTACCTTTTTTGTTTTTGCACTTAGGACCCATTACAGTGTTTTGTTGATAGTGGTGGTAAACGCTGTCTCAGGCACTGCTCCAGTATCTCCTATAAATATTCAATTTAGTTGAGATCTGGTGACTGAGAAGGCCATGGCATATGGTTTACATCGTTTTCATGCTCATCAAACCATTCAGTGACCACTCGTGCCCTGTGGGTGGGGGCATTGTCATCCTGGAAGAGACCACTCCAATCAGGATAGAAATGCTTCAGCATAGGATGAAGTCTTGAATTTATTGGTGTTTACCTTGTCCTCTAAAGGATTGCGTGGTCCTAAACCATGCCAGGAAAATGCACCACACACCATAACAGGACCATGAGAATCCTTAATTGACTCTTACTTCCTTTATTACAACAGGTACCTGTAGTTCATGCAGTCTAATACATGCACTCTCTCTCTTATTTTCCCTGTCAGACACACAGGTAGACAGCACAAAACACTCTGCGCAAAACAACACCGATTTCTATCGACTGGCAGAGCGGGGGAAATTGAGACGGACCGCACGCCTCACTGTAAGCGGTTAACATTGTGTTGGACAAAGTATCCTGCTGGCAAAATGGGGATTGTTATCTCTTATCTCATATTCTTAAAGCAAAGCAGCTGAGATTGACAGGCCGTTTAAAAACCCGAAGTTCAACTATGTGCATTCGTGCGGCTAGTGGCAACAAGGATTTTAAAATCTGGTCGCGGAGTTGGCTCAGTGAGGGACCGAGCGAGAAGAACACATCTGTTGTTATTCGCACCATTGTGGAATGCTTTTGTCAGCATTACCTGGTGATGACAATTAGCATATTGTAAACCAAAGTAACCAATTGTTGCAATATTGAATATTGCATGTAAGATTGCAGAAACAGACTATGGAGCTGGAAACGGTAACAATAAAAAATATATAGGTTTTGTGGTCGCTGCAAAGCATTTTCTGAAACCTCCAAAGATCTACTGTATAGCATGTTATTGAGTAGGTTGGTTCTGTTCTGCATTATCACAGCCAGGTAGCCTACTACTTTAGAGCAGGAAGTTGGGCAAATGGAGAGAAAAGTGTGTCGAGGGTCTCATTTCATTCCAAATTGACATGCTACCTTCACTTATTCCCTCCAACTGAATGAGGCTTCCAGGAGCATTACACTCCATGGAGCCCTTCATGAGTGAGGGGGTGTAATCGAGGGGTGCGGGGGAGCTGTTTGAATTGGAACGGCCTTGTGCTTCTTCCAAACTTTGACATTCGTCAGCAACAACTCATAGCAAAAAGGAAGATATTGGTGACCATGGAAAGTTGCGTGCATAGGCGTAACGAGTGGGGGGGGATGACACATGTCTCCCCCAATATTCAAAACAGTCTTATCTGCCCCCCCAATAATTTGTAGATATAAAACATTCCCTTTCATTTTGTCCTGCCAACATTTAATATGTGGTTATACTACTGACACCCAGGCTGGCCAGCAGAGGATGGGCTCCCCCAGTAAAACAGGTTCCTCCTGAGTTGTCTTCCCATAGGGAGTTTTTTCTTGCCACTGTTGGGAGTGTTTTTTCCCACTGGAGAGGTTTTGCCTCACTCTGCTTTTTGGAGGTTCGGGCCTTGGTATTTTCTGTTCACTGTAAAGCATCTTTGTGACAGTTCTCTGAAAAAGCGCTATACAGACAAAAATTGAATTGAATTGAATTACACCCTTGGTTACAAGCACAGTGTACCTATTTCAATTCACTTTCTCTCAGGACAGCCTAACCTGGATAAATTTGATTTCCAGGAGACACAGGTTTACGTTTCAGGGAGATGCCCAGGAGACGTCTTGGCAGAAAGGGTGGGGCTTTCAAAATGAAATATTTTCATTTTCCATTGTTGGTTACATCTAAGCTAGCAGTGGTCACAATTTGAGACACATCAGGGGTCACATTTTAATTTACACCTGTATTAGACAGAATTACAGAGTACAACTTTTTCATAGGATTTTGAAAGTAGGTCATAGGTTTCCAGATATAATCAATTTAGGATATTAATTACTTAACAAGCAGCAATGGCCATTTATGTAGCTATTTTCAGTTTTAATAATCTTGACACTTTTCTGTTTATCGTTTACCATCTGTGCACAATGCCTTAACTGAACATTTCCTGTGGGCCTAATATTTTTTAATTATTATTTTTTACATTAAGTCATTTGCGAGGGGAATTCATAATCTAAAATATGTTAACGTGCTAATGCTGCTTTTTATTGATTACTAAAAGTACTGCAACTGTTAAAGTTTTGGATGTTTTCTGTGATTAAATTCCATGTCTGGGACTGAGGCCTGTTAAATGCTGTGGGGGGACTACAGTCCCCTGATCTAAGGAGGTTTAGGTCAATACCGCACGTCTATATCGCCACCAGTTACAGCCTGTGATTTATATTTATGACATATTGACAGTGTCTTGGGCATTTTGTATACATTTTGCTTCCAAAAAAATCAATACTGTTTCCCCTTCTCATTTGATCTGGAATTGTTCAGTACAGTTAGAGTAGTAAAAGACTGCTTTCAGAGCACTTTATATGTTTCATCTGAAGTGTTAAGGTCTAGGATCCATTCTGGTCACAGTTTCAGCTGAGGAAAACGTTTACAAGATCCAATTTCTCACAGGTCAGTAATGCCTCACAAGTCAGTTGTGATGCATCATGTCAATGGAAGTGCAAAAAAACACCTTGGTATTTATATACTTTAAAGCGCGACTTCATTTCCAAAGTAGCCTAATTTGGCGCAGGAAACTTAGAACCTGGCAACCTGAGAACGTTTTTGCATAACGAAGGGCGCGCAAGCACTGTTGGATAATCATTACTGCTTCTGACAGGCTTGAATGAGTCAAGCAAATATTTAATTTTGAATAATAAATGTGAATTTTGATTATCTGGTGTGGTTGATAGGCTAGTAGAGGTATTACCTGCATTATTGTGAGATACAGAATGCATGTTTTACAGCAGTGCTTGAGGTCCGAAGCTCACTCCGGTCCTGCGTGCACACCACTAAAGCTAAATTCTAGAGTGCACACTAAAGTGTAACCTTTCCTCTGCCATTAACATACTAGAGATACAACTAGTACCATAGGAAATTGAATGATACACAATATCACGGGTCTTTTTAAATAATATTTCATTATAAAAGCGGAGGCTGCTTGCGAGCCAGAATTTATTTTTAGCGTGCCAAAATTGGCCCGCAGCACACTAGTTGTCGATCCCTGATGCAGAGCATATGTTTGTTACCATTCACTGACTCTTGATCAGTTTCTTCATGATTTTTTGTAGATTGGATAAGGTTAGCATTAGTGGTGGATAGGATGATTCTAGATCAGTGGAGCACAAAGCACCTAGAGCATATTACTGGGCATCTGGATACCTTAATGCAGGTTGCCTTGACAAAACAACCCAAGTTCATACCCAACCTTGGTTCATACCCAAACAATACTGCTGATGAGATCTACAAAACAATTGGTCAGGGAAAAGAGATGTAACTGATTTAAGACAGTGCTGAACATGTTTACAGGCTCTGTGTAGGCTATTTCCAAGTTTATATAATTATTACCTTTTATGATATAAAACACTAGGATATTTAGTTTTCAGGCACCATTTCTTGGCCACGTAAAAAAATAAATCTATAAATAGATCCAACTAATAGAAAACTTGCAGGTTTATCATAGACAAAAAATGCAAGAGGAGAACAGACATGGTTGAGGGGCTCTTATTGTATAAAAAGCTGTATTTGAAAAGTTACAGCTGATGCTGCTGGTCAGCCAGTCTATTACACCACCACCCACTGAAAAGTAAACATTGGTTGGTCTCATGTGTAAAACCACAGATGCATTAGATTTTCATATCCTTGATACTTACACTACCAGTCAAAAGTTTTAGAACACCACCATTTTCCAGTTTTTACTGAAATTTAAGCAGTTCAAGTCCAGTGAATAACCAGGAATGGTACAAAGGTAAGTGGTAAACTGCCAGAGGTGTAAACAAAAAAAAAAAAAAAAAAAAAAAAAAAAAAAAAAAAAAAGGTTTAGGTTACAAAAACGGAAAAATAATGTCTATTTCAGAGCTATAAAAAAAAAGGCCCTCTTCAGGAAACAAGTAATAGGTTAATGTGGGTTAACAGTCACTCTGTGCAAGTTGCCGACTCTGGATCCAGCAAAAGAGCCCCAGACCATCATGCTTCCTCCCCCATGTTTGACAGTTGGTGTCACACACTGAGGA